>CM029596.1:69136132-69736132 GCA_017311375.1 Mytilus coruscus
CTATTCTTAATTTATTGTACCCATTTTTTCTAACCTCGGTCCATTATTCTCTATCATCTGTAAACTCCATCTAAACCCTTTTATATAGTTAATCTGTGTCATGACACAACAAAGAAATTTTACATTACTTTCCGTGCTACATGTTGCAGCGCTGAAATCAGATAAAAATAATAATTTAAAGTTTATAAGCTCTCTGTTCCCTTATTTGAACAAATATTAAGAGGATGAATTAATTGACAATCTTTTTCATATGGATAGCCAAAAACGTTTCTTTAATGACAATAAATGTAAAAGTCTGGGTGTGGGGCTTCTTCTGTCATGGCGTAAAAATCCTTTTCTTGCCACCGAGATTTTGTTCATCAAGTCATTATTAAATTATTTTATTTTTGTAATTTTGCAGGTAAGATGCACGACCTAGCGCCAGATAAGGCCCTCTTATATTGGATACCGTCCGGTTTAGTTGCCATTGGTATGCTTATAACACTCCTTTGCTCATTCTGGAAATTTCATAAAAGAAAAGTGTTTATACGTCAGCTACAGCAAGAGTACATGGAAGTTAACCTGGCAATTAAAAGACCTAGAATTGGTGCTATAAGATGCAATACACATGGAGCAAAATGGGAAGATTTAATGGCGTCATTAAGTTCTTCAGGCTTTCCTAATATTGCGCCTTATTTTAGACATATCAACCAAGTAAAAAACTTTAACACGTGCGGTATGTATTTTAATTACACAGTGTTTGTTCATATAAATTGTTATCAGTTAATGATTAATTTTACTTTGGGTTGAAATGGCACATCAGGTTAGGCAAACTGTATAATATTTCTTTGTTGGTGTGCACAGTTTGACGTTATGTTAATGATGCATTATAATTTGTGGTTTTATATTGTCTTGTGTTATGACAGTGCACTTTCAAAAGACATTTTAACACCTTTCCCTCGTTATGTTTGACTTGCTGGACAAAAGTTCAACGGTATTATTTATTATTGTTGTATTTGTACTTTTGATTTTGTCTAGTGTACTGTTGTAGAGATTTTCTGAACTTATCTTTATACTACGTTTTTCTATTTACTTTCTTTTGTTCCACTGATTGGCATTAAGATGAATGGATGACCGCAAGGCTAGATATATTGTTTAAGAATTATACCAAACTAAAAACCCCATGCAGTAACAAACAGCTAGATGTCTTTTTTGTTAACTAAGATAGTTAGGTTGCTGTCTCTTTTATATTTTAAACATTCCAACTAAATTGGCAAAAGTTCGAATGGGAATAACAAAATGAGATTAATAAATAGTTATTCGCATAAAAATTACCAAAGGTTTATTCAAACCGTACTATTATCTTCCTTTTCGGTAATTTTGAATGTTTTATAGTTTTGTTTTTTTCCAATAGTTATCAGTAACAACCATATTAGTGAAAATGTAACCAGTTAGGTCTGAGTTATGTCGCTTTGTCCAACGAAAATAACTCTTTACGAAAAACCCGCCTAAACATAGCTATACATCAATTAAAACACTGTAAGATTTACATCAGGAATACTTCTTTTTGCGAGCAACTTACGAAAACCCCCAAAAAAACAAACAAATGACACCAGACACGGATATCGGTGAAAATGTTTTAATTGGAATGCCTGTATATTTCCTTCACATTTCATTTTATTTTTATCACTATTTTCGACGAAACAAATAAACTCTTTTAAACTTTTAGGTACGTTTTCATGATTTTGTTGACTGTTATGGAATTCCTTTGTCAGAGATGACCGGTCACCACAATTTAGTCTTTCTCTCTCGTTTATGACCTCACTGAATGCTTTTTACCGACGGTTAACATATCATTACAAGCTTGCTTTCACAAAGACAGAATGGACTTACTCTTTCGGAACACCTCAGTTCGTATTGAGTTTTAGTAGGGTTTGTTATCTGTAGTTTTCTGTGTAGTGTTTTGTAAACTGTTGTTTGTCTGCTTGTATATGTGATAGCCATTGTTTTGTCTTTCTTTTTTTTACTAATGGTTGTCACCTTGGTATCGTTTTACCCTTTTGTCTCTGAAATTCAAGAAATTATAATAAATTAATTTTTACTAGGTACATTATATGAAGAGAAGGAAGATTCACCAGACAGACACTTGCCAGATAAACGTAATCATGAGGTATATGATCATGAAATTAAAACTGGTATTAATGCTTATTATGAACAGGCTGGTTATATTGAATCAGAAACAAAACCAATCAGAGAGAAAAAGAAGAAGAAAAAGCGATCAAAAGTTAATTTTTATGGAGCCACATATCACAACAAAGACTGTGGTGATAGCATTGAAATTGCTACTGCTTCGTCTCCAAGACGACTTCCGGTGATAGAAAATCATTTATGGACAGATTATACGAGAAACAGTCCACCGTCCAACGAACGAAAAATACCGTCCATTTATTATGCTCGTAGCTTTATCCATAGCAACGATAATGAAGTGTTTTCACCTCCACATAGTAAGTTTATGCTTTATTAGAGAATTCTTAGAAAGTGACCAGCATACAATATGCTACGTATTTGATACTTATAAATGTTTTGTAATGGGAGACCCGAGTTTTAAACTTATCTCTCATTGAAACCATTCTTATGAATATAAATAAGAAGATGTGGTATGAGTGCCAATGAGACAACTCTTCATCCAAGTCACAATGCATAAAAAGTTAACAATTATAGGTCAAAGTACGGCCTTCAACACGGAGCCTTGGCTCACACCGAACAGCAAGCTATAAAGGGTCCCGAAATAACTAGTGTAAAACAATAAAAATAGGAAAACCAACGGTCTAATCTATATAAAAAACGAGAAACACCTATGAACCACACCAACAAACCACAACCACTGAACAACAGACTCCTGACTTAGGACAAGTGCATAAAATTGCAGCGGGTTTAAACGTTTTAACAGGCGCCAACCTTCACCCTACCTGAGACAGTAGCGTAACATTACAGCATAAACAGACACACTATAAAATATCAATTGAAATGGCGTAACTCGATCAAAAAGACATTTAAACAAACACAAGTAAACATACACTGAACGAATAAGTTTGATCTATGACACAATATAAATACAATATTAAAACGTAGGTGCCTATATAACATAGACGTTACAGGTAGTAATAAAAAAGATAATGAAAATAAAAGAGATGTAGGAAGAGTGCCAAAAAATTAACCTCCTTTTACCAGAACCGCTCAATTCACTGGTACGGCAACACAATGAAAGAATGATTCGCTCTAGGCTACTATAGATACGTGATGGCATTATACCAGAGGTGCATACTATATAAAAATAAATCATTGAATTGTCCTGTCATTTCAAATTATATTCAATAAATGAAGTGCGTTCAACATTGTCATGTTAACAACCGTAAATAGAAGTTCACTCTGATAATTTCGTATCAGTTAGGCCTTTAACAGGCATCTATCTTGACAATGTTCTGTTGATAAAGACAACACATCTGAATTACTAAAGGACCTTTTCCGTTCATGATGAAACTGCTGAAGTCGCTCTGCAAAATTATATCACCCATTGCCCGACAAAAGACTACATATTAAAACTAAAAATTCATTGAAAAGTTTGGGATTTGGCGGACCAGTTTTACAAAATTTAGTCCATATACAAGTTTTTTCATTAGTCGCTCAAATACCAGAAATAAGATAACAAACTATGTGGTTAACATGTATGCGAACGTGCAACCGCATAAAACTTAACCGCACTTTAATCGTCCGGTCATTATCGGACGGACAGTGTTTACGGTACAAAACTAGGTTCTTTCCCGAAAATGTCATGCGCACTGGAATCAGTTTCACACGTCTCGGTTTAACCTCAGTGCTGTGAAGTTTGCATGTCTGTTTTGAGGTTCTGCATGGAGGACTCGTTACTACATTCAATACATTTTATACTTTATACTAGAAATTTAATAACATTGTCCGAGCGTGTAAAAATCACCAGCAATCAGACAATACAAACACATCTGTGTTAACACATTTAAAAATTAAGGGAGACGGATTTATATAAGTTTTTCTTGTTTCCGAATCCCTATATATCTGTTGTATGCTGTTCATTTGTGCACTTTAAAAAAAATAAAATTGTGTTTCATATAAGTTGCTACAATGTGGTAATCAAAAACGAGTTTTAAATGCCCATGACATTCCATATCGAATTGCGAATAAAAAAAGTAGTTAAATATAGCATCAGTCTCTTAATCGTCATATGCTTCATGAATAACTTATTATAATCAATATTGATATTGAATATAACCTTTTCAAATTAATAAAGTGGGATATGGTTCGACTTGAATTATTAATTCATTACACAAAATCACAGGCAGTTGTCCCTGAAAACCTTTTACCTGTACATACTTTAATTTTTTTTTTATTTTTATTTTTATTTTACAAAACTCTTTTATTATATAGAAAAACATGGCAATTGTGTCGTTCTTTTTTAAGGTTTTTGTTGGTGTGTTTTCTTTTTGGAATTTGATGCTGATGGCCGATCTTTGATAGTCTCTACTGAATTCACAACTTATTTTTAGGCACGGAGCGATTTTGTGTGTCAAACTGTAACAGCAGCTGTCGGTTGTTGAAGGTTTAAATAACCTTAAATTGTCTTTAGATTTTTCAGCGTTTTGGATTGTTGTCTCAATGATTTATATTTGAGGCCCAGATTTTGTCAAAATTATCGTATTGAAGTTTCTCTTGAAATATTTCAGAACCTCTATAATTCGATTTTACTACCTCTACAAATCGATTTCAGGACCTTTACAAATAATAAGTCAAACTGCTTTATTTAAGGACGTCCTAAATATTTCAGGATATCCTTGATATTTATGGAGCTCCATAATTATATTTCAGGATATCCTTGATATTTATGGAGCTCCATAATTATATATTTCAGGATACCCTCGAATGTTTAAGGGTGTCCTGTAATCGAACTGTGTAGGTCATGAAATAATTGTACTCAAGGATATCCCGAAATTGCATTGTGGAGGTCTCGAAATATACGATCATGGAACTCCATAATATTAAAGATATCCTGAAATATTAAAAAAACCTGAAATCGAATTATGGAAATCATGATGTTTTCAGGAGGTGTGCAATGATTTATGGACATCCTGAATCCGAATTATGGAGGTCCTGAATATATATATAGAGCTCCTTAGATACAATAATTTTGACAAATCCGCGCCTTTTAATCGAAAAAAAAATATTGAATATCAAAGAAACACACCATTTTACTACATGAGTTGTTTGTCTCATGATGATGGATGACTGTTTAACGTCCAGCGGCAAGTAAGATGCATATTCAGGACGAGAACATGTTCATTTGCGCACATTGCATCTAGACTCTGGTATCTAGGGTATACAAGACGTAATCTGGACATCACACATAGAGTCCAGAATTGAGGAGCTTCTTTTGAAGATGCAGCATTTATCCAACATGCCATGGACGAAAGTGACAGTGAGCAGAGTGTAGTTGAAGAATTGAATATTATTTTTATCATTGTTAGGTAGCTGTCACATTGACGTTTATCTCAGTATTCCTCTTGCTCATCTTTTGAAACCTATTTTTTATATCGTACTTTTGCAACCAAGCAAACTTTTGAAAACTCTTAAAACATTTTTACAGGTTAATATAACATATTCATGAGAAATAGTTCACATTTCATTTCACTTAAAAGAAAACAAACATTGTGGAGAGTTGTCTCATTGGCAATCATACCACATCTCCTTTTTTATATATAGACGAAAATAATTGATCTTTTATATTAATTATAGTTATAGATAATACATTACTTGAATGGACGCAGCTTACATACACTTATATCGTTACAATCAACGCCAAATAAAAAAAAAACTGATATTCATGGATTTCTATTAGTTTTAAAATGAATCCATGCACGTCATTCGGTATCTGGTTGAAAGTTGTCTTCTTTGCAATAATATCACATCTTCTTTTTTCATACGGATTGAGGCATGAATCTGTTTAATTTGACCAAATGATAATAAAAATAATAACAAAGTACACTCGAACTTTTTTTAGATAAGAATGATAGTTGTATGTGGAATACCGGAACACTTTAACCACGAGCAAGACTAGTTAAGATTACAAGATAAAAGCTAATGAAGAATAAATTGATAATTGTGAAAACCTTAAAAAAGAATTTCAGTTTAAAGCTTAAAGGGGCATTGGCTGTCAAACTCATGTTCACCGATTTGACTCAAATTCTCATATTGGACTTATAACATTCTGAAACGTATATCCAAATTAATTTTTTTTTTAGTTTTTTAAACTAGGCAGTGGCTATTTTGCCGCCGCCGGCAAAATAGAAAATGTGTTATTTTGTCGTCTTTGATTAAAATATCTTAATTAAAAAAACAAAATAGCATATTTCGATAGCAATGGCTATTTTGCCATATAGTTGAATAAGATAAATGTCACAATATTTGAGATGCATACAATCGTTTAAAAACATTTATGAGTCCAAGTAAAAATAAGAATTTGTAAAACGGAATAAAAATAAAAACTGTTGAGCATCCATTTGAAGCAAGGAAATCATATCAAAACATGTAGTTGAAATTACTTCTAAAATCAGTCTAAATAAATGCTACATGTATGCATAAGAATAAAATCTCAGATTTTTAAACTATGTTGTAAAAAAAATGAAAGACAAAAATCTCATAGACAAAAATCTCATTGCATATCGATATGATAAAAACGTTATACAGTCTAAAAAAATCAATCACATAGCTTCAAAATCAAAAAAGTTTAAATTAAATTTAGTTTTGAAATAATAGTCAGTTTTGAATTGCATATCTGTAAACAAAATCTTTTTTACTGGCATGCTGGCTTCCGCTTACAGAGAGTTGGCAAAATAGCATATTTTCAATTTTGGCGGCGCCGGCAAAATAACCACTGCCTTTAAACTATTACTTTGTCTAGTAAAAAAGTTCTGGGAAAATATTAAAAGGATTCTTTGAACCATTTGAAATAATTATATATCAATTTTTACAGATGAATACATATTGCATGCGCTTTAGGTACAATTAGAGATAGCAGTACTATGTAATGTGGTCAGTGACGTATGCATGAATGGCAGTATTATATGAAACTATTGCTCATTCAAGTGTTTAATTCTGAATGTTGCTTTGAGAGTTAGCATGTAATCCTCCGGAATGAGAATGATGTTTATGAGTGCACGTGTGGTTCTAGTGTCTGATGACTTTTGTACAATTATAATGTGTTCTATGATTATTGAAGTACATGTAATGCTATGTACTGTCAATACACAATGTTTATCTTAATCTGTGTTTTCATCTTTTACTTTAAAATAAACTTTTCTGTGTTTAAGTGAATCGCCGTTTTCTTTCTATATACAAATAAGACGATGTGATGTGATCAACTATCCTTATACTTTTTTACGACTGTACTTCGCTCGCCAAGATATTTTACAGCTTTCAATCTAAATTCCATCTGCCCAATAGAAGACATTCATTGCTTATGTTTTAAAATTCTTTATGACTTTTAATTTAATCTATGCTATAGAATTATGTTTGTTTACATAGTCTCTGCAATTTCTATTTCGTGAATATCAATACAGAAAACGAGTATTCGGGCCACTTATACCAAATTTTATTGAAGCGCTTATGTGCAGCTTAAACCTGATTATTAGTTCCTGTTAATAGAGTTAAAAAAAAAATACGATGATATATGGACGAGATTCAAGAAATATTTTGCAAAAAAATTCTTGTGGTAAAATGATTATAAAGTTTCTAGAACGTTAATGAAAACAATTTTAACGTTACGGGCAATTAAATGGCTAAAATACCATTGTACCTTGGTCTTTTCTGACGCCCTGGAAAATTATACAAATACAGTTACAAGTCTAATGGTTATCGTTTTATGAACTACACTAGTTAGTGATCCTTCTGCAGTAATTTCGTCAATTTCTGAGACAGGGCCGTTTATAACCCTTCGTGGCCCTACTCCTTTGTCTTTTAGTACCCTTTTTTAAACCAAAAACGGATACTACAATTTTAAATGTTTTAGATTTAAAATACATAATACTATTTATTTGCAATCGGATTATCTGAGTTTAAAAACAAAATTGTTATCAGTCAACAACTATTACATGTATAAGTCGCTCCATACACTGTTATAAAAAAAGCTATTTGTCGAATTTTAGACGCATAAGTTGTAGTTAGAACTTATTATTCTTTTCTTTTTTGTTTCAGAAGTAGAACGTGCGGAGTCTAAACGTTCAGCAAAACAGTCAAAACGTTCAAAAAGAGAGAAGCCATCACAGGAAGAACGAGTTTTTGGGTTTTGGCAGCTGATATACAACAGTCGTCAGTGTAAATGTATAGAAAAGTGGAACTTAGCTTACAAAATGTGTGGTGATATGTTTTTTTAAACTATATGAAGGGAGTACCAACAAACTGTAACCACTTGTTATAAAGTTAAAATGTAGCTTTAAGTTTGAGCATCTATATAAGAAGTTGCATGCAATATGTCAAGGCTGCAAGATATGAAGGCACATTGTAGTCGTTTGGTTTTAGTTGGTTTTTTGTTTTAATGTCGTTGGGTTGCTGTTCATTATTTACCTATATAGGGTTTTCCATCCCAGGCATGAACGTTTTGTACGTGGTATGGATTTTGCTCATTGTTGAAGGCCGTACGGTTGACAATAATCTGAGTAGATGTCTCATTGGCAGTCGTACCACATACCTAATTTAATATAAGTAGCTTTATAACTAGCTTTGGCACACTTTTATAAATGACCTAAACGTGATTTGGCACACTTTTTCGGAAGTTTTGGTTTTCAATGCTTTTAAACTTTGCAATTTATTTGTCCTCTCAACTGTTTTGAACCGAGTGCCACCGATTAGTCTTGTTTAAACGCAAATTTTAGGTTATAAACCTGTCATCTTTTAAAAAGCTTTTTATTCATAAACAATATACTCCATTCATTGATTATAAAATACTTGTCTACGTAGCTTTTCATCAGAAATGAACATGAATACCATGTCGAGTTTCTTCATTAGATCAGTAACTGCTAACCCTTCTGGTACATGTAACAACTGAGTTTTGTTGTGATTGTATTGTTTTATAAAATAAAGGAAATGTGCCAATGAGACAACTATCCACTATCTTTATTTTCCTGTAATTGGTGAAGTGTTTTGGTTTGTTTTATTATTTTCCTGTACGTCTTTGCTCTTTTTGCTATGGTGTTTTTTTTTTTCCTTCGTTCGGCTACGGTTTTTATTGAATGATTGGAATCGTCTTACTGTTTAATGATTTTAAATCAACTAGGTCTCCGATGGAGTTGTCCTGGAATTATTTTAAAATTAGAAGATATACTATTTTAATCGGCAATCAAAATATTATGTGGCAATAGATTAGATGAAAGCAAAAGGGAAAATGGTATAAAGACAAATAATAGTCGACAACAAGCGACACAGAAAACTTTAGACTGAGCATCACGGACCGAGCTATATTTTGCTTTGAAGATAATAACTACTGTTCCTGTTTCACGTGTGAAATTCCATTATTGATATGTTGAATAAAATGTATGATACTGTCTTAAATATTGTACTGATAGTAAAGGTATTATGATAAGAAGTCTTATTGCATTAGAATTGATGCTTTTTGTCCCACAGGCAGAGGTATGCATAGTAAAATAAGGGATTCTATCAGAGTTGATAATTCACCTAAAACAAGGCAAGTTGAAGACAAGAACATTACAAGGGTTAAATATGCGGTATGAAAATAGAAAATTGAATATTCAGTGCAAGCAATTCTTTTTTTTATCAAAATTCTATACCCAAGAGCCTGTAATTTGATCAGTTAAGAACATAATTGAAATGAAAAATATTCACAATATTTATGTAAATATAGTTTGAATGTGAAAAAAAAAAAACTTAATAAAAGAAGAGAAGAAGGTTGACTAAGATCGTTTTATACTGTTCTCTTAGGTCGTCCTTAAATTGACAAATACTATACATAAAGAAGGATTTCAAATTGTTTAGCCCATATTGTACATATAGATGTTTAATGCAGAAATAAGGCCGTACATTGACCTATAATGGTTTACTTTTATAAATTGTTATTTGGATGGAGAGTTGTCTCATTGGCACTCACACCACATCTTCCTATATCTAAGTATGAAGAAAGCAATCACCTTATATAAAGAGATGTAAAAATAATCCTTTCAAAAGAATATTTTACTCTTGTAGAAAGGATGTTTCCATTTGTTAACATTTATTTATAGCCTTTCCACTATAAGAGGCCTCAGAAGAAGCGACTTTACTTAAGTTTCTAGAAAAACATGTATGCTTACATCCTTGGTTTTAAAATTTTATGGTATATGAGCATATATGAAAGTATATCCAGAACAGTGCGTCGACTGAACCAAATATTTATAATTGTTTATTAGGTCTTTCCACTTTTCTGTGGAAAGACCTATTGTATTTGTTCTGATTATTATTATATTCTTCCGCCAAATTTTGTTCTCGCGTAAAATTTTGTTTCGCAAGATGTTGCTTAGATATTTCTTATATAGGTGACAAATTATCTCCTTATTTAAAAAAAATGTATAGAAACCATATATTTTGGAATCAGTGTACAATAAGCTATCATTTGACGCTGGAAATGACATTTTAAACCGAATTTTAATATTTTATATCAAAATAGATCTTTATGGGTGGAAGACCTTCAATTGTTCTCTGAACAATTGGTTTTAATTCTTTTCTTTTTGTTTCAGAAGTAGAACGTGCGGAGTCTAAACGTTCAGCAAAACAGTCAAAACGTTCAAAAAGAGAGAAGTCATCACAGGAAGAACGAGTTTTCTGGGTTTTGGCAGCTGATATACAACAGTCGTCAGTGTAAATGTATAGAAAAGTGGAACTTAGCGTACAAAATGTGTGGTGATATGTTTTTTTAAACTATATGAAGGGAGTACCAACACACTGTAACCACTTGTTATAAAGTTAAAATGTAGCTTTAAGTTTGAGCATCTATATAAGAAGTTGCATGCAATATGTCAAAGCTGCAAGACATGAAGGCACATTGTAGTCGTTTGGTTTTGGTTGGTTTTTTTGTTTTAATGTCGTTGGGTTGCTGTTTATTATTTGCCTATATAGGGTTTTCCATCCCAGGCATGAAAGTTTTGTACGCGGTATGGGTTTTGATCATTGTTGAAGGCCGTACGGTTGACAATAATCTGAGTAGTTGTCTCATTGGCAATCGTACCACATACCTAATTTAATATAAGTAGCTTTATAACTAGCTTTGGCACACTTTTATAAATGACCTAAACGTGATTTAGCACACTTTTTCGGAAGTTTTGGTTTTCAATGCTTTTTAACTTTGCAATTTATTTGGCCTCTCAACTGTTTTGAACTGAGTGCCACCGATTAGTCTTGACTAAACGCAAATTTTAGGTTATAAACCTGTCATCTTTTAAAAAGCTTTTTATTCATACACAATATACCCCATTCATTGATTATAAAATACTTGTCTACGTAGCTTTTCATCAGAATTGAACATGAATACCATGTCGAGTTTCTTCATTAGATCAGTGACTGCTAACCCTTCTGGAACATGTAACAACTGAGTTTTTGTTGCGATTGTATTGCTTTATAAAAATAAAGGAAATGTGGTATGATTGCCAATGAGACAACTATCCACTATCTTTATTTTCCTGTAATTGGTGAAGTGTTTTGGTTTGTTTTATTATTTTCCTGTACGTCTTTGCTCTTTTTGCTATGGTGTTTTTTTTTCCTTCGTTCGGCTACGGTTTTTATTGAATGATTGGAATCGTCTTACTGTTTAATGATTTTAAATCAACTAGGGCTCCGATGGAGTTGTCCTGGAATTATTTTAAAAATTAGAAGATATACTATTTTAATCGGCAATCAAAAATATTAAGTGGCAATAGATTAAATGAAAGCAAAAAGGAAAAATGGTATAAAGACAAATAATAGTCGACAACAAGCGACACAGAAAACTTTAGAGTGAGCATCACGGACCGAGCTATATTTTGCTTTGAAGATAATAACTACTGTTCCTGTTTCACGTGTGAAATTCCATTATTGATATGTTGAATAAAATGTATGATACCGTCTTAAATATTGTACTGATAGTAAAGGTATTATGATAAGAAGTCTTATTGCATTAGAATTGATGCTTTTTGTCCCACAGGCAGAGGTATGCATAGTAAAATAAGGGATTCTATCAGAGTTGATAATTCACCTAAAACAAGGCAAGTTGAAGACAAGAACATTACAAGGGTTAAATATGCGGTATGAAAATAGAAAATTGAATATTCAGTGCAAGCAATACTTTTTTATCAAAATTCTATACCCAAGAGCCTGTAATTTGATCAGTTAAGAACATAATTGAAATGAAAATATTCACAATATTTATGTAAATATAGTTTGAATGTGAAAAAAAAACTTAATAAAGGAAGAGAAGAAGGTTGACTAAGATCGTTTTATACTGTTCTCTTAGGTCGTCCTTAAATTGACAAATACTATACATAAAGAAGGATTTCAAATTGTTTAGCCCATATTGTACATATAGATGTTTAATGCAGAAATGTGATAAGTATGAAATTGTTAATGGAGAGTTGTCTCATTGGCATCACCTTATATAAAGAGTTGTACAAATAATCCTTTCAAAAGAATATTTTACTCTTGTAGAAAGGATGTTTCCATTTGTTAACATTTATTTATAGCCTTTCCACTATAAGAGGCCTCAGAAGAAGCGACTTTACTTAAGTTTCTAGAAAAAAACATGTATGCTTACATCCTTGGTTTTGAAATTTTATGGTATATGAGCATATATGAAAGTATATCCAGAACAGTGCGTCGACTGAACCAAATATTTATAATTGTTTATTAGGTCTTTCCACTTTTCTGTGGAAAGACCTATTGTATTTGTTCTGATTATTATTATTTTCTTCCGCCAAATTTTGTTCTCGCGTAAAATTTTTGTTTCGCAAGATGTTGCTTAGATATTTCTTATATAGTATCATACAGTTTATGCGCTTTTTATTTTCGCTCATTCTAAGCCGAACAATTTTCTTTGTAGGGGTTATCTCCCCGAACACTGTTTTTCTTGTGACTGCATCTCCTCCGTAACCGTAAAAGAAAGTGACAAATTTATTTTATAAAATTGCTCGTTATATCCTTTGCATGATTTGTCCTATTTTGACCGAAGCGATATGAATATTCCATATGAGAGTTATTTCCCCTTATGCATTTGATATAAGTGATATGCATTTCTATCTTGTAAACCATAAGTGATAGAGACCTAGGATCTTTTGATTTGAGGTCCTTGATCCAAAAATAAGAAAATTAGGTCAAGGTCAAAGGTCAAGGTCATATTTTTAATTTTTTAAATTTGGCTTATTTTCAATTCTTTTCAAAAACCATATAAGATATCGACAACATATTTTTACTAAATTGTAAGTTGCAACATGTCGCAACACATAAATTTTGGTTAAAAGGGTACGCTAACATTAAATTGGAGTTGTCTTCCCTCTTTTATTAAAAGTTAAGCATATAGTGATATAATTCATTAACCATATATAATTAAGACCTATAGTCTTTTGATTTGAAGCCCTTGGTTTTTGACCTTGAAATTGAGCTCAAGGTCATAGGTAAAATTGACGTTCTAGATTTTGACCTTTGCTTTTACCTCATATGTATGCATGATAAAGCCATGGGACTTTTCGCATTACGTGGCAAGCCACTTGACCACTGAAAATCCAACCGGAAGTGACCTGGTGTAATCCGGAAGTAGCTATTTTTTGTACTTATTAAATGTAAAAGTATATTGAACCATATATTTTTGGAATCAGTATCAAGTAAACTATCAAATAAAACCCGGAAGTGACATTTTTCAAACCGGAAGTAACAATTTATCTCCTTATTTAGAAAAAGTAGAGAAACCATATGTTTTGGAATCAGTGTCAATAAGCTATCATTTGACGCTGGATATGATATATCTAACTGAGTTTTAATATTTCAATATCAAAATTGATCTTTATGGGTGGTTTCAATTGTTCTCTGAACAATTGGTTTTCAATTTCGTTTATTTATTCTATTAGTAGAGAGTTTCTGGGAAACGGGAGGTAAGCCAAATGTGAAACATAATTAACCGCCGATTGCAAATTATGGGTACGTCTATATAATTTAATTTTGTATTTAACACGTCTTCTGATTGGCTGAAACCTTTTTTCTATCAGCTCATAGACGTAATTTTTTCATGTGACCGTGACGTCATCAACGTTTTTTCATGATTTACTCCTTAAAAATGGAATTTAGAATTAAATTTTAAGGACTTACTGTAATATTTTTTTTCTGTCTATTCGAAATAACCTCAAAAATGTGGTGCACATTTTTAAGTAAACCCTCGTATTCAGTGTGCACCACATTTTAGATGTTATTTCTTCATAGAGTAAATCATGAAGCTAAATTTCCAAACCAAATCTTTGTACATGTATCTATGGAAGTAATTTGTGGTAACGAAATCCCTGACTTAATTATTTGCCAGTTATACATGGAAGTTGCCCTAACAATTTGTCTGTTTTCATAAGTGTTTTTAGTTTTGACATCGTGTGTTGCTAAAAATATGAACATTATTAATGAACTCCAAAAATAAAGTGATTCAAAATAATCTAAACATTTGGAAAATCAAAACAATGTGACATGTGTTTGTGTGGACAAATGTGTGTGTGTTGTTTGAAATTTTTCCCGTTGAGTTGCTGTCTCATTGGCGCTTACCCGAAATATCCTGTTGTGCATATAGTTGTTAAGAAAATGGTATTTATACCGAAAGAATTAGAACATGACTTTTTGTTTATACTTTTTTTGTTTTGATGGGTGTTACAGATAAAAAAAAATATATGTATATATTTTTTTATTCTTTGTTTACTGTATAATTTTGAATATTGTTTGAATATTAACCTTAAAACTTTAAGGCTTTCATTTTATATTCTAAATGAACTGATAGTATTATGTTGAAATAACAAAACAACAAAAGTTGGTTTTGCTTGTAATAAAATGTTGAAAATGACTATAAAGCATGATATGTTTATACGTATTGTGATATTAAAGTCATATGAAACGAGTGACTGATGAAAAATAATGTTTATTCAATTCTTGAACCAATGCATGTATATATCATAAACTTAGTCTTCTGTGCACGATTTTATCATTTTTTTACGCAAAAATATCGTATAATCGTCTTTTTTTTTTCTCTCTGTCTTTTATGAATTGAAAATGTGGCCGCTCATTAATTGTCGTGTTTTGAAGCCGTAGTTTACCGATTGACACCTTATTGTAAACAATAAACAAAGAAGCATGGATATTTAGCACGTGTCTAACATGTGCAATCAGATAATCCATGCGTATTGCGATCACCGGAATTTTACGAGAAGGATCACTCTAAGGTCAAATTGAATACGGAAAATATGTCGGCGAATTGCTTCCTGGAAGCAAGCAATTAAAAAAAAGTAAACTTCTTCTAAATGTGGACAAATTAAAGAATTTTCTTCAGTAAACATAAGTTTAATAATGACTACTATCCATTTTGTTATAAAAAAGCATATGCATATTTTTTTTTAATTTGAGGTTTCATATGACTTTAAAGATTATTTGTTTGTGTTTTTTTTTTTTTTCTAATTTAACAATACACACAAGCATATCTCATCAAATCATAATTACTATTTCTAGAAGAGAGAGAAAATACCAAGAGGACATTCAAAAACTGCAAGTCCACTGCCGTAACGCACTCACAAAGGAATTGAGGCAAAGGGGGTGAAGAAAAGAAGTAAAATTTTATGATATACCTATCTTACTAGAAAAAAAAAGTTATATTTCTTTGAAACTGCTGATTCATATAAATATGCGTTAAAAAAGGGTCCGAGATGTTCATAAAACTAAAATGCAATTCGGCTCTTTATGTTGCTGATGAAAGCATTTTGATACAAAATCGCAAAAATGCAACTCGGCTCTACATGTTGCTGATGACGGCATTTTGATTCATAATTGAAAATTTTACATGTTTTGTAAATTCTACATCAAAGTCAAAGAACGTCACTAACCAAAATATAATAATGTGTGGCATGATTTCCAATGAGATTACCAATGAGACAACTATCCACCAGAGTTCAAATGAAATAAATGTAAGCAATCATAGGCAACCGTACAGCCTTCGACAATGAGAAAAAAACCCATACCGTATAGTCGGCTATAAAAGTCCCCGACATAAAAAATGAGAAACAATTCAAACAAAAAAACTATAACAGCATACTTTATAACAAAACAATTTACAAAAAAACACATTTGACATACAAGAACAAACGACAACCACTGAGCAACAGGTTCATGACTTTGGACAGGCTAAAAAAAATGTGGCGTGGTTTAACATGTTTGTGAGCGATCAACCCTCCCCTAACCTGGGACAGTGGTGTAACAGCACAACTTTAGAACAAACTGACTGTCAAAATCAATTGCAATTGACTTAACTCAAAAGATCGGTACGAGAAAAAAAGTATAACAAAAATACCGAACTCCAAGGTAAATAGAAAAAAAAAACCCTGACAAATTCAAACGTTATCAACCAGCTGTTCCGAGTGAAAAACAAATGTCATATTCCTGACTTGTTACTGGCATTTTCCAAAGGAAATGGTAGGTTAAACTTGGTTTTATAGCTAGTTCAACCTCCCACACGATGACAGTTGTTTATAGTTCCGTTATATTGACAAACTTTGGTGAGCAACAAAAACAAATCTAGACGCAATAGGCCAACGTGACAACAATTGGGATCCAGCAGCCAAAACTTTGTAACGATACATCACAGACATGCAACACAACTGGCTAAAAGATTAAAAAAAACATATGAAAATAAATCTAACAAAGATGCCAACAAAAGCGTTGCTGTAAGTCATAGTGAATTTCACAAAGACACCAACAAAATTTTTGTTGTTGGATAGTAACAATACACTTTCTCGATAAAGTTTAAAATATGAATACAATGGAAACAACACTGTAAAAACCTCCTGTGTCAGAATCGCAGCCCAAGAACCCAACCGCAAAAGACATGCACAAAGTCAAAAACCCGTTAGCGGGATACATAAATACCGAGTCACATCAAAAGTCATATGACCAAAAGAAATATAATAGCACAGGGACGAATAAAGAGAAAACTGGAATAGCACGAAGACAAATAAAGGAAAAACTGTAAAGTAAATAAAAAGATACACAACAACAAGGCAATAAAACAACTAACATAAAAACAATAGACACAAAGCACCGAAATGAAGAGTACTCGCAGTTACTGAAAGCTAGTTCAAAGCCAATTACAACAAATAGATAAATCATGTTTTCCCAGACTAAAGTATCAATCAGTACACATCCAATTGATTTAGCGTAAAGACGTTACAAACAGTCTGAGAAACGACCTTGTACAATGCCAAAATATAAGTAAACAGTATAGACAGGATGTAGGATAATGAGTTCTCATAACTGTACACATACTTTAACTTTGTTTAAACCTGTTTATTTACTTTTGACCTTAATTATTTATTCCTTATAATTTTTATTAACTATGTATTTGCATTCAGGTATCACAGATCAAATTTATTCGTTCATTGTGTGTTAATTTACGTTTTTTTTTATTGAGTTAAGCCTTCCAATTGATATTTTATAGTTAATCTTTCTATGTTGTGATGTTATACTATTGTTTCAGAAAAGGAAGAAGGTTTGGTACCATTAAAACGTTTAATCCCGCTGCAAATGTTTGCACCTGTCCTAAGTCAGGAATCTGATGTACAGTAGTTGTTGTCTGTTTATGTAGTTCATACGTGTTTCTAGTTTCTCGTTTTTATATAGATTAGACCGTTGGTTTTCCCGTTTGAATGGTTTTACACTAGTAATTTTTGGGACCCTTTATAGCTTGCTGTTCGTTGTGAGCCAATGCTCCGTGTTGAAGGCCGTACCTTGACCTATAATGGTTTACTTTTATAAATTGTTACTTGGATGGAGAGTTGTCTCATTGGCACTCATACCACATCTTCCTATATCTATATATAGCAATATATATCTATATTATATTTTAATTTCTCAAAAACAAAATCGATGTTAGTGCCAATAAAAACAATATTTAAAGATTTTACTACTTTAATAAACTGAAAACTTTAAGGATAAGTTTTCCAAAGGATCAATTACTTTACATGGATCGTATCTAAAATCTAAACAACATCACCGTAAAAATTGGGATGTGATATCCCGTTTTTTAATAAGAACTCATGTTCTAAAGGTTTTAATTAATTTGTGGTAACGAAATCCCTGACTTTATAATTTATTCGTTATACATAAATTACGTTCATTGAAATCTGAAACTCGACTACAGACACGGGCATACCGAACAAGTTGTGAAATATACACACTATATGAAGGGACCAAAGAAACACCACCGTCCAAAGTGAAAAAAAAAATAAATAACAATCGGGACGAAAAATCGTCTATTTTGTAGTCAATTTTAACTTTACTTCAAACAGAAATTTGGTTTTAGTTTCAATGAGAATGTCCCACATTTACATTTTGGTGATAAATATTAAAAAATTTACCAAAGTCTGATACACTTACGGTTTTCTGCAGTCTTCATACATTTATAACTTGGGTCCGATGATCTGTTTAGAATTAGCCATATTATTAATTGTAAGAACCTATAAGTACCTGATATGACGAATGGAGGTCTGATACTGTGAATTTTAGTAAAGATTTAAATATTTTTTTTTTGAAAATTGCCGCTATTGTGAAATAGATTCAGGGGGAAATTTGCCCTGCCCCTTTGATCTAACTTTTACACATGTACGCGCTAGAAAAGGAATAAGAGAAAGTCATATTCGCGGGAGGACATCTGTTTAATATTTTATACAAAGTCGTGGCTGATAGGACTGCGAATAAATTCCAGGCGTTCAGGCAGTGCCTAGCACCTTTACCTTTCAGTTGTCCCATTCGATGTGACTACAAAGCCTACCAAATTGATAAACAGTTAAATATATTATCCACCAAAATGTAAATCAAATTTTTGATACTGGACGTAAGAAAAAAAAAACCTGCAAGTTACTTCTAGCAATCTACAGGGATATTGAATTATGTATTATGTTTTTGCCAGCCATTAGATCTTGAGGTCATCCGAGTTAGCAGTACGTCAGTGCTTTGACTATTCCTCAAATCGTCGATATCATATTAAACATAACTTCTATTATACCAATCGCATAAAATTGGAACAAAAGACTTCTCCTATTATTTAAAAACAAACTTATGTTCTGTTATCAATACCATTCCACACAACTTAAAAAAAAAATGTATATTTATTATGAAAAAGATTTCATTATTTTTCCTCTCTAGTATATATCATCATTAAATAAATCATTATTAGTAGTAGTTAGTAGTATTCTAAAGAACAAAAAGACATATTTGCTTTTAAATAGAACATAAATATTAATCAGACAGGTCCGAAAGACCACCCAGATTAGGACTAGACTAAGACAGTGACTGTGTTAATTTACCAACTATAAAACATGTCCTTTGATTGATAGCGCTAAGGTCAGTCATAAAATCTACTTAAGAAAATGTCACAAGGGATTTTAGAAAACCAGTATCCTGAAATTTCAGAAAATTGAATTTGATATTTCCATTTAAATTAACTTATTCCCTATTAAAAAGAAATTTCCGTAGCAATAACACATCATTCTTACAGAAATTCGTAGGACATGTTTTCAAGATATCATTATAAAAGATTAAAGGTGTAACTATCTTACTGTTCTGACGTTCATGTCGTACAATCTACTCATTTTAATTTACAACTCTCATAACAAATTATGATTTAACTGTATCCCGGGAAATATTAAAGTCAAGGGTATATGTATAATATTTTTAAAGATTAAGATGCAGATCCATATATCTACTCTATTAGCATGCACGTTTCGTATATATCGATAGATTGTCCATTTTATCTTAACAATAGAAACGTGGAGAAAAACCTGTAAAACCCATTCTAGTATATGCAGATATCTGTAAAATCGAAGCTTTCAATGTAGTTTTTTCTGTCGCAATAATCAGATATGAAGAGACACTTTCTACTGGATGATGATAGAAAAAGATAGTGTCCGGTCAAAAGAGAGAAAAAAAAAGAAAGAAAATAATTTAAACATCAACAACAAAAAATACATTGATAATGTGGAGTCAATTATTAAATCAGACTTCAATCTTACAATGCATGTCATGTAAAGTCATGTAAAAAACGGCAATTAGAAAAATCTACTTATCCTTAAAACAATACGTTTAAGAGAAACATAAAAAGGACATAAATTTTGTCAAAGCCAAGAGAAAAGAAAAAAAAATGTAAAAGTCAGGTGGAAGGATATTTCATAAAAAAAAACTGCAATTGTAAAAATAAATATGTGAGTAATAACAACTCAATCACTGGGATATATTTGATTATATATATATACATCATTTAAATAAATAAATAAATAAATAAATAAATAAATAAATAAATAAATAAATAAATAAATAAATAAAAGGAGATATCGGGTATACATGGTATACGTGATGAGACATGTCATTGATTACCAGTACAAGACAAATCACTACATCAATTTGTATGTCCACTTAGATTATTTGCACTGTGCCTGAATCCACATCCACAAAAATGAATTAGTAGCCATACACATATCAACATCTTGAATAATTTATCTAAATTTTACATTAAAAAAAAACACTGGACAGGGTTTTTTGTTTTAATTTTATCTAGGTGCTTTTACACATATTAATGATATACTTACATTACTCTTTTTTTTTTCAATTTAAGAATATTTATTAAGGCGTTGCTACACATTGAATTTCCTCAAATCTACATGGCCGTTGTAAGAAAAGGTCATTGCGAACCTCAGTTCGATTAAAAATGACAACTAAGGTGGCAAAAGAGGTTTTTCCCAAGGAAGTTATGTTTGATTTGATTTATTACAGGGAAGATGATATAATTGAGATATCATACATATTAAGTAGCTCCTAGTTATTCCTTATCTTTACAAAACGTATATATAAATGTAATGGATTTATTCTACATATTTGTGTAGCTACGTGCATCTACCATAATGTATTTCGTCAACCATTTTCATAGACGACGAGAGACCGAGTTAGGGATAGAATTAATTGGTTTGAGATGACAATGATTCAAAGGATTGAGACGTGCTAAAATCTATTTTGTGTCCTATTTCTTTTGCTGAAACCTTTTTTCCTGAATTAAAATCTGGTTATGATTCAAACCCCATTGTAAAGACAGCTCTACATTTTCATTTCGTTAAATTAAGAACGGGCTATGTTGGGGGTATATCAACATCTATAAACACATAATATGACATATCAAAACATACAATAAAACAAAGTGGCGTCTTGTTTAGTCAAACACGCATTTCAAGAACGATATAATATCAATATTATTAGAGTATGAAACCTGCATTATGTTAGACCGACAAGCTGAGCCGGATTAGTTACGTGCCAACAGCAAGTAACAGTTTACAGGAAGATGTGCAATCTTTGCTTTAACTCTTATTGGCGCTCACATGGCGGATAAACATCGTTTGTACATTTTGAAGTTCTTGGTTTGACCTAGCAGAGGATGAACCCACATTCTACATGTACAAAGATCTAGTCATCGAGAGCGACACCAAGAAGTCACTGAAGCGGTTAATTCAATCTAATTTATTATTCAGTTTGAAATGAGATTTCCTATCCATTTTGTTATTCGTTGACCCAGTTGACAATATACCCATGTATACATACTAGATTTTTAGACAACTATGACGGCGTAGCAATATTTCGACGTAAAGACATTGGCATGCAACAAACTGTAAGATATTTTCACAAGAACTTTGTGCTGATGTCAATGGATAAAACAAAGAAAGCTTTAATGACTTGATAAGATGAACACAAAGTTTGAAGACATGTCGTCTTTGTTTATGTCGTGTTAATGGTCGATCTATGGTGATATCTCTAATAACATAAACGATACTAATTTTGCTGCACCAGATGCGCATTTCGGCAATCAATGTCTCTTCAGTGATGCTCGAGGTCAAAATATTTGAAAATCCAAAGCTTATTAAAAGGATGAAGAGCTATAAACCAAAAGGACAAAAAAGTACAACCAAAGCTGGGCAAGGAATCAGAGCTTTGCATGAGGAAGATATATTCCTTAGTTTTCCAAATGTTTTCACAACTGGTCTAGACTAGGGGTCAATGGGTACAGATACTTGTCTATTGCTAGAGACCATAGTTTGATCTCTAAATGACGTTTTTTACCTACTGTTGTTGGGTTGCTGTTTTTTATTTTTTTTATTACGTATTGTCTTTCTATATACTTTAGTAATTTACCCTTTTAATCAAATGGCGTTGATCGCAGATCTTTGATATTCTCAGTTGATAGTGATCTCATTTTTTTAAAACGGAGTGCAATTTATAATTTAGGTAAAGAAAAGACACTTTTTGTGTGTTGACCTTTATATGTTTGTTTTATTGTATTGGGTTGTTGGTTTTCTGTCTCGGTTCTACATCGTACGTACAGGCTTGCGTTAAGTTCAATGAATTTAAATCAACTTCCCTCTTTTGGGTTAATCAGCATAATAAAACTGCACCAAATGACATTTGCAAATGATTGTAAAATATATGAGGATGTGAATGGGGTTTACAGAATAGAGAATAATGGGCGAAAAAAATATAGAATAGATAAAAATGGCCTAAATTAAAGAACAGAGATCAATGGTTGCACTAATATCAAGACGAGAGAATAATGGGTGACAGAATAAAGAACAGAGAAAAATGGCCTTAAAAATTAAAGAATACAGAAATTAACCCCTCCCCCAGACCGTCATATTAGAATTGCAATTGTTATAAACAATATTACCTATTTCTAATTACCGACAAATCAAAAAAGAGATATTGACTAAATCATTTCAAAGATTACTATGATCTTCTAAATAATACACTTTCCTTCAATTCAATTTTAACATTTTATCAAGCAGGCTGGGATACTTTTCAAGGAAAAAGATACTATACAATGTAATGAAATGAATAAGTACACACTGATTTTACATGTCCAAAACATATTTCTAGTTTTCACAAAATAACAACTACAAGATGTACAGTTAAAAAGTAAGAAATGAAACTGTAGAAACCTATTAGAAAGCTACGATTTAGGCTAAATGTACCTATAGGGTTCAAATAATGCACAACAAAATAGACATATTGACGGTCTGGTAAAGGCTTAATTTGTCGCCACAAGGAACAAGTAGACGTCTTTTTTGAGGTATGAAGATCTGACATGTGACATTCCTAACTGGTATATAAAAGTGTTTGGGTTTGTTAACCTTGCTATATCTCCGGACATTTATCACCGAGGTAAGTTTTCAACGACCGCTAGTATCTATTTTATTTATCCAACAGGAACAAATGTTTTAAAGAAATGTTGTCTGATAAATACTATGTGAGCAAGGATTTTTAAAAACATTTTCTCTAGTGAAAACAAAATGATACGAAATATTCAAATCGGGGATTTCTTCAATTACTTTCCTTAATTTGACGAGTACCAGTTATAAAGCAATGTTATGCGCACAGGAGCTTGGAATTTTACACCTCTTTTCATTTCTTCTAATATTCATATATTTTCTGTAACATATCTTTACACAAATGCACTCAAAAATTCTTTTCTTGAACGTGTTCTTACATTAAGAGAATTGCAAACTGGAAACAGATTATATGTGTTTCCCTTCTTCTCTTATTTTCCATAAAAGTTTTAACACTGGTTCCCAATATAAGTGACATAAAACATTAAATTGTTGTTGTTAGTATTTCTGATTAAGTACACATGTAATTATAGACGTTTTATGAAGATGACAAATATAATGCTGCAAGATTCAATGTCTTTTGATGTTTTCTTAATACCGGTCCAGTTCGTGATTTTTTTATACAGATAACTGAAAATATCTATACGGAATCGAGAAAGGTCTCACAGGGTAATTTAAGAAATTTAAATTTAGAGGCGATATATCATAACCTATGTCGCATATTTTCTGGAATCGTAGCAGGAAATATTTAGAAAAATAAAAAAAATAAAAATCCGCTTCAGAATACAAACGGGAAAAACGGAAATATTTTGATATGTATAAATAAATGAATTAAAACAATACATTTAATAAGCTAGACTACATCTTGTTGCATGCACAATTAGAAAATATGCGCAAATTATCACCAAGTATAAAAGAGTTGTTAAGAGTAAATTAAAAAAAAAAGCAGCAGAAAAGTGAACATGGACAAGCTTTCTATTGAACAGAATTCATTTAAAGGCCGAGAAAAAGAACGGTTTTATCAACTCTTTTAAATTACTTTCTTTCGTTCATCGTCACTGATGGGTCTTTTGTAGACGAAACGTTACTGAATGGCTGGCAAAGTCATATCAAATTTTTGATTTGTTGCCCATTTATTGATCAAATTCTCAAATTAACATATTTTAATGCACAATTTTTTTATGTATAATTAAGAATCGCATATATTTTTTATGTCTTTTCACAAACGTCAAAAATCTTCTTCAAACTTTGAAGATCAATGATCAATAATACAATTGTAGATATTGAAAAATGTCAATGATTTATTTGGAAGCCGATTGGGACGTGCTAAGTTGATTCACTTAGACAAAGATATGAGCAAATCGTAAAAAAAGCCTGTGGCGTGGCTTTTTTCCAGTAGTTTTTTCCACAAAAAAAACTTACAACTAAAATTGATCGTTAGTTATATTGAAATGATTATGCCTTACAAGTGTGTTATTCTCGTAAGAGTTTTCAAGAATTTAATCGCCGAATGAATTGTTTTCATTGTTAAGTTGCAGCAATGAAGCCTCTTCAAGTAGCATTAGTTCTTTCCTTGTTAGTGGTCGTATACTCTGCTGGGTATAGTTCTTATGGTGGCGGTGGTGGTTATGGTGGCGGCCGTGGAGGATCATATGGCGGCAAAGGTTACGGCGGAGGATATGGTGGAGGATCATATGGTGGTGGCCGATCAAGCGGGAGATTAAGTAGCCTGCTGGCCGGTTTGGGTAGAGGTATTGGGGGTTATCGTGGGGGATCATACGGAGGAGGAGGTTATGGAAGCAGCTATGGTGGAAAAGGGTATGGAGGAGGTTATGGAAGCAGCTATGGTGGAAAAGGATATGGAGGAGGTTATGGAAGCAGCTATGGTGGAAAAGGATATGGAGGAGGTTATGGCGGAGGTTATGGTGGTGGTGGACGTCGAGGAGGGGGATACGGCGGAGGATATGGTGGTGGGCGTAGTGGATACGGTGGTAAAGGATACGGCGGAGGGCGAGGAGGTGGATACGGCGGAGGTTATGGTGGTAGAAGTGGATATGGAGTATATGGCGGAGGACGTGGGGGTTATGGCGGAAAAGGATACTCAAGTTATTGAAAATGTAAAACACTGCCCCTATAATCTGATCAAATTAAAGGTAAGCAATGTCTGATCTACATCAATTTAAATGGTTTTAGACTAATTGGTTGATTGAATATGTGATTAAGTTTAATTTTAATTTTCCGTTTTATATGGATAGCAATGTTCTACGTATACAATACATCATTCAAGAAACTATGTGAAATGTTTGTAACTATTGTTATACAAATATCATTTATCGATCTACGTCTAGGAATGTACGTGCTACGTTCAGTGTAACATAATCTTTTCTTAAATGAAGGATAAGAGAAAGATAAGATTTGACTTGTGGGGAATTAATACAAAATCATGAATCGAAAAGGACGGTAAACCAGTGTATGTAATGTGCGAATCCTGAAATGTCATTTTTACTGTATCCGTGATGAATTTCTGATGTAGAATGATAAATAAACAGACGACAAATTCATGATTTTTGAATAAAATACGAAATAATATATAATGTGTACTGTTTTTATAAATTCATGATATAGGTATGAGATGCGGACGGGTTTTCATCGCGCCTACAGCCATCCAGGTGCAAAATTGATACACAAATAGATAAATATTAAGAATAGTTCACGAACAGAGCGTGCAAGAGATTTAAAAGTAGCAGTTAAGTTTCATTTGCACAAAAATGTACCTTTTAACATAATTATTAATGTTGTATAACTTAAAACAGGTTTTGTTATTCAGCTTGTTGATATTGAATCAAATTCCACTATGCTGTTTTCGTTATGCGATTCATGTTTATTGTCGAATAATGGTACTAGACTTTCATTTTCACTGTAGGGCGATTCATTTCTATTGTACATGCGATGCATTTTCACTGAAGGAAATTCATTAATTTTCATTATATAAGGTCTAAATTCAGCCGACTCTAACAAAATTTATGAAGTCAGAAGGATTGATTATATATACATACTTAGTGAGTGATAGTCTGAGGTAATTAATCAATAAATTCCTTAAAAATGGCATTTATTGCTAATATAGTCAATTCTATTTTCTCTAATAATTTGTCCAGATCCAGATCTATATGTAGGATAAAATTTATCCTTTCCTATGACACGCCATCATTGAATACATATATCATGGACAGGAAAGACAATCCACGTCACCAAAAAAGCAAAGTTTCTGTTTCGGTCTAAATCTACATGTGCAAAAGCCTATCAGTATGGTAGAAATATGTATGACACGGCGTGACAAATTTTCAAAGCTTTTTTAAGCGAGTTCTAAAACTTTATGAACGTGGTTATACCCAAGTATATTCAAGTAGGCATCTACGACTAGCTTACATTTCAAATTGTAAATATCAATATTAAAGTCATTTAAAAACTATTTTCAGCTGGTGCATGTCGAATTAACATATAAAACAACAATGAAAATTCATCGCACCTTCAAAAATTCCACGTCAGAAATGATTGCACTTACAGTGATAATTCATCGCATTTATAGTTAAAATGAATCGCATTCAGTAATTAATATTATGGATTCTGCTGCTTTAATAACACTTTTTTGGACTTTAATCCTGTTATTATACATTAAAAAGTTATATTCTAATGAAATTGTGTTAAAAAATACATTCAAATCAATTATTTTGTATTTTCAAAAAGTAAACAAACGCAGTTTTTCCCATCATCCTTTATTCTACAATAGACATACTCGCATACAACAGTGAAAATGAACTAACTGGATTCGCACTTTATGTACACTGGTAAACTCTAATGACAGAAAGAAAAGAAAGATAAAACTACACGTATAGTCCACTAGCACATAAATTACAAAGGAATCCCACTAAAATCGTGTTAAAAGCAGATGATAAAATAGGATAATAATTTACGTCTTTACTAATCGTGTTACTCATGTTCAAATTTGATGATAAGTCATAACCGGTAACAAATACCCAGCACATGTCTCTTGTTTAAATCAATAGCAAGGATATTATTAACTTTATAAACAATCAGTTCCCGTAAATCATTACCCAACCACATATATCCTTCATTCTAACTTTAAAGAAGCTCGAATCCCTATATGGAATTTACTGACCCCATATATATCGTATTAGGTCACTAGCACACTATGTAACGAATTTATCTTACCGACTATTTTAACATATGGTATTTAGACTAGTGGCCTATCAAAGTGATCAAGTATTCAATACCGTTAGTATTAAGAACCTACTTCCATTGGTCTATTCAAAAACAAATGCCAACAATAACACCTTGTAAGCTTTAAATGTGTTTTATGAATTTATTTCAATCGTTCACCACCAATTTCTTCGTCTGTTAAAACCTTAAAAAAATTTCCTCAACACCTTGTTGTTTTTATAAAGGGACGTAACACCACTTCTAACCGTGTATTGAAATAAGCCCCGCCTACTAACCCAATATGGAATATACACGGTCTCTACGCGGTTGCTTTTACCCAATCATATTCCTAGAAATGTATAGGAGGTAATATAAAATCCTATATGATATTAATACAGAAAGAAAAGAGTAAATCGTTATTTTATTGTAATATCTAAAGCGGAGTGATGTAAATTAGTAACTGAGACTACTTTATCTTTATGTTCTCAATTGTTTGCTTTCAGATGCGACAAAAGAAATCTGGACGAAAAGAAGAATTTACAATAAAATTGTAAAGTTCATATGAAACCAAAGCTTGTATCTTGTTTTATTAGATGTTTTTTAATTATTCTTTTGTCTGTCGTTTGTGGTTTGAATTCTGTATTTGCGGTTCATTTCACATATGACTTATTTGTCAGTATAGTGGAGTTAATTTCCATTTTCCATGGGCAAAGTATTGTGTTATTCAAAATGATTATGACGTCGTCACAGCATTAATCCAAAATAGCCTTTCAAGACCGTCATAATCATTATAATTATATGGACTAGTATTGTGTAAATAATTGTGAATTTTTGGATCTCGTTCCATATAATTTAATGAATTTCAAGATTACCTGTGAAAATACTATATACGCCACAAAAATACGTCACTTTTTGTGGGGTACTGTGCTGTCGTTAATTCATGGGAGATGTCCGTTGTTATTCTGCGGTTTACATGTTGTATTGTACTATTATATTATTTATTTATGTATTTCTCTTTGCTTAGTGTTCTTGCGTTTGTTTGTACTGTTTTCCTGTCACGTAGTGTTGTCATTTTAGCGGTATTTTTTAACATTGCCATATAAGCGGGAGGTTTGGCTAGCCATAAAACCAGGTTCAACCCACCATTTTTTCTTAAAATGCCCTGTACCAAGTCGAAATATGGCAGTTGTTATCAAATAGTTCTATGTATGTTGGCGTTTGTTTTATTGCAGTTCAGTGATTCTCTGTTCCGTTGTTTTCCTCTTATAGTTGATGTGTTTCCCTCGGTTTTAGTTTGTAACCCGGATTTGTTTTTTTTTTTTTTCATCGATTTATGATTTTTGAACAGCGGTATACTACTGTTGCCTTTATTTATGTGCCTCCCTTCCATGCTTTGGATACAGGAGTAATACCACCTTTGTTTTTCCCTATTGGTCTTTGTTAAATTGTCATTTTCACAAAATTGAATTTATCTTTGTTTCAAATAAAAAAAAATACTTTGCATGAGTGAAGTTTTGTTTTATCCTGTCCAGTACTACAGTTAGAATTTCACATAACATTTCATTAAAATAATACCCATCACTGGAAGTTAACCAATCAATTTGTTACCCCTTTTTCCTGTTTCAAAGGAACCATGTCACCTCCAGTTTCCAAAATATTTTATAGAAACACCAAACATAAAAAGAATGGTGCTTTGAATCACCTAAGGTATAACATGTTTATGACTCAGAATTTTTTTCAGCAATGAAAAGCAGGGTTAATTTCCTACAACTGTCAAATTCAAGAGAATATATTCGATCCTTTTTCGCATGAAACCGGATGTGACGTACCATGTTTTGGTGGTATTACACCTACAGCATGCCGGACATGATATTCAAACTTACCCTCTGAAGAACCTGATATCATTTTCAGTTTTTATGGAATGGAAAAAGAGATATAGTGTACTGATTCATGACACAAAGCCCATACCCACACTTGTTAAAATCAAATGTATAGGATCAGAGCTTTTATTACTCTTTCTCAACTCAATTTCAAATGAGGGATTCAACACGAAGCAAAAGCTTACACAATACTGCTAATTCAAGACATGGCCTCAGTTCGAGTCCAATTATTTACTAGATTTCCATAAGACTGCATATGTACATTGAAGATTACAGTAGCGTAGTACAATCGTCAAATTATAGATTATAATCGGCAAAGAAAGATTAAAAACATTCTAATACTGTAACGGACTACTGAACAGAGCTTAAAAGACTGAACAATAAATTTTTCAGTCAATTGTAAGACTTATACACTGCGGTAAATTCAGTACTGTTCAGACAATCCGCTTACAGTCGAAATCTGTTCAGTCTATGTTCAAACTGTTCAGTAGTTGATACTTATCTGTAAATATATCAACATTATACTGAATTGTCTGAACAGCTACTGAACAGTACTGAATTGACTGCAAACGAAATGTCTGAACAGTACTGAATTCACCGCAGTGGAAAAGTCTGAAAATTGACTGGAAGACTGATCATGACTTAATAATTTATTGTTCAGACTTTTTATATGAGCTTAAGATAAAAATGACTGGTTAAGACTAAAATTCATTTACTAAAACGACAATCTCATTCTAAAAACTAGACACTGCACGATAATGTTGACAAACATGGGTCATATCAATATATGTGTTAGATAACTTGATAGTAAAACATGTACTAGTATAAATAGAGCATGTAATACGATGGACAGAACAACAATTAACATTTGACCAAAAGAGAAAAAGCAAACGTATTACACATAAAGAAAATGATATCAAGGAAAAACACGTCATAACTGTAGTATAAATATGAGATCAGACCGATCAAGCATGGGAAAATGTGCACAGTCTCCACACAGCACAATAGACACACCTCATCAATGCAAAAGAAAGAGGCATATAGTGCATCAATTCATAACACAAAATTCTTACACGATTTTGACGAACCAAAAGATGAGGAACAACGTTTTAATTGCTGCTCTTCTTCTGAAAATCATAATGAGACCCTTAACCAAGACAAACTCACTCCTAAAGATTAAGACGGCCTTTATTTCAATGCAATACGTAATGCCCAATTTTTTGTACATGTACATTGAGTAATACGCGTGCGGAGTAACTGTATTTATTTTCCTTTAATGTGTCACTTGCACTCTTGTTTATTATACTCTAGCACTCGTTCCCCTAAAGATAATGGTATTTGTGACTCTTAAGTAAACATCTGAAAAGAGAAGTTCGGTAATTGGTTGTAGCATTTGACGAAATGGAAGGTTAATGAAAGCAGCGTTGGACAGAGAGAATATTAGGAGGAAACATAATTATGATGCATATATTTTTACACCACGTGGATGAAAAGAAATTGTAACCAATTTATAGTTGCATAGAAAATAATATATAAAGGTTGTGTAAATCCGAAACGAATCTAAAATGAAATGTGTCCGTGCCAAAGAAAAAATGTAAGTTTTGGTTATTGGACCTTCAAATAAAAGGCTTTGAAATTTTGACAATATTTTAATATTACTTTAAACAACAGAAAAACTATAAATTTATCTCCCAATGACAACTGCTTTTTGCTCAAACAACTGTATGTTTTGATGTTAAACTAATGACTGTTGCAGACGATAAATAAGGGGCAACATAAGCTAACCTATGTTCAAATTTCGTAAATCGATTTTGAATACACAATCCAAAATAACAAATTGAGGGAATCGCATCAAATCATCATATCAAAACGGAGCAAGACCGGTGCGTTTGACAGAGTTAACGTCTCCTGCAATTCATGCACCACCCGTAATACTTTACAAATCTCATGAAGATACGATGGATGCAATAAAAAAAAATCATAAATCGACGAAAAACAGAAACGCTATGGCCAAAATGACAACCAACCACGTCGACAAAACAATACACAGAAAACTGAAAATTGAGCATCACGAACCCCACAAAAAAATGGTGATGACTTTAGGTGTAACACCACTAATTAGGGCCCGGCCAGAAAGCACATATCAGAAAGTAGTACATGTTTGACACAAAATAGTTCCTACGCATGAGTGTAACTTTCAAAATATGTAGAATATTTAGGAATTTTTGGTATCAAATGAAAGCTGAATGACTGGTGATCATTGTAGAACACTTTTTGACTTATAATTTTGAATATTAAAAAAACTGCACCAAATTTTAAAAAGAGGGTACATTTTGCCTGTTTGTCAGATCTGAAGTACCTGTTTTGGTACATCCGAAGTTCCGGGAACCAGTTCTTTCTTATATGCCATTAAAGGTATGTTGATTTTTTCAGTACAAGACACCATAAAGTGTTACTTTGACATGCAATCATTGTCACTTTATTTGAACTTAAAACAAAAGAGCTGTGCCTGCTTGAAAATGAGGAATTTAACATAGAAAGCAATGGGGCCATGAATTAGTGGTGTACTTCCTATTACAAAGAATCACCAGAAATTCAACTTTTAGAAGTTGTACCAGTTCCAATGAAAATAAGTCATATTTGATGTCAGTAATCATGTTTAATCATCTTTTGGATGAAAATTCTGTTTATGGAAATTTCAGCTCTTAAATTGACATAATAAGCTATTTTAGCCTTTTATGGTCATACAACATGCATGCAGTTAAGACTTGACTCAAAGTTCTTATTTTTGCATTATTTGGGATTGAAATCAATAAAACATGTATATTATGACTTGTGTATGGTAAAAAAGATAGCTCTTGGTCAAATAATTTTATATTTTTCAAGTTTTATTGGTTTTCTTATGATAGCCTTTACAATCTAGGCAATTGGTATATACTCATATAAGAATTCCAAAATCTCACTTTACATGCAATTTTGAACCAGTTTAGCAAGTTATCCAGCTGAGGAATATAAATTGCTATTTATAATCTATGTTGTACCACAGAAGTATGGTTAATAGCAAAATGTCCCTTTTCCAATTTGAAGAAAAAGGGGACAATATTTTCAATTATGTCTTAGGTTTGGACTAATATATTTTTATTAAATGAACAACCTCTGGTAAAAATATGACTATTGGTTAGCACATTGCTTTCCTAATAGAAATTAATAAATATAACAATGATATTGAGAATAAAAAAAGTATATTGGCCATTGGTAATATCCATATGCAGTTTTCTTTGAATAACCCATATGTTACTACCAGTCCAATTTAAGCTTAAAATTAGTAAAGAAGTATTTGGACTAAAGCATTATATGTTTTATTGCTTGAAATAGATCATAGAATGAAATAAAGTAATGCTGAAGTCAATATAGCAAGTTTGGTTCTGTTATAGGTGTAACACCACTAATTAGGGCCCGGCCAGAAAGCACATATCAGAAAGTAGTACATGTTTGACACAAAATAGTTCCTACGCATGAGTGTAACTTTCAAAATATGTAGAATATTTAGGTATTTTTGGTATCAAATGAAAGCTGAATGACTGGTGATCATTGTAGAACACTTTTGACTTATAATTTTGAATATTAAAAAAACTGCACCAAATTTTAAAAAAGAAGGTACATTTTGCCTGTTTGTCAGATCTGAAGTACCTGTTTTGGTACATCCGAAGTTCCGGGAACCAGTTCTTTCTTATATGCCATTAAAGGTATGTTGATTTTTTCAGTACAAGACACCATAAAGTGTTGCTTTGACATGCAATCATTGTCACTTTATTTGAACTTAAAACAAAAGAGCTGTGCCTGCTTGAAAATGAGGAATTTAACATAGAAAGCAATGGGGCCATGAATTAGTGGTGTACTTCCTTTAGGTGCTTAGGAACGGTCAGCAGTTCTTTTTCTAGTTGTAATAACCGTCGATTTATTCTTGTTAGACAATCATTGATGAGTCATACTCAGTGAATGCATATGGATCTTGTCTAACCATAAGACAGCATCAGCTACAAAGACCATCAATACATGTTAATATTCTAACCCCAAAACTTGACTAAAAGTAGATAGATACGATTTTTACCTGTTAGATAAAATTGCACAAAATACGAATTTAAAATACTAAAAATTAAAGTAGCAAAGCAACACGAGCTCCATTAAAACTAAGCTAGAGGTTCACCCAGGTGCTCCGGAAGTCTAAGCAGTTTCTGCCCCACTAGTGGCACCCGTCGTGTAAATCATTGCAAGTAGCAATTCGATGATAACTTTCATTCGATGATTTTACAATCAATGAAAAGAGGAAACCGCCAAAACATTATTTTTCGTGAATTGAAACACAGACGCATCATATGTATATATCGGTCAACCAATTTGTGATGATGACCGTACACACTGTGTGGTTTTGATTTCAGTCGTGTTTCTTTATAATTTCTTAATTTATCAACAGTAAATTTCTGAAGCATGTTATAAGTTTTAAGTTTTAAATTATGTCAGTACCGAAACACTGACTACTGAGCTGACCATTGTAAAGATGCCTTTTAGTTTTATCTTTGTGATGGTTTTGAATGACATTTGTTTTATATGAATACAAATACAAGTCGGCCAGTAGAGATGCAAAAGAGAGGCAAAAGATACCAAAGGGACATTCAAACTCATAAGTCGAAAATAAACTGACAAGGCCATGGCAAAAAAAGAAAAAGGCCAAAAGACAAACTACAGTATATAAAACAAAAATAGAAAACCAATATGAGTCCATGACTATTTTCTTTATAGATATCTTAGATATACCCTTTTCAAGATATGTCTTCTGTTTTGCTGGAATCAGTTTGGTTCTCCACAAAGTTAGATTTTTCGTGACCTATTCACGATTTAAATGGATTGCACACATTAATAAACTTGGTCAAAAACAATTGTTTAGGCAATTACAAAGGGTATTGTTTGTTCTAATTCTCACGACCCTATTTAACGGAAGTTCGATGTGCCCAAAATGCAATGTATACATTTAAAGTACCATATTTGGAATTCATTCACTTAAACTTGTAAATCTGCCTGCATGTTTTAAATCATTTTATAACCCTCTGATAATGAGTTACTAAAATTTCCTATTCTGTTGATCCCATACGCTCCACCATTTAACAAGTAAAACTACATTCAAATGAATATGTAAAGTATCATTTTTCAGTTTCATTATCATACATTACGTTTTACATTCCTAACATCCTAGTCAAAGACATTTCGATAAATTAGAACAAAAAAAAAAAAAACCGTTATTTTTCTACAAAACAAATTCATTTCTATTTTTTTCGTCCAATAATTTTGAACTTTTGTTTGTTGTAGAACTTTTTTTTTTTAATAAGCTGTGTAATATTTTTTTTGATAAGCTGTGTAATATTTTTTTAATAAGCTGTGTAATATTTTTTTTAATAAGCTGTGTAATATTTTTTTAGATTGTTTGTTACGTTTATAGAACAAAAATCAATAACACAAGTGCGCATAAGACTTCATGAAAATTAAGTCACATATTATTGAGAATCCCTCCAAATAAGAATCAGATGTAGATAGTAATAACTATTAAGGAGGTTCGCTACTCAGTTTCAAAATAACAAGCTTTTCATAACACTAGAATATATAAATAGGGATTATTAAAGGAACCAAAAGAGCAAAAAAAAATATAGGTCAATGTGCATGTTTTCAAGATATTAGTCATTGAAATTTTGGCGGGAAAATGTTCTCTCTTGATTTTTTATAGCTTTATCATTGACAGGTTTAAGGTCTCAAAAACTATTAAAAAATAACAAAGATTTTATAAGACTTTTACAGATGGCTTATAATTATACATGTAAAAGATTTATAAAAAGAAAAATGGGGGTCAATGGGCAAAAATTTTTAAGGCATTCAAATAGATAAAACCAGAGGATTCCGAAAATCTGACAAAAATTCCAAAACATGACAAGCGAACATCCTTAAGTAGGAACTCTATTGGGAATTTAATCTCTCAAAGATGCAACTGTAGATTTAAATATATTGTTATTATTTCACGGAAGAATTGTTAAATGAAAATATAAAAATTAAACAAAAGAATGTACATATAAAATTATAAATAGACGACTGAAATATTCGCAATAGATGCCACTGTAATTCTATATGATATTTTAGGTCAATTGTTTCAACGGACAATATAGAACGAGCAGTTTCCATATACATCATTTAATTGTTAATCAATTCTTTTATGGAGAATCCGAAATTTCCAAAATTTCCGATTATCATATCGACTACTATAGTGAGAGTCAATGACTAAATGAGACGTCCACACTGATTGTACTCTAAATGTTTAAGAAGGCGAAAGATACCAAAGGGACATTCAAACTCATATATATAACATAACAGTATACAAAACACATAGAAAACTAAAGACTGAGCAACACGAACCCCGCCAAAAACTGGGGGTGATCTCAGGTGCTCCGGAAGGGTAAGAAAATTCTGCTCCACATATGCATCCAATGTGAGGTAAAGGAAACAGATGTAATGTAAGCCTTTTCGGTCATCTTTTGAAAACGAATAACAGCAGTAAGTTTCTTTGAAACAAACAATAATTTTGGTATATTATTTGACCTTCTACTTAGTCACATATTTTTATTCTGACTTTCGAGTCAAGTGTTCAGCCCCATATTTTTTATTGGACTTTCGACTCAAGTTTTCAGCCACATATTAGTACTTTATTTTTGACTATCATGATCAAATAGCATCTTACTTTTGCCGCACCTTTAATTTATCTAAAATATAGGAATAAGATAGTTTATTTTAAATAGTGATTTAACTTTGATAGTAAATTATAGGTGCAATTAAATTTTCAATAAGGTATGTGAATCCATGTTTATAAATGTTGTCTACTAATTCAAAATCACAGGTATAGTACAGGTTGTGTATTTAGAATATCACCTATGCAAAAAAGAGGCAAAAGATATAAAAGGGACATTCAAAACTCGTAAAGAAACTGACTAGGTCATGGAAAAATACGAAAAACGACGACACGACAAATAACAGTCATCAAAACACTTAATGCTTACTAAAATGTATCTTATCATATGTATATTACGCTAACATTGAATCCACTTCAGCTACGATATCTAATCACAAAAGGATGTTAGAAAATATGAAAATATGAAAAACATTGAATCCAACACCCTTTATTGTCTTATTATTCATTCAAGTACAAACGTATCTCTGTGCGGCAAGTTATCACTATTGATTTTGGCATTGCTAACATATTGAACTGTTTCCGGATGCGACGAAATATCAAACCCCTTGCTAAAACAAACAGACGATTGACTTTGATAGACTATGATAGAAAACGGGCTAACCACAAGTCAATGTAAAACGAAGATACCAAATTCTTTTCTCGAAGTCGGAAAACTTCTTTGATAAAAGTAACGCATATCTTAATAACAATTACACACAATATTTATGACGTCTTTACACTAATTTTAAAACGATGTCGTTTATACTGGTAGTGCCCGTGAATTTAGATACAATCCTTATAAACTTATTGATCCTTTGAATAGACTTATTCAAAACTACTTCATGATGAAGGTAAATCCAGAAAAGCGCTTCGGACGCATGAAATTTATAAAGTGTTTGTTTCATTTTGTACAGCACTAGGTCGATACCGCGGCTGATGGACAATTAGTCCCCGAGAGTATTATAAGCTCAGTAGTCAGTACATCGGTATTGACATGATTTATAGCAAACATTTCTAAAATAGTCTGATTATCTTTTATCAATTATATACAAACTAAGGTTTCAATTCCCTGAGGCAAAGTTGACCTTAGAAGGATATGGCTATTTGTTAGGTCCTTTTTGGTCATATAGCTCTTAAGCTGTTTGGTTCTTATGTATGGCTTTAAAATAATTGACCTTGGGCGTTCCTGATCAAGCGCTTCGAACGCATGTAATATATGAAGTTTTTTTAATTTTCTGAAAGTAAGATTGTTAGATTGTCATCGGTAGTTAACTTGATCTTAGTTTTGATAAATATCAATTGTTATACAATTATGACAATTTATGATCCTACATCCTATCATTGATTACATTTTGGATGTTTGAGCATATTCAATCATGTTTTTACCCGCCAAATTCTTTATTTGTTTGTCCTTAGTCAGGAGACTGTAATTCATTGGTTTTTTTTTTGGTTGTTGCTGTCTGTCATATTCCCACCTCGTATGTCATTTTTAGAATAAATCTGTCTGTTGGTTTTCTCTTTTGAAATGTTTCACTTTTGCCGGGGCCTTCCACAGCTTATTTGCGGTATGGAAATTCATCTTGATTATACAGTATTTTTACTCTCTACTTTGCATTGTTTGATTTGATTTGCATACTGAAGATGCTCTAATAACTGTGGTAATTGCTTTCATGTATAAATTACTTAATCATAGCGTGGATGTATTACCTTGTAGCTGTTTCGTCTATGAACTGGAGTTTTGATATGCTATCAGGAGTTTTAGCTATGAAGACTCGATAATTTTTCTATGATGTCTTTCTAATAGCTTTAAAAGAAAAGCAGAATATATCAAATGGATAGTCCATAGATATAAGAAGATGTGGTATGAGTGCCAATGAGACAACTCTCCATCCAACAGCTCATAAGTCGAAAAACGTCCAAAAGACAAACAGTCTACAAAACACAACATAGAAAACGACACTGAGCAACAGGTACCTCACCAAAAATTGGTGGCGATCTCATGTGCTCCGGAAGGGTTAGCAGATCCTGTTCCACTTGTTACACACGTCTAAGCTTTTTGCAAAGGGGTAGTTTATAGTAATGAGCAATGGAATCTACAATACAGATCCATTAATAAAAAGGTAATTCAAACGCGCCTATCTTCATACACCGCATTTGGTTGTATAGATTGGAATGAGGAACAGAAAACAAAAAATAGTGTTTGTTTATCGTGCTTAATTCTGAAAGTATCGAGACTCGTGGTGTTTGACATCCGTTTTCTGAGTTTAGTACATTTCAAACTTAAGTCTTCTGTGTGGTGTTTTGTATACTATTTCTTGCCTCTTCGCCTTATCCCTTTTCGTAATGTTGTATGTCCTTCTTCAGATTAGGATATTTAATTTCCCTTTTACATCTTTCCTGTTTTCTTATATATTTGTTCCTGCTGTAATGTATTCTCTAATAATCTTTAATAAACAACCCTTATTTGACAACTGAAAAGTATTTAAAGACTTATAGTAAAGACTTGTCGCATTTCAAGACTCAAAAAAGACTTCGTTACGAATTGAACATTGGAACATCATCGTAAGGAAGTTGAAAGTAAATAATATTATTCATTAAGAGAGGAAGTCTGAAGAAACGATATATGAAAATATTTAGTCAATAAATGACGAAGCTAACCACATCTAGTCTATTTTATGAAAGCGTATTAGATTTTCGACTTAGAAGTAAACAACCTAAACCATTTGTATTAATTTATATGATTCATGATTGCATAGATCACGATCAACATGTTCGAAAATTGTATATAAATACAACTGGATACATCCATCATTTACAAATAATGCTGAACGATTTGATATTTTCAGGTAGGTGAATGTTAGGATCAACATAATTTGGAAAAAGGAATTGTGACGTATACGTGAAGGAGACAGCTAATTACTGTTGATGACCAAGCTATTCAGTGGACCAAACTGTAAATAAGCTTCTAACAGCATTTGAATTTCTAATTTTGAAGCGTAATATATCATTTGTAGTTTATTGAAAATAATTCATAGGTCAGAATTTATTTTTCAAAACATTGTAAATGATACATACAAAAAACATGAAAAAATGTACCCATCTAAAATATAATGTTGGAAATGTTATATAAATATTAATTTTATAGATATTCGTATTCCGAACAAAACAAACTTGATCGTACTTTCCATTTTGGAAGAAATAAATAACAATTTAGTCTAGCTGTGGATGGAATCTCCTTTCAGAAAAAGCATGCCAATTACGTTTTGGTAATCACTGAATAACATATAACTTCCTTACTATTTACGTCAATATATGTTTTTAGTAATAGTATGTGATACTATGAATCAATGTTGCATAAATCTTGTATGCAGATATTGATTCATATTCTTTCAAATGCAAATGCTTGTATCATTTTCATTGAATAGCTTTAATATATGACGTGAAAAAGGTACATTTTTTTAAGAAGTGAAGAAATAATGTTGAAACTTGGATTTCGATTAAGGGATAAAGTTTTATTCTTAAATAATTAATAAATGCTTATAAACGTATTTCTGAATTTTTTTATTTTCCTTCAATATAATTTTAGATACTGAAACATGCGATTCGTACTTTGCCTGCATATTGCCATTCTTTTCAATTTTTGCTATGGAGAAGGGTATGGAATCAATAGGAGAATGACTGGAAGATACCCAGTTCAAAGGACCGTAAACTTTCTCACAAAATATGGAGGTTTACCAGCTAATACGAATCCCGCATATCGTACACCATCATACACAGGATATGGTAACACATATATTGGAAAAGGCTTTGCTGCTCCATTTGGAATTGCTCCAAGATACGGAGGTGGCTTGAATAGTAGATCTTATGATGTGGGAATATCTAACAGGAATTATGGAGCTGGTTATGGTCAACTTTATGGCAGGAACGTCTATGGTTATGGTGGTTCAAAACGTAACAATGGATTAAACTTTCACACTTTCAACAAAAGATATAGGGCTATGGAAAAACATATACAGGATAATGTCCATACCATGCCTTTTTAAAAATTTTTAAATATAACTTAAATTATTCGACTTACATAGACAAAAGACGAAGAATTTTTTTCTCTAAGGAAGATAAAAAGGTAAAAAGAGAGAGTGCTTGTTTCAAAATAGGTAGAAGACGATGAGGAAGAAAACTATTTAGTTTCTAAAGTACATTTGTATTATATATTTGATCAAAGAATTACCACTTCCACTCAGTTACATATGTAGGCATATCAATTAAATATATTAATTTCTGAAATACGAATGAGAATTGGCATATTGGGTTGTTAAGTTTATCTACTACGCACATGTCATAAAGATATTGATTTTTAATTAAGCCGCAATCTCGATTTGAATAAAATATAATGATACATAGAAGTTGTATCTGTTACATAATAACGGTAACTCTACTAAATAACAAAAAATATATGCAATGGAAATTATATGTGTTTATTCTAAATTGACTATCGTGCGTTTCTGTTTTGTATGCTCATTTAATTATATCCATAAAAAGATTCATATATAAGTTGCATATTCGAGCATAATTTTATCATTTGTGTTAAGCAATATTTGCAAAATTCTTTTTGTTGCGTACCTTAGTAAAGTAATAACACGCTATGACTATTTTTTTCAGTGTTTCCTATATGATTTTCTTCAAAAGTTTGCTTCAAAAATACTCTTTTATTTATCTTATTAACCGGCTATTTGTTCTTTTTAAAATTAGGTTCATAAATTACCTGTTACGCGACCTGATTAAAGGAAAATGTAGGTCATGAATTTGAGCATATTGTTTATTTTCTATTATTTTCCCCTAGCGGTAGTTGACGACTCTGTGACATGACAATACGACAAATAAAGTTTTCGCGATGAAAATAAATGTACTAGGTACGAATGCCTTGTTAGGTTGATTAAATCTGACGGTAGTTTACCATGAAGAAAATATTGCAAAACCTTAATCTATTGTCATGAATCAAGTGGCTTATATTTGAATATATGTATGTAGATACCGTATTTTATGTACATGTTCTTATAATGTAAAAAGATATATTTAAGATGTATTAATTTTCATATGTTTATTAAAATACTTCTAAATAAGTTTCTCTTTTGATGGACGATTGTCAAACTTTGTGTGTTTGTTATGCGGGGAAAAGGACGACAGTCTGCGGAAGTGGCATCTCCTCTCCCGCTGAGAGCGACGATGTGATCCGTGTTTTCACATTCATTCTATTCAAATCTCTAGCCGTTGACAGTCGGATGACTGTATAAGTTCTTTCGAGGCCTCTTGGTGAATAAAATAAATGCGTCAGTGGTCAGATAATAAACTCATCATAGATACCAGGATTGAAATTTTGTACGCCAGACGCGCGTTTCGTCTACAAAAGACTTATCAGTGACGCTCGATTAAAAAAAGTTTAGAAGGCCACAAGAAAAAGGTTAAAACATTCAAATATGAAATAAAAAAAGTTTGATTTATAAATTGAATATTTTTCTTCAAATTTAGTAAACTACATTTATAATTCGTCCACAAAATAATTTATCGAAAAGATATATTTAAAGTTTAACTTATTAAATTTATATTTGATTAAACAATAATGATTAGTTTACGAACCTAGCGAATAAAACAAATACGTCAGTACATTTATTATCTTTATCTTAAGTCCAAATCATACAAGTGATGTTTGGTCCATTAAGGTTTCCTATTTAAGAACTTTTAATTAACACCATGTGATAATTGAACCCATCTTGTATTAGCACATTCAAAAACTACGATAAACAATGAGCAGCTCACGGGTTTCTGACCCTTTTACGAAGTCCGAGGTTGTGGATGCTTTATCCTCTCTCCACAACAAATATGTTGTTGTTTCATCAGTCAAAGGCTCAAACAATATTGCATTTATATACAAAAACCATTATTTGGAATATCTCACTTAAGAACTTGGAATTCACAGCAAGACTGGGAATCCCACATATACCCCTACACCATTCAAGAAAGTGGAAATTTTTAGAAATTCACAAATTCGTCCTTCTCTCCTTTAGTATTAACATTAAAAAGAACGATGGTAATCTCCATCTAAATACTTGATACCTACCTTCTCAAAATTCCTTATAAAGAACGATATATAGCAGGGTCGTCAAGAAGTTACACGTAACATATTTCTAAAGTTCTTACCAAGATTCTTTCTACAGTAAAAGATTGCCCTCATAAATATTGTAATGAGGTATGTTCAACCACTTTTGCAATGATATCAAAACCTATGATTTGTCTACGCTTTACACTACTATTCCCCATGCTCAATTGAAAGATCGGCTACATCGGCTCATTAAACAGAGCTTTATTCCAAAAAAAATGTGAAAAGAAGATACAAATTCCTTGGCTTAACCCGGATTTGTTTTTTTCTCAATCGATTTATGAATTTCGAACAGCGGTATACTACTGTTGCATTTATTCAAGTCATGAAACATCTTATTTTGTGAAGAACCACACTGATTCCAAAAACAAATACACCGATGATGATTTCATCAAAAAGCTGGACTTTTTGTCTCGACAACATAGTTCTTGAGTTTGGTTGATTGATATTTCAGCATACAATCGGTGTTCCAATAGGTACTCATTGTTCACCACTACTGGTTGACTTACTTTTGTACTCAAATGAAGCAGAATTGATACAGAACCTTCCAAAAGACAAAATGAAAAAGCTTCTTGCAAAATTCTTTAATTTCACTTTCCGACATATTGGTGATGTTCTGTCACTCGATATACATATGTATGCTATGTTATTTTAGAAATGAACCGTTTGATATACTCTAGAAAGTTTAGTGCAGGTGTGGTCACTTGTGATGTCAGTATGAAATCATCAACAATTTTAACTAGAGGTATTTCAACTAAAATGACCATTTCCTGCATAGAGTTTGACAAAATAGAGCCAGGGGCTTACACAAAACGATATTTTACACACGTTTACATGTTGGGTAAAATACTGTAGCAAATTATCTTTTTGGGTAAAGCCTCGACTCATTCCTAAATTTCAATGACAAGATATAAAAATGAGGCTATTTAAGCAGGGTATGCACTAAACCTATGAAGTTTAAAGCCCTAATGCCAATATACACGACACAATATAAAACAGGAATACTGATGTCTTACAGACGCAAGTCTTTTGAATATCTGGAGCATGTTAATCGGTAGATTTATTATATTTTTTTTGATTTTCGAACTCAAGCGGCCACAAAAAGACATTATTACACTTTTTTCTAAATTAAATTTATGTTATATACTAAATCAGTGACTGTAGCACCCTCAGTTGATGTTCATCTTACACGGTTTCGTCATTTCTACAAACAGGTGTCATGAACACAAGCACTTAAATTGGTTGCATAGACTATAATTGAATTATGACTTCTCTTTGTTCTTGGGTTAGTCAGAAGTTTAGTGTTTGAGTTCCACGGTGACATTTCAGGACAACTAAATTAAATATTGTTCTTCTCCTTGTAGCCACTACTTTTTTACAGTTCATAAATTAAATGAGATTTATTAAAAATTCCATATTTTCTGGATAAATACGTTTTGTGGTCGAGTTCATTTTGGATGCGTTTTCCTCTTTAACACTTGGTGCAGTTCTGTGAAATTGGAATTTAAAGGGAATCTGCTAAGAACATGTTTATAGATAAATCGTCGTGTTTCTGATGAGCGTTGAAGTTATATATTTATGTCGTCATGTCTCAGATGAAAGTTAAATTGTATTGCTTATTTTAGATTTAAGGCATCATGTCTAGAAATGCAAAGGGGGTGCTTGTGCTCATGTAAAATGGGTTTAGAGCTCACAAAAATGTTAACCCCGCTTCAGTCTTGAATCTTTAATCTTAACAATACCACTTTAACTATCATCTAAAACCAAACCAAAGGGGTTACACAGAAATGACGAAACAGTGTATGTCCCAATTCAGAAGCCTGTAATTCAGTGATTGTCATAGGTTGCTGTCTGTCAAATATATTTTTCGTTTATCGTTTTAGCAACGATTAGTCCGTTGGTTTTCTGTTTTGAATTGATTATCATTAGGTGCTTTTTGGTCATAAAGATCTTCAATTGTTTCGATTCTTATACAACATTGCCTTTTAAATATTCGGCTTTGAGCTTTCCTGATGAAGGTTTCAACTGCCTAAGGCAATGTTGACTTTAGATAGATTTGGCTATTATTTTTATGTCCTTGTTGGTCATATAGCTTTTCAACTGTTTCGGTTCTTATACATCCTTGGCTTTCGTATATTTGGCTTTGTGCATTCTGGATGAAGGTAAATCCAGAAAAGCACCTCGGACGCAGGAAATTAATAAAGGGTTGTTTTTCGTTTTTCACAGCATTGGCTCGATACCGCTGCTGATGGACTATCAGTCCCCGAAAGCATCATCAGCTCAGTAATCAGTATAGACATGATGTATTACAAACCTTTCTAAATTTGTTCGATTAGAAATTTAGAAATTATTAAGAAACTAAGGTTTCAACTCCCTCAGGCAAGGTTGACCTTAGATTGAATTGGCTATTATTTTAAGGTCCGTTTTGGTCATATAGCTCTTCAACTCTTTCGGTTCTTATACATCGTTGAATTTCAAATATTGGGCTTTGAGCGTTTCGGATGAAAATCCAGGAAAGCGATTCGGACGCATGAAAGTAATATAGTCATCTTTTTAATGTCGGGATCTTTATTGTTTACTTAACAGTATGTGATTAGCTTATAGTTAAAGGCTGTACGGTGTTGGTTTTAGTATAAATACGAACTGAAATTTTGCTCTAAGACGTGTATTCCTCTGAAAATGCCTGTACCAAGTCAGACACATGACAGTTGTTTTCCATTTGGTCCGTTGGTTGATAAAGTTTAAGGTTGATTTTGTCAGTTTTTATGGACTTCCCCTTTTTGAATTACCTTGGAGTTCGGTATTTTTATTATACCTTTTTTCCTATACTTATGCCTGCTCAGATAAAGGACTTCTAGGTGGACGGCTCCTGTTGATATTGACAGGCCACCACCCAAGGTACCGAATCAGTACTATTTATATAAACACATTTTTTCTGGAACAATAATTTCCCAAATGGTAAGATATATTAGAACTGCGATAAAATGCTCATCATTATCTTCAGTAATGATTGCAAATCGATGTATTGTTAAAACTCACAAAAGAATGAGAAGACAAAATAAAGTAAAACCAAATGAAAATGAATGAAAGTAACTATTGATTTTGAATTGTAAAAAACAGGTTCTATTCAGTAAGGAATAATAATTTCTATCTGAATTGAAAATATTACTTTCAAAACTTGGCATTCTAGTACCACCATTCCCCATATCATAGTTGATACGATATACCCGAAACTTATTAGAAAACACGACAAAAGTCATCACACCTTTTCCATATTCTCTTTTAATCAATTTAGAAACTATTAAGGAACTAAGGTTCCAACTTGGGAAAAACTGACCTTAGAAGGATTTGCATATACTGTCTCGGACCTTGGTGGTCATATAGTTCATCACGTATCTCAGTATTTATACATTTTTGACGTTCAAACTTAATACATGAGAGTTCCTAATCAAGATAAATCATGAAAAGCGATTTGGACGCGACACATTTGTGAAGTGTTATTTTCATTTTCCCCAGTTCCTATTGTCTTCATTATAAATAAATGCTATTTTTAAAGCCTCAATTCACAACTACAGTATAACAATATTAAAAAGTGTGCCTGATTTTTAGTTTGATATAATTTTGGAATAGCACACGCAATTATTGATGCATGCAAAGCAGTAGTGGCTTAAAATATCGACTCAGCACATTTAATTCGGCTGGATTTTGTGTTGATCCGTCTGTTTTATCTTTCATGTTTGCCTTTATTTTGACTTGTGATATTTAAAAAAAAAACATATGTGGACTATCCAAGTACTTGACTAGCAATAACATCCAAAAACCAACAAAGATGTACTAAAGATTTGCGAATACGGCAAAATGCTAATCGAGATATCCCAAATAATATATGATATGTGTAATTATACAGAAACGTACAAAGGAACGAGGACACAAGTATATATTTGACCTTTCAAATATTTTTGAATATTTGTAAGAGTAAAACGATGATAGAGGGTTGCAATTACAAACCACGAGAAACACAAAAACACAATAGTCGAAACGAAAAAAGACGAAAAGACAAAATACAGTAAACAAAATACTTTAGACAAAACTTAATATTGAGAAACAAGACACCAATAAAAAGAAGAGGGGTGATCTCGGGTATTTTGAAATGTGAAAAACTCAAATTACTCTTTGTTTGCCTTTAAAATCTCTCAAATACATTGAATTACCAGATTTCCACAAGTTATGGCACATTCTTCCCTTTCAATGCTTTTGTCTACCACTCATTAACGTTCAAGCTTCCTATGTTTGAAACAGACCATATTGTCTTTTTGATCATATGGTTGTTGGTTAGCTTTTTAATTGACGTATATCCCTAACATTTCTTTTCATAAATACTCTAGGAGTATTTTGGGTTTTTTTGTGTGTTTTGTGGTTGCTGTCTAACTGGCTTATATACTCTTCCATTTATAAAATAAAAAGAACAAAATGGCACATATGGTTTTATTTTACTGCAAGGTCATGGAATCAGCTACAGAGGTACAATCTTTTCTCATCCTAAAATATACAGACAAAAAGTATAAGTATTATATTTTTTTTTTATTATTATACTTGCGAGTAATTCATGGATAACATATATTGAAATATCTAAATATTTTGAGGATTGTATCAAAATAAACTCTTGACATGTTTAGAATAAATATCTAGAGAAAGAATCGTCCCTCTACTTGAACACATTTTCGGGCTCGTAGCTGATAAGACTATGATCTTTAAACTCGTTTCTGATAAGTCAACCTTAACGGTTTGTATTTAAGTTATGGCACAAACTCACAACTGCCGGCACTGGATCAAAAATAAGCATCCTACAGTCTTAAAGAGGAAAAAGAATTTCTGTAAAATTTCATGGAAAGGAATTTTCCTAATCGTTTCATGACAAGCAATAGGTTAATGAATTCTAAGGAACTCAAAACATTAATGAAAGAATATGTTGTCACTGATGAACGAGGAACTATATATCCCTCTGGTGGACTTGGGTACAATCTCTACGTTCTGTTTATATAGAAATCTTACATATCGGCCACAGTATTACCTGACTTTTAGAATTTTTGGTTTATAATTTGCATAAGACTATTTAAAAGAGAGGCGAAAGATTCCAAAGGGACATTCAAAATCATGCCAACAATAAACTGACAACGCTATGGCAAAATACGAAAAAAGACTAAAAGACACTAAATAATTCAAAGTTTGGTGACTATGTTGAACGCCTCTATCCCATCGAATTTGAGATAAAGTTAATTCTGCCTCATATCTTGACTTACATCTAGCAAAGAGATAGCGAAAGACACCAAAGGGACATTCAAACTCATAAGCCGAAAATAAACTGACAACGCCATGACTAAAAAAGAAAGAGACAAACAAACAACAGTAAACTAAACACAACATAAAAAAAAACTAAATACTGAGCACCACGAACCCCACCAAAAGCCAGGGGAGATCTCAGGTGCTCAGGAAGGGTAAGCAGATCGTGCTCCACATGGGGGTACCCGTCGTGTTACTCATGTAAGTATAAACCCAGTGATAAGTCTAATTCGAGGAAAAAAGGAGAAAAAGAGATTGTGGTTACGATTTTTGGAACATATCCGTCGTCATCTATGAAACAGATATTCCATAACCGTCAAATAATCTCATCATAGACACCAGGCGTATAAATGTTTACGTCAGACGCACGTTTTGTCTACAAAAGACAAATCAATGACGCTCGAATAAAAAAAAGTTAAATAGGCAAAATGAAGTACGAGTTGAAGAGCATTGATTATCCAAAATTTTGAAAGGTTTTGCCAAATACAGCCAAGGTGATCTATTCAATAGGGAGCAAAACATTCAGTTCTCAGTTTAAGAAGAAGTTTAAGAAGAATTGTTTTCGCCATTATATTATACAGTGTGTACTTTAAAGACATTGTATTTCCCGTTGTAATGGAACTATCATGATAGTTGTCTTCATTACAACTCCTAGTTTTAGAATAATATAATATTTCGTTACAGAAAGAACTCGTCAAGATACCCTTTTTATATAAATGAACTATAGCCTTTACCTTTTATTACGAATGTACTGCTAAACTCTAAATTTTTATCGGCCGTAACCATATCCTCCTCCGTATCCTTTACCACTTCCATAACCGGAACCATAACCACCGCCATATGCACCGCCATAAGATGAACCACGACCACCACCATATCCTCCTCCGTATCCTTTACCAACTCCATAACTAGAACCTCCATATCCACCACCATGACCGCCATAGCTGCTTCCTCCATAGCTGCTTCCTCCATAGCTGCTTCCTCCATATCCACCACCACGACTGCCTCCTCCGTATCCGCCATAGCTGCTTCCTCCATAACCACCACCTCTCACTGAACCACCGTAACCGCCATATCCACTACCATATCCACCACTACGCCTACTGCCATAGCCACCGCCATAACTTGCACTATATACACAAGCAAAAAGTGCAAAAAGGGTTACGAGAATGAAGGCTTGCATCTTGGTTTTCTAGAATATGTAAGAAACGGAAACATCTCAAGCACATACACAATATAATCTTGTTACAGGTATATTATAGCACATGCAAAAATTTTTCCTTTATGATATTTTTAGGTTATTTTAAATCAAAACATTTTGTGTGATTAAAATATATATGTCAGAAAAAAATTAGGAGTTGATTTAGAAGAGTCATGCTCTTGAAATTTGACGATGAATTTAAAACGTATTTTTCATGTACCAATTGCAATGCATGAGCAAAAAAATATTAAGCTATACTTGGTGATCAGAATCCTGGAAAAGTGACTGAATTGGAACATTTGATATTCATTTAATTATTTTAAATGAATACAAAGATGTACACAGATAATTTCAAATCCTTAATAAATTTCCAGTAAATATACGTTTTATTCATAAAACATCGTCAAAATTAGTAATGTTTTCTTCTCACTCTTTTTAGTACCAATATTAAAATTGAAAAAAAGTATTTATGAATATGAATAACGCGCAAAAAGTCAAAATAATTAAATTTTCAAAATAAAGGTTTAAAGACATGTTTTGACTTACCTATGGAAAGCAGGATTCGGTATGCACATGTTGTACCTCTAAACTATATATATACATGGTGCTGACGTTTTTGCCACAGAAAGAACAACCTGCATGTCAACTGCCTAAAGTGAACATGCTAACCTATACATGTTAACGGAAGTTCATGTAACATGTCTCTATTACGTTTCTAGGGAAGTTTTGTAGATTCAAGATTGTAGTTAGACTAGCTATCATTGAATAAAACTTTCCTATGTAGTTAGGTAAATAAATTGCCCTCATCCTTTCACGATCAAATATGTACATATGCATTCAAACTATGCAAAAAAGATGAAAATCATTCGAAACGCATTATTATTATTATTATTTTTTTTTTTATTATTATCATTATTATCATTTTTATTAAAACTAATAACCATTTTTAGCATTTTGGACTCGAGCATCACTGAAGAGACATTGTTTGCGAAAAAAGGTATAACAAAAATACCGAACTCCAGGGTAAATTCAAAAAGGGGGAGTTCCATAAAAACGGACAAATTCACACGTTATCAAACAACGGAACAGCGACAAACAACTGTCATATTCCTGACTTGGTACAGGCATCTCCCGAAGAAAATGGTGGGTTAAAACTGGTTTTATAGCAAGCCAAACCTCCCATACTCATCTGGTACAATACAATTGGTACCGTAAATGTTATTGGTTTCGAGCGCTGTTGGTCGATTCTTTGTTTCCGAGGATATCATTCACCATGCAGTGTGAGCGTCAATTGGTAAATTTTAGTTGATATAATTACAAAAAGACAATTGTACTAAACTTAAGGCTGTGCCTCCTTATGGCAAAGTCGACTTGAAACTTATCGAACATTTTACGTAGGTCCATTTAGGTACTGAATATAATAATTTAGCTATATAGCCTTGAAACTCATGCATAGAACGTGTCTGATAACTGTTATTCTAGAACGTGTCGTTCGAACTGAGATAAGAATTAAAGTTTCTATTTTAAACAAAGCAACAATAAAAAGGAGGCGTGATCGTTGTATTTAGAACAAATGGTGTGAGGATGTCATTTATTTAAATTATAAACTAGGTTACTAGTATTCAGATATATGGTAATCGAACTAGAATGATCTATATTATCACGTTTAAGACATTGAGTGTACCATAAAAAAAACTTACTAACAGCTTTACTTTATTAATTTCCACTAGTTCGACAATCCGGCTCTCTACCTAATCTTTTTTCAATTCATACAATATATCTGATTCATACATAGACTTCGGATTGTCATGTTCACGTGCATCACGCAATGTTTGGGTTTTTTTTTCTTACCAGCCACTTCCTTCTAATTTTAGACGACGAGACATCAAATATATGATTAGAATAAATTATTTTCTCACTTAAAGCTAATTTTATAAACTCACAAGTTAGTTATTCATAATTTAAACCGCATAGTTTCAAATGCTGATTGGTATGCAGTTAACTATAACATCACTTCATTGGTAGCTCCATTGACAATCTTGAAGGGTATTGCTACGTCATGCGGTTTACCGAAAGAAAGACTGATAGCGTATTGGAGAACCAGACCTTGAATTCATTTTAATACTAATTTACGGTGTTTCTTCGACAATAAAAGATTACTCGCTTGACAATATCCTTATTTGTTACGGTAAGATTTGTAACTTCGAATTATTCGAATGGATGCTAATTGTGTACCTTTAGATAAGATCTTTTTCTTTACTGTTACAAATTAGCTCAGATGAAAAAACTCCTAGGAAAACAAAATTCCATAAAGTTAATCCACAGTTATAACAATAACATCATATACCTTGATGGTGTACTTAAAGTTGATAATGCAAGCTAATCAAACATGCTAACTGTATTTATCCAAATTATGGTTAACCTCATGGAGCCAATGATAAATGTCAATGCTGTCTCATAACAAATAATTTTAAGACGTTGAATCTGGCATTATCTTCGATTGTGTCCCTTATAGAACTTCAACATAGAAAAATAACATATTTAACTAGGGAAAGTTCTTGCATCATTTTGCAACAGCAATGACGAGAAAACTAAGATAGGATGCTAGTTACGATTGTAAACAAAATTTAAATTAATCAAGTCTGTGGTATCTTTAACCATTTAAAAAGAGCACAGGAACAAATTCAAGAAAACGAGACAAGTTGTGTATGTACAAGCTATATGATGCGACTAAATGGATAACGTTTGTGGTTGCGCAGCTGAGATCTTTTCTATAATCGTATATTTTAGCTTTTTTTCTTTTTTCTTTTTTGTACCAATTAATAAAGTGTCAATTAGACGCAGCAGTAGTCTTGTTAAGAAGACACAATTCAAGGAAAAATCAAAATCTGAACGAATCGACAGGATGCATCGATAGACTAAGCATTTTCTGCTATGCATGCATTGCCAGCAATGCGAATCAACACCTATTCGATATGGCATACCTTATCGGAGAACTAATTTGCTATGGTTACCGTAAAACGAATTTATTGTCGGTTCCAATCGTTTTTCCTGTCAATGAAGTCCGTAAAATATAAACATCACGAGCATAATGTATGAATCTAGATATTTATGTTTCTGCAGAGAAACGGGAAGTTGACGATTGGAAATTTGAAATCATGACATATGTCATAGAAAAAAAAATGAAAATAACACTTTATAAATGTTATGAGTTCGAAGCGCTTTTCTGGATTTACTCTCATCAGGGCCGCTCAAAGCCGAATATTTGAAAGCCAAGGATGTATAAGAACCGAAACAATTGAAGAGCTATATGACCAAAAAGCCCTAAAAATAAAAGACAAATTCATCTAGGGTCAACTTTGCCAGGGGCTGTTGAAATCTTAGTTTCTTAATAAATAAACTCATCATAGATACCAGGAATATTATTTATAATATATAAATTTAAAAACAGACAATTTAAGAAATGTTTTATATAATTCATGTCAGTACCGAAGTACTGACTACTGAGCTAATGATACCCTCTTGGGTTGATAGTCAACCAGCAGCGGTATAGACCCAGTGCTGTAAAAATTGAAAACCACACATGATAAATGGCATGCGTCGAAAGCGCTTTTCTGTATTTGCCTTCATCAGGAACGGTCAAAGCCGAATATTTGAAAGCCAAGGATGTAAAAGAACAAAAAGAGAGGCGACAGACGGTTTAAGAGCTTTATGACCAAAAAGGACTTATAAAGGTTTAAGTAATAGATGCCCTAAACGACACAGCAGACATTACGAAAAAAATTATTGGAATGAAGTGCTATTTTCCTACTGAAGTATTATATGTGAGAGAACTGCAGTAGTGGGTTATTACTGAAATACCAACATTGTTTTAGGATAGCAGACATTAAATTTTACTGGTCAATTTATTGTGAACTATAGATCACGTTGATGAATGTGTTGCACTTGCATTTTACTAGTACTAAAATGAATGTATGAACTGTTGAATTTTTAATGAGATATTATATGTAAATGAGAAATGAACCGCCAAAACCAAAACGATTAAAAGTTAACATGAGTAAAATGTACAGCTAAACAAGTAAAATGTTGTTGAATCAAGCGGCTTACAGTAATAAAATATAATTGACATTCTAACCCCACCACATACAGCTGAGAAGTGGCCCTATATGCAAACAATAACCAAATCCTGTTTGACATTATTTCAGACAAAGGGAAACTACATATGACATTGAAGGGTGATAAGGCATTATTAAGTCGTGAACAATCAATCAAAAGATATTTTACTGAATTCGTAAAAGATCGGACATTTCTTTTGTACCTTTAGTTAAAATAAAAGGGACAATTTACAAATGTTTCAGGGCAGACCTGTAGACATTTGTAATGAGCACATTTTTTATAACAAGAACAGATGAGCAAAGCGATTGTATTATGTTTTCATAAGTAATTGTATTTTAAATCTTTTCATTGCATAAGCAAGATTAGGTATTTAGGTATGCACAAGTGTAAACCTCTTAATTGTATTGTAAACACGGTGCTGACCTTTTGCCACAGAAAGGGCACCAATTTTACTAAATTATTTTGCAACAAGCATGTTAACTGTCTCATGTTATCATGGTACATAAACATGTTTATGGAAAATCACGTAACGTGTCTCTATTGTGTTTCAATGAAGGTATGTAGTTGCCGGATTTTAGAAATATTAACTGTCGTTAAATAAAACGTATTCCCGATTATAAATTGTTCTTTCACAGATTTGATAGAAATATAATAAAAAATTTAAAATGCTAAACAGATGACAATTATTCCAAATATATTATAATTTCGATTATGACTATTATTTTCATTAATATGCATTGATTTTTTCGACTTGAGAAACATACTGCCCCATATGCGCATTTCGACAATTTATGTCTATTCAGTGATGCTCATAGCCAAAATATTTGAAAATCGAGAACCTAATAAAAACGTTGAATAATTGATCAAACCAAACAGGAACTAAAGTTTGGTAAGATATAAATTGAGTTATTCGTCGTTTTAGGAAGTTTAGTAACAGTGAATAATTCCACTATTTACGAAAATTGTAAGGAAGCATTTTCATCCTTTTGCACATCTTGAAATTTGATTGTGTAACTTGAAGGCAGGGAAGTAGTGCATGAATGTTGATATTTGATTATACATTTGTATTAGAATCTCTGGCTCGGTCTCGAAAAACACCAAGTAGTGTAAGCTTATGCACTGACATTATGTTGATGATGTGTTTTGATTGTTAATATATATAACAGTGCTTTTCATAAACAGGTTTTAAAATCAGGTGTTATGGAAAGATTTCTAATGGGTTTTTACTGTTATGAATCTTCTTTCACGGAAAATACTCATGGCTAGAAATTAATTCCATCAAATTAATTGACAATTTGAAAATAATATCTTATATCTTTATAAAGTACATATGGTTGGTAATCCCGAGCTAAACAAACATGATACATGTATTTATTCCAAATAACTTGGAGCTATAGTTAGCGGTCAATTTTTTACTTTTTTATCGTGACAACTTAAAATAAAACGATATTTCTTACCATTCTTATATTACAGTGTCGTTTATAGAACATCGATATTGACAAAAAGACATAAGCGAGAAACATTGCATTTACAGATTAAATTCTAATAACGTCTGAAGATTTTTAAAGTATTCAAGTCTGTGATAGATGTTACCCTGTAAAAGTAAAGTATTCAAGTCTGTGATAGATGTTACCCTGTAAAAGTAAAGTATGTGGTAATGAATGGTTACGCTCATTGAAGTAAGATATATCAGAACAAATTCAAACAACTGGTACAAGTTGTTAAATATACATGTCAAAGGATGGAGCAAGAGGAACAATGTTTGGTATTGCAAAGTTTATTTTGCTTTATATCTTAGTTTCAGTTTTTCCGTCATGTACTAATTCATTTGTGTCTAATAATAAACAGTATTGACTATTATTGTTAGAATTACTAAGTTAAAGTTCTTCGGAATTTATATATTCAGCATAATTGATAACTCGGGTCATCAACAGTTAGTCCAGCATAATGATAACTTCTATCATCGTTTAAAGTGTTTATAGAATTTTGTCAGAATTTAGAATTTTCACTTCCATTAAAAACATGAATCACAGTAAAAGAAAGATATACTATCAGATTTGCTTAGTACCAATGGAGTTCTGATAATTTGACGATATTAAATCTTGCCATAACCAACAAAAATATTATATTAGTTTATTATTGATATAGATGAATTCATTTAGTGCACCCAGTTTATTTTTGATTAGATTATTCTGAAGGTTAGTGAATTAGGTGGAGAAAACCAACGTCATTTGGTCCCAAGTGGATAGTTTTGCATTGGCACTCATACCACATTTTCTTATATGTATGGAGCTAACTACATGTACATGATCATTAGAACACATAGGCAGATATATACATTCAAAATTCATTAGTCGAGATAAACTGACGCATTCATTCATTTTAATAAAAGATTTTTATGGTATTGAGTTATTTTGTTAGAAGAACATATAATTTAATTAGTGGTCGTACACGTACTAGAAGCTAAAATAAAGCGGGATTTATAAGGAGTTTTGTTTAATTTAAGTGACCAGCACATGTTTATGACACTCTGATTTTGACTTACTCTTAGATAGTTCAGTTTCGACTAATTGGTTTTCCTTTACGCCGTTTTCTGATATGTCTGTCGAAGGCACAAAATGTTTGCCGAAATAATATTGACGTCAAACAAACACAACAACGCATACTGTAGACTTTTCAGATGGTATTAATGATAACATTAAAGGTACCAACTCCACTGCACCAGATGCGCATTTCGACAATTCTTTATTATCAGTCTATACATTATTATTTTTTTGCATGTTATTTTATGCGTTTGTTAACAGTGCACATTTCTTAAAATATAGGCCTGTCCTCTTTAGTTTCACGCAGTACAATAATCAATAATAAAGTCAAAGATGTTAATACAACAAACCTTTCAATTAATTTGATATTTGGTATATATGACATGTAAAATGTATACCATCTTTAAAAAAAATTCGGATGATGCATTTTACTTTCAGTGACACAAATAAAAATGTTTAACAATTGCTATGTCGACCTGCAAAGAACCTGCATTGAGTTGAAATTGGTAGATTAGACAATTAAGAATAATTATATCCTTCAATATTGGTCAAATATGTGTAATATATCTTGACAACGTATAAAAATTTGTTTTCCTATTTATTTAGCCAAGGTGTATATCTTTATTTGCTTAATATATATTTGTTTAATCAACACGTATTAGTATGACACTTTCTTTCAGATGTCGGAAACAACGTTTCAATGGCAAACATTTGGTTTTAATTTGTCCATATTTTGTTTCTAAATCCCTCATTATTATAAAAGATGTACAACAAATTCAAATCAAATCTATGAGGACGTCATACTACATAATAATCAATCAAAATAAGATGTCTTTTAGTAACAGATATATAGATGTCGTAAACAACACTTTAGGCACTACATAACCAAAAGTAAATGGGAAAAAGTAGATGTCATATAGATGAATATATTGCACTTGCATTTTACTAGTACCGTAACAGAGATATGAAGTGTTCAAATTTCACTGCAACATGTTTGTGTGAAATCGGCAGTCAAAAGAAAAACGATTGAAAAACTCTAAGGCGTAAAATATACTAGTACATCAAAGCAAGTCAAATGTTGCTGATGTAGAATAATAGTTTTTAACATTCTAGCACATGTGATAAGCGGATATATATGCAGACCATATTGAATTGAAGGTTAATAGGGCGCGAGTCTTGAATTATTAATAATGAGATACTTAACTTCATCGCTTGCATATGGAGTATACATCTCCCAGTTAATACGATATTCCAGATCTTGCATCTGATATCATGATTTTCTTGATAGAGGATTGCTACTCACAACAAAGCTATAAAACCAAGGGTTTCAAGTGGTGAAGTTGAAGTAATCCCTTTGAAAATTTTGCGGCCGCCATCATGAGTTGGTTGACCGTTATGCAATATTTGTTTCATAAATGACGACGGATCTGTTCCAATTGTTGTGATCACAATCCCATCCTCTTTTTCTCGAAAGTGATATCACCAAATTAGACTTATCAACGAATTTGTACTTCAAGATCAACACGACGGGCGCCAAAATGTGGAGCAAATCTGCGTACCCTTGTGGAACACGTGATATCACCACCGGTTTTGATGGGGTTCGTGTTGATCAGTCTTTTCTATGTTGTGTTTTGTAGAATGTTCTCTGTCATTTGGTCGTTTTTGATTGTTTGTTTTAGGGTTGTCAATTTGTCTTCGACTTTCGAGTTTGAACTCCTTTCGTATCTTCCTCCTCTCTTATACATTATCGCAAAAATCTGAAGTTTCTTTTGTACCTTTAGTTAAAATAAAATAGGCAATTTACAAGTATTCCACGTTCGTCGCAGACCTGTAGACATTTTTGAGGAGCACATTTGTAAATAAAAAAACACCCAAGTACAACTGTACTTAGAGAATTGAGTCAAGTTTTGATAATTAATTGTGTTTTTTTTACCTTTTCTTCATTCCATTTTCTTGTTTGGGAAATAGATTTTACTTTTTAAGTTTTTGTGCAGAGTACAAACTTTTTTAGCCATTTTCTCGAGTAGTTGAATTGTATGACCTACTATCTAAATCCTTGATGTCCTTTTGAACTAACATTGCTACAACCTTTAAGTTATACTATACCCAGGAATAGATAACCTAAGCTTTATGTGACAAAACCTTTCAGAATTAGGGGTCCTTAATGCTCGGCACGTTCGTACTTGATTTGACCTTCTCTGTATAAGGACGTTAAACAATTAAGCTATATCCAGATTTTTTTAAATGACAAAAACAAAATAGAAATGTAATAGCTGAAAAATTAACATTAAAAGTTTGATTAAATTCTAATTCAAAATTGTTTAAAAATATTCATGTAGAAAAAACTTTTGACAGGTATATGGACAGGACAAATACAATATATCTGAGAAGGGATTTGATGTAAAACTATATGTACATGAGACAGTAGCATATAAAAAGGAAAAAATGCCTGTACTACTAATTTCAAATTGACAATTGGTATTGGGTATTCACAGCAGATATCAAGATTAAGACGTCTTTTATAATTAACTGAAATCGTAGAATACTCTGAAATTAAAATAACAAGCAATATTAGTATCTCAATTGTTTGTAGAACAATTGAAAGGTCTTTCCTGTAAAAGTGATGTTTTCGTAATGTACTTTTACGACCTTTCATTTGATATAAGACAAGCATACCTTCTAAAATTTTTCGCTTTTACACTTAATGACCCCATCCGCCTAAATTTTCGAGATCGGAAGTATGAAATTTGTAATGTAGACCAAATGACCTTTCATTTGCTATTCGACAACATCATTTTCTAGAAAGTTTGATTTTGCATAATAACCCCATCCAAGTAATTTTTGGAGGACAGGAATTTGATATTTGAAATGTACACATTATGACCTTTCATTTGATATAAAACAACCTTATCTTAAAAGAAAAATTATGTTTTGCACTCAATGACCCTACCCAACCCATTTCTTGGGGATGTCAATTTGATATTTGAAATGTACGCTTTATGGACTTTCTTTTGATATGCGACAACCTAACCATCTGAGAAGTTTGAATTTTTGCACTGGGATAAAAAGGGTTTGAAATTTTAATTTTGAGTAGATCTCATTTAGACGTTCAATTTGATATACCTAATGACCGCATTTGGCAAAGTGCCAAAATGATGCAATATCAATTATATAAATAGAACTCATGAAACTTACAAAGTCAATGTTAAAGATGAAAATTTCAAATTGATTTTCTTTTTTAGTTTTCATTGAAAGTTTTTGGTAATTAGTCAAACATATAACCATGTTAAACTCTTCAATTTCTGAAAATTTCAGGTGAAAAGCTGTTGTTGAATCAGAAATACATGCCTCCGCTCGCAAAATTTCAAACTGAATTATCTCTAAAACGACAATAGATATCTCAAATCTGTTAAATGATAAATGATCTGCAGTTGAAGGGTAATATTGTAGAAAAAAATTGGGACAATTCCAAAGTTCATCAAGGTCACAATGAATCATCAAATATATGATGCAATACCAAACTTAAGAACCGGAAGTCGTAGAAACATGGGACTACCACCATTCAACTCAGGACAACTTGACCTCTCAAATATCACAAGGTAAAGAGTCATAGTACACTTTGAAGGTCAAGGTAAAATTTCATCTTGACCTGACATTGACCTCAAATTGAAGGTCTTAAAATACTGATCATTTTCCAATTTATAGTAGGTTGATATCTGTTACCTTTAAAAGATATACACACAATACTATACTTTTAAGAATTATCTCGTCGTATCTTTTGAACAGACGGTCGAACAGTTTTGAGCTTAATGTATAAAATGTAGAGCTCGTTAAGACGAACATTTTATACACAGTATGTATGCAGCAAACTCTTATCGTTTTCTTAATATATAAGCTTAAAATTGCAGCGTAGTTTTTTTTTTGGCATTCGGTGATCTTTGACCTTGGTGCAAAATAAAGGTCACATAAATTAAAGATTATTGGTGAAGGTCCTAAGTCTCTACAACTTCCGGTTTTGAAATAGAACTTTTCAAACATTGTGTATAATTTTTCAAGGAAATAACTCCTTATAAGAGTTGATAACAAAATAAATGTTTATGTTTATTAACATTGCCATCCGTTCCTGTACATGCTGCCATTTTCAAATCGATTCTATCTCTAATACTTTTTAAGAAAATGCAAATAAAAGAAATTGCTTTAAGGGATATAACTCTCAAAGGGACGATGAAATCCTACGTGTCTTCATATAGTAAAACATCATGATGAGATCTATCTATTGTACAAATAAGGTCATGATATCTTTCAAAACAACGAGGGGGCCATGTTGAAAAAACCAATAAAAGGAGATAACTTCTAAAGGGATGATGAAATCCTTAACAGGGTCATCTGGTAATACTTCATGATGAGGTCTATCGATGGTCCATATTTGGTCTTGATAACTCCAATAGAAACGAGGGAAGGGCATGTCAAAATGCTGGAAGAAAAAAATCATTAGAAAAACAATAAGGTCTTTCCTAACGGAGTCGAAAACCTTAATTTGTTTATTTAAAAAATCTTTAAAACCCAAGACTAGACAGAAACTGTACACGACAGGTAATTTTGTTCACAACATATGCAATGTAAATTCCATACATACTACCTTCCTATTCATCGATTGATGGCAATTTAACAAGCTTCCGGCTGACATGTTTACATGTGAGCAAACATGAATTGTAATATAAGTCAAATACATGTGAACCAGACAGTATATCAGATTAATAAGTGCAAAACAAAACAAGTAATCCTGTGTTAGGATGCTAACACAAAAGTCATAAAACGGCCCCAACCATTGTTCTGCTGTTTCCATGGTAACGGCAGCCATTTTGAAATTTCATAGTCGGATAGCACATCTACACATGACAGGTCACATTACTTACAAGTTTCATAAAATTGGACCAATTTTCAAATTTAGGCATTCGTGTTTCCATGGTTACGGTGGCCATTTTGAAATTCAAAGTCAAATGCCACATCTACATAATACAGTCAACATTTGTGTAAAGTTTCATTAAGTTTGAAGCATTTTGAATTTTTGACATTTTGCAGTTTCCATGGTAACGGCAGCCATTTTGAAAATTCAAAGTCGGATGGCACATCTACACATGACAGGTAACATTACTGTCAACTTTCATAAAGATTGGACCAAATCTAGATTTTCGCATTTTGTTGTTTCCATGGCAACGGCGGCCATTTTGGAAATTCAAAGTCAAATTCAAATCTACATACACTCGTTAACATATCTGTAAAATTTCATTAAATTTGAAGCATTTTTAAAATTTTCACATTTTGCAGTTTCCATGGTAACGGCGGCCATTTTAAAATTCCAAAGTCGAATTACAGCTACATATGGTGCTACCTGTAATATTCTATCATTATATAACATAAAAGTACATAGGAATAATTCAACACTATCACATGACTAATCACATGACTATTGTTCTAGAATGTTCCATGAAAATTCACCCCCTCAAATTATGCCAAGGAGACCCCTACTGAAATAAAAAGTTCCATGTTGAAGCAGACATGTGTCTCTTAATATTCATAAAAGTAATCATAATTCCATCTACTCTACATACAGTAGCAAATTTAAGAAATGTAAAATAAATTTGACCCCACCATCTTTGAGCCCCTAATTATGCCAAGATGACACCCTGGTATCATGAACATTGGGTTCTGCAACCCCATGATGCAGACCCATACACAGAAAAATATAAAGTTTCCATCCTCTATAGCTTCCAAGAAAATGGTAGGACAGTTTAAGGGTTTAGAAAAGAAGAATAAGAAATAATAATAATAATAATAATAAGAAACGGGACAAAACAATAAGTCTCAAAACTCCGTTTTGGCGACTTAATTATAAAAATCTTCTCAAATAAGGTTGTACTGAAAAGTATAGCGCATTGATATGTTGATATGGACATACTTATAAATGCAAACAAAAATATAAAAATAAAAGGGAGGAAATAACATATCTATGTTGACATCAATGAATAAGGACAAGCAGAAAGAAATATAACAGACACTATAACACATTGCTAATTGCAGTTGGAATTACCTATGATATGTATATATTTCCTTGTCCAATTAACCAATACTGTCATGACACTAATCAGCATTCATTAATAACTGTTAAAGAAAAACCAAAAACTATACAATGTTTTAATAACATTCTCTATTGAATCATGCATAGTCTTTGGAAAATTTTCTACACCTCTTTCATCAGGTGACATTACCTGTCATATGATGTGTAGATTAGATCGTAGGTTATGTTTTTATTTTAGTAAGGCCTTGCAGATTTCCGACTTTATAGAATATCATCATCTTAGATTAAAGAAGTAAGAGGTAACAGTAGTTTAATTTATAATACCGATGTTCAAATCTCATAAATCCATTAGGAAGATACCAATCGAGGTCAAAAACATTAACCTTACTGGAAATCTGAAAATTTGATTTCTAAATATACATTATAGGTAATTATGGAAGTGAAATATAACAAGAGGCTCCTGAAAGACTGATTCGCTCACCTGATTTTTTTTGAGTGTATAGATCTTACATCGATGATTATTTTGCTATTTAATGTATATTAATGCGTGTTTTAATATGCCATTTAAAGTTTCTCTCTATCTACTAGTATTATAGTTTCTGCAAAAAAAAAAAAAAAAAAACAAACAGAAAATGGTAAAATTCAACTTTCAAGAGCAATAACTCATATGAGGGATCAATTGACGATTTCGGTCATTTTGACTTATTTGTAGGTCTTACTTTGCTGAACATTTTTGCTGTAGAAGTTTTTATCTATCTATCAGTTTCTGCAAAAAATATTTATACTAGAGGCTCTTGGTCTATGTGCATCTTAACAATGGACACTCTCCAACATTATAGACTAGAATAGAATTCATGACAAAAACCTTTTTTGTTGATCTTGTATTGCTGATCTTCTTTATTTTTGCCCAAAACACATGAAAGGGTAAAAAACCGTCATTTAAGTTCAATCACTCCTATAAAGAGTCTACTAATAATTTTGGCAAAATTTGATTTGTTTGTAGATCTAGTCTTCTGATCATTTTTGTAAATTAAAGTTTCTATCTATCTTTCATAGTTTTCAAGATAACTTAGGCAAAAACGCCAAAAATGTGGTGAAAATCGTCATTAAACAGAAGAACTCCAATAAATAGTCCACTGACGATCTCAGCCATGTTGACGTATTTGTAGACCTTGTCTTGCTGATCATTTTTGCTATTTAAAATGTATATCTATAATTATAGTTTTCGACATAATAGGCAAAAAACTCAAAAGGGTGAAAATCATCATTGAAGAGCAATAACTCCAATTACGAGTCTACTGAAGTTTTCGGTCGTTACATTTATTTGTAGATATTGTCTTTCTAATCATTTATGCTTCTCTATCTATCTATTATAGTTTTTTTAAGATATTAGGCAAAAAAAAATAATCAAAAAGTTGGTAAAAATCGTTATTAAAAAGGCAATAACTCTAATAAAGAGTTGTCAGACTATATCGGCCATATTGACTTATTTATATATTTCGTCTTGCTGATCATTTTTGCCTATTCAAAGTCTCTTTTATAATTTTCAAGATAATAGGCAAAAATGAAAAAAAGGTCAAATTCATCATTTAAGTGCAATAACTCCTATAAGAAGTCGTCTGACAGTTTTGACTTAAATGGACAATATATAGGCAGAGCTCAACATTCTGAACATTTCTGTCCCTCTCATATTTTCTCTACTTTTAGAGGTTTTTAAACTTGCATTTTAACCATATGTTCTATTTCTAGCCATCTCGAACATGGTCTCATAGGACACTTTTGTAAACTAGATACCCCAATGATGATTGTGGCCAAGTTTGGCTAAATTAAGCACAGTAGTTTCAGGGTAGAAGATTTTTGTAAAATCTAAAGACGACAAACAACGGACGACGGACGACAGACGCCAAGTGATGAGAAATGTTTAATTGGCCCTATGGGCCAGGTGAGCTAATAGTGGGGAAAAATGTCTTTCAAGGGTAAAAACTCCTATAAGACTTAAATTGACAGTTTTGGTCATTTGACTTATTTGTAGGTTCTACTTTGCTGCACAGTTTTGTCTATCAAAGTTTTTGTCAATCTATCATAGTTTTTGAAAAGGACTTTAAAAAACTTTAATGAATATAGTCTATCATCGGAATTAATTCCTATAAGGGATCAATTGACGAATTCCGTCCTTAGGCTTATTGGTAGATCTCGCTTTGCTTAACATTTTTGCTGTTTAGAATTTCTCTTTACCTGTAATACTTTTCAAGATATTAAACAAATACTGAAAAAAATCATAAAAAATATTATTTCAGAGGCAATAACTCCAAATGGTTTTGTCTAATTCCTCTGAAATTTTCCAAGCAAATAGATCTTGACCTGTTGATCATTTTTATCCTATCAGTTTTGTTCTAACTGCTTTAATTTTTGAGATTTAAACCAAAACTGTATTTTACCCCCTATGTTATATTCTAGCCATGGTGGCCATGTTTGTTGACAGACCAAAATAACACACACTTTATTCTAGATAACATAAGGATCATTCACCCCAAGTTTGGATGAAATTGGATAAAAATTTTCAAAGGAGATATTCTTTGAAAAAGTTTACGACGACGATGGACGCCAAGTAATTGCAATAGCTTAATTCAATGTTGTTAAGCTGAAACACAATTACATTTCGAAAGAATTCAATGAATAAAATTAGATATATTTTGGCTAACATGGCCCACAGGGCGTTTAATTCTTTCGAAATGTAATTGGGTATCAGCTAAACAACATAAAAATGGAGGATTTTATACAAGTTACAAATACATAGCAAATGTTGCTGAACTGGATCTTTATCTTGGCTGAATATGCAGTAGTCAACATTTAAAATACAAATTTAAAGAGCAAAACAAACTGGTTATAAAAAAAGGGAGGCAGAAGATACAAGTGGGACAATCAAAATGCAAAAGTCTAAAAGAAACCAACAAAACCATGGCCGAAAAACGTCAATAAGACTTAGACAGTATAAAACACTAAGTTGAAAGCTAGACTGTGCAACAAGATCCTCATGACAAAAACGGGGAGTGATCCCAGGTGCTCTGGAAGGGTAAGCAGATCCTGGCCATAAGAAATCAGCAGTATCTATAAAATGTCATAAAGCTGAAACCATCAATTGACTCCTTATATTATTTTAAGGTCCTCTTTTGTCAAATAGATCTTACTTATACAACCTGGCTTTCAAATATTCGGCTTTGAGCTTTCAGGATGAAGATAAATCCAGAAAAGCGCTTCTGACGCACAACATTTATAAAGTGTTGTTTTCATTATTTAAAGGATTTATTTTCGTTAAATGTAAAATTTTGAATTCTTTTTAGCAAAGTCAGAAATTACTGGAATCGTCAATGGGCTCCTTAAATGAGTTATTGTCCTTAAATCATTTTTTAGGCATTTTGTTTACTTATTTATAGATCGTATTTTACTGATTATTTTAGCATTTTGCAGTTTCTTTCTAGCTGTAGTTTTCAAAAAATTAGCCCCAAATATGCAAAAACAAATGTCAAAATTGTCATTTAAAGCCATATCTCTAATAAAGAGTCCATTTATTTTGTTATGTTCACTTATAGATCTTTATTTGGCTGAATGTTTTTTTTTTTGTTGTTTGCAGTTCCTTTTATTATATTTTTATCAAAATAATTGACTAAAATACAATAAACTGTAACAAAGAGATATGTCTCGCCTTTTGTAATTTTGACAATGCAAATGCTGAAATCAAAATAGCAATACTTTAGCATGTAAGTTATGCAAATATTCAAGGTCAATGAACCATGACTGAAGGTTGATGGCTAAACAATCTCCATGGAAATGAGATGCTTCAATGCTAATATAACTGCATACCAAATACCATTGACTTATCATACGTCGTTCCTTTAAACAAACCTAAACACAAACATTAACTTGTAAACTATGTAAAAGTTTCAAAGTCAATGAACCATGATGAGGGGTGGGGCTACATAATCTCCATAATCTCCATGGATATGAGACCTGCAAATACCAATTAGTTTGCATACCAAATATCGCTGACTTAACATTAGCGGTTCATCTTAACCCTTAAAACTAATACATGTAAACTAAGCAAAAGTTCAAGGTCAATAGACCATGACTGAGGGCAGGGCCAAATATTCTCCATGGAAATGAGATATGCTAATGCTTATACAACTGCATACCAATTAACATTGGCCTACCACTTATGGTTCCCCTGAACTGACCTAATCACAAACTAATACATGTAAACTAAGCAAAAGTTTCAGTCAATAGACCATGACTGAAGGGCGGAGCCAAATAATCTCCATGGAAATGAGATATGCCAATGCTTATACAACTGCATACCAAATATTATTGACCTACCACTAGTGGTTCCCCATAAACTGACCTAATCCCAAACTAATACATGTAAACTAAGCAAAAGTTTCAAAGTCACTAGACCATGACCGAGGGGCAAGGCCAAATAATCTCCATGGAAATGAGATGTGCCAATGCAACTACAACTGCATACCAAATATCATTGACCTACCACTAGTGGTTCACCATAAACTAGACCTAATTACAAACTAATACATTGCTGATGCCGCCCCTGCCGAAGCCGGAAACAGCATACCTATGTCTCGCTTTTTGACTCCGTCGAGGCGAGACAAAAATAGATTAAAGTTATCATTAAATGCCAATATCTCCTATAAGGAGTTGACTCACATTTCAGAAATATAGACTTATTTGATGGTCTTGTGTAGTTCATCTTTTGCTTTTAAAGTTCATCTCTATCTGTATTCAAGTATTAAAGACCTCTTTGTGCCAAAAATTGGTAAATGCCATTTAGGCACTCTTTTCAAGAGGAAAAGCATGCATGGCGTACAAAACTATAGCCTGGGAAAGGATCATTGATGAGCTTTTAAAGCAGTCAACTGACAATTTTGATCACTTTTGACTTATTTCTTAAACTTGTCAATCAAAAGTAGGGTAAAACAGCACACAAATTGGTAAAATTTGTGGTTCTTGGCCAATCGGCCATAGGTAAAAGTATTAAACCATCACATGTTAATGTATCTGTCCTAAGTCAGGAACACCATACATTTGTAATGGATGTCTTAGTTCATATCTAAGAATTGCAGCAAAGCAAATTACATACACAGAGATGGCCCAACTTTTCTTAACCTCCAACGTATGACGAACTTTTTGTAAACAATTATGTTTTAATAATTTTATATGTCTATAACACATTATATCATTATTAGTTCAGAATGTCTACGATGCTTTTGTATAGCCCATTTTGGTTGAAAACGCACAAAAGTTTCTTCAAATTACAACAGCGAGAAAATGTAAATTTCTTACAGCGTCAAGATTTCCTTTTAAGTTCATTTAACTTCAAGATAGCATATAAATCACCGGTTAGGGTATCATTACGTATTAAGACTGTGATGAACAACATAAACAATTCATGATATACAAATAGTTAGTATTCTATAAAGCAGGTTTCTTTTAAAAAGGCTTACAAATTGTGATAAAAGGAAGAATTATGAAAATGAAACCTTTTGTAGTTGTCTTCACACGTAATTTGTTGTATAAATTTATCTTTTTTTTCCATTTAGGAATATGGTATTCCAAACAAATATTGTAAGCAGATGTTGAATTCAGTCATAACTTATTGATATACGGTTAAATTATGGTGTGGATTGTATACTTTGCATATTTGTCCATTGTTTGTGACCACATGCGTACTTACTGAGATTGTATTGTGTTGTTTGAGTGCTGTCCATTGTTTGTGACCACATGCGTACTTACTGAGATTGTATTGTGTTGTTTGAGTGCTGTCCATTGTTTGTGACCACATGCGTACTTACTGAGATTGTATTGTGTTGTTTGAGGGCTGTCCATTGTTTGTGACCACATGCACACTTTCTGAGATTGTATTGTGTTGTTTGAATGGTGTCCATTGTTTGTGACCACATGCGTACTTACTGAGATCGTATTGTGTTGTTTGAGTGCTGTCCATTGTTTGTGACCACATGCGTACTTACTGAGATTGTATTGTGTTGTTTGAGGGCTGTCCATTGTTTGTGACCACATGCGTACTTACTGAGATTATATTGTGTTGTTTGAGGGCTGTCCATTGTTTGTGACCACATGTGTCCATACTGAGACTGTATTGTGTTGTTTGAGGGCTGTCCATTGTTTGTGATAACATGTGTACTTACTGAGATTGTATTGTGTTGTTTGAGTGCTGTCCATTGTTTGTGACCACATGCGTACTTACTGAGATTGTATTGTGTTGTTTGAATACTGTCCATTGTTTGTGACCACATGCATACTTACTGAGATTGTAATGTGTTGAGTGCTGTCCATTGTTTGTGACCACATGCGTACTTACTGAGATTGTAATGTGTTGAGTGCTGTCCATTGTTTGTGACTACATGCCTACTTACTGAGATTGTATTGTGTTGAGTGCTGTCCATTGTTTGTGATAAAATTGAGAATGAAAACGGGGAATGTGTCAAAGAGACAACAACCGACCATAGAGCAGACAACAGCCGAAGGCCACCAATGGGTCTTCAATGCAGCGAGAAACTCCAGCACCCGGAGGCGTCCTTCAGCTGGCCTCTAAACAAATAAGTATACTAGTTCAGTGATAATGGACGTCATACTAAACTCCAAATTATACACAGGAAACTAAAATTTAAATGATACAAGACTAACAAAGGCCAGAGGCTCCTTACTTGGGACAGGCGCAAAATGCGGCGGGGTTAACCATGTTTTTGAGATCTCAACCTCCCCTATACCTCTAGCCAATGTAGAAAAACAAACGCACAACAGTATGCACAGCAAAACTCAGTACAAGAGAAGTCCGAGTCCACACATGCGTACTTACTGAGATTGTATTGTGTTGTTTGAGTGCTGTCCATTGTTTGTGACCACATGCGTACTTACTGAGATTGTATTGTGTTGTTTGAGGGCTGTCCATTGTTTGTGACCACATGCGTACTTACTGAGATTGTATTGTGTTGTTTGAGTGCTGTCCATTGTTTGTGACCACATGCGTACTTACTGAGATTGTATTGTGTTGTTTGAGGGCTGTCCATTGTTTGTGACCACATGTGTACTTACTGAGATTGTATTGTGTTGTTTGAGTGCTGTCCATTGTTTGTGACCACATGCGTACTTACTCAATGATGTCCATTGTTTGTGACCACATGCGTACTTACTGAGATTGTATTGTGTTGCTTGAGTGCTGTCCATTGTTTGTGACCACATGCATACTTACTGAGATTGTATTGTGTTGTTTGAGTGCTGTCCATTGTTTGTGACCACATGTGTACTTACTGAGATTGTATTGTGTTGTTTGAGTGCTGTCCATTGTTTGTGACCACATGCATACTTACTGAGATTGTATTGTGTTGTTTGAGTGCTGTCCATTGTTTGTGACCACATGCGTACTTACTGAGATTGTATTGTGTTGTTTTGAGTGCTGTCCATTGTTTGTGACCACATGTGTACTTACTGAGATTGTATTGTGTTGTTTGAGGGCTGTCTATTGTTTGTGACCACATGCGTACTTACTGAGATTGTATGGTGTTGTTTGAGTGCTGTCTATTGTTTGTGACCACACGCGTACTTACTGAGATTGTATTGTGTTGTTTTGAGTGCTGTCCATTGTTTGTGACCACACGCGTACTTACGGAGATTGTTTTGTGTTGTTTGAGTGCTGTCCATTGTTTGTGACCATATGCGTATTTACTGAGATTGTATTGTGTTGTTTGAGTGCTGTCCATTGTTTGTGACCACATGCCTACTTACTGAGATTGTATGGTGTTGTTTGAGGGCTGTCCATTCTTTGTGACCACATGCGTACTTACTGAGATTGTATTGTGTTGAGTGCTGTCCATTGTTCGTGACCACATGTATACTTACTGAGATTGTATTGTGTTGTTTGAGTGCTGTCCATTGATGTATTCACATCTCTGAGATTTTCTTAGAATTTAAAAAAAAATTATGTCCTTAAGGCAACTTTATAAAGTGTAATACCACTATTGATTTTCCCTATTAGTCTTTATTAAATTTGCACCTTTCAAAAATTGTGCAGAATTTATCTTTGTTTCAAATAAAGAAATACTTGACATGAGTAAAGTTTTATCCTGTCCCGTATTATAGACAAAATTTCACATAACATTTCATTGCATATAAGAAAATAACCATCACTGGAAGTTAACCAATCAAATTTTCACCTCTTTTTACCTGTGTACAAACTTTAGTAACCATGTAACCTCAAGTTTCCAAAATATTCTATAGAAACACCAAATAAAAACTAGAGGCTCCAAGGACCCTGTGTCGCTCACCTGATATTTTTATTTACAATTGATGCATGATAAATGCAACTGTTGTACTGTTTAGTTTCAGAGATATAAGACTAAAAAGTGCGTTTGAAACCTATGTTTTATTTCAGCCATGTGTGCCATGTTGGCAGGCAGGGTCATCATACACAGTGGTCCCTGGATATCCTAGTGGTGATTTAAACCAAGTTTGGTTTAATTTGACAGTAGTTTCAGGGAGAATTTTGTAAAATTTATCTAACGAAATGCAGTGATGAGAAAGTTTGTTGTGAAGTTTTGTTGTTGCGCAACCCCCAAAAAACCAAAAAACAAAAGGTAATAAAAATTATCATTTAAGGGCAATCTTTCCTATTAATGATTTCTGCAAAATTCAGTTGTTTGTGCAAGGGTTGTATAGCCAGCTGAGGTCGTTAAAAACTCTCATTTGTTGTTGCAAAATTCAAGTGGTTTTGAATTGCTTTGTTGATCTTTTTGTATTCAACTTTTAAACAACAAAGTACAACAAATATGATGACTGATACTCATGACACTGAAAATATGGTCTTCATTCTTGTGAAGAAAATGGTAAGGTTTGAAATATTTCTTAAATATTAATTCAATACCAATACTTTAATTTGTATTGGATTTATCCCAGGAAATGAGAACAAGGGACACAATTAAATTCAATTTTTTCCCTAAACTTCTGATAAAATATCAAATGAAGAACTATATTTCGTTAATGAGAATTTTTTTTTAATAGTTAATTGATAATTTGAACAATATTAATTAAGTTTTAGATCTTGCATGGTTGACTAATTTTCTCTCAAAATTTCTGACATTCTAGTAAAGTTTTAAATATAATATGAGGCAGGCATTACCTGTGAAAGGGGATGAAGTCTGTATAAATTAGTGTAGGAATTCAAGCATCATTTGCACTTGAATCTGTAGAAAATGAAGCCAAAGTACTGAAACATATCTGACATTCGACCTATTGTTCGGGATTATAGTTGTGACATCATTTTCAATGTAAAGAAAGAAACACCATCATCAGGTATTAATGTGTTTTTTTTCATGTTATAGAATTATCAATTATTTTTATTGCCAGTTCATTAGTAGATTGTTTTCTATATTGATTTTCTACTGCAGTTTCAGAAAAGAAGATTACAAAAGGAAAACATTTTGTAAAACTTACCAAAATTTACCAAATTAATGAAAATTGTTAAAATTGAATATAAAGGGCAATAACTCCTTAAGGGTCAACTGACCATTTTGGTCATGTTGACTTATTTGAAGATCTTACTTTGCTGAACATTATTGCTGTTTACAGTTTATCTCTATCTGTAATAATTTTCAAGATAATAACCAAAATGGCAAAATTTCCTTAAAATTACCAATTCAGGGCAGCAACCCAACAACCAGTTGTCCAATTCATCTGAAAATTTGAGGGCAGATAGATATTTACTTGATAAACAAGTTAATCCCTGTAAGATTTGCTTTAAATGCTTTGGTTTCAGAGTTACAAGCCAAAATCTACATTTGACCCCTATGTTCTATTTTTAGCCATGGCAGCCATCTTGGTTGGTTGGCTGGGTCACCGCACACTTTTTAAAACTAAATACCCTAATAATGATTGTGGCTAAGTTTGGTTGAATTTGGTCCAGTAGTTTAAGAGGAGAAGATTTTGTAAAGATTACAAAAATTACAAAAATTGGTAAAAATTACTTTAAAGGGCAATATCTCCTTAAGGGGTCAACTGACCATTTTGAACATGTTGACTTATTTGAAGATCTTACTTTGCTGAACATTATTGCTGTTTACAGTTTATCTCTATCTGTAATAATTTTCAAGATAATAACCAAAACGCAAAATTTCCTTAAAATTACCAATTCAGGGCAGCAACCCAACAACCAGTTGTCCAATTCATCTGAAAATTTGAGGGCAGATAGATATTTACTTGATAAACAAGTTAATCCCTGTAAGATTTGCTTTAAATGCTTTGGTTTTAGAGTTACAAGCCAAAATCTACATTTTACCCTATGTTCTATTTTTAGCCATGGCAGCCATCTTGGTTTGTTGGCTGGGTCACCACACACATTTTTAAACTAAATACACTAATAATGATTGTGGCTAAGTTTGGTTGAATTTGGTCCAGTAGTTTCAGAGGAGAAGATTTTTGTAAAGATTACAAAATTTACCAAAATTGGTAAAAATTACTTTAAAGGGCAATAACTCCTAAAGGGTCAACTGACCATTTTGATCATGTTGACTTATTTGAAGATCTTACTTTGCTGAACATTATTGCTGTTTACAGTTTATCTCTATCTATAATAATTTTCAAGATAATAACCGAAACGGAAAAAAATCCGTAAAATTACTAATTCAGGGCAGCAACCCAACAACCCATTGTCCGATTCATCTGAAAATTTCAGGGCAGATAGATCTTGACTTGATCAACAATTTTATCCCATGTCAGATTTGCTCTAAATGCTTTGGTTTCAGAGTTATAAGCCAAAATATACATTTTACCCTATGTTCTATTTTTAGCCATGGCGGCCATCTTAGTTGGTTTGGCAGGTCACGGACACAATTTTAAACTAGATACCCTAATGATGATTGTGGCCAAGTTTGGTTAAATTTGGCCCAGTAGTTTCAGAGGAGAAGATTTTGTAAAAGTTAACGACGACGGACGACGACGGACGCCAAGTGATGAGAAAAGCTCACTTGGCCCTTTGGGCCAGGTGAGCTAATAATGGTGCTTTGAAACACCCAAGATATATGTTTATAACCCAGAATTTTGTTACTGCAATGAAATGTAGGATTAATTTCCTACAACTGTCAAATTCAAGGAATAATTTTTGGACCCTTTTTTTCGTATGCAACCGGATGTGACATACTATGATTTGGTGGAATTACACCTATAATACAACATTATTTAATATATTCAAGAATGTGTTTGCAAACTTAGAATGTTTGCCATGTCGACTAAACTTTGTGTCAGAATAAAACAACTAGCAGCTGACTTCTATGTTGAGATATAGACATTAAAAGATATATGACAGACTAGCAAGTCTCATCATCCATCCAGCATTCAAGCACATGGAAAACAATGGTATTCCACATGATGCAATATGTACTTTTTTCAGAAATTTTATTTCAAAACAGAATCAAAACATGCAAATAGATAGGTTACATTTTAAAATATACATGAATATCATTTTTTTCATTTTTCAACAATAAAGTAAACAAGTGCACTCCTGAAAATAACAAAATAGTCAACAAATCTAATCATAAACAAAACAAAATTATTTTTATACATTTTTGTGTGTACAAATACTTGTTTAAAATATACAATGACTGATATTTCCATAAGAGGAAAAAAGCTGCATGAAATATAAATATGTAAATTAATGCCTTGTTTCAAAATATATATATATAAATCAAATGCAACAACCAAGAATTTTACATGTCATACAACAGATCCTTTATAACAGAAATATCTTACTTAAAAAATTTATCTAATCTTCTATAAATATTCATCTGGTTATTATCTACTATTACAAGGATTATAAACATTCTCTTAATTAACAATCGATAAAGTTGTTCTATAATAGTAATTATTTACTACAAATTGATTACTGGTGTATAGTATGAGGTAGCTATAATAGAGAGGGTTTGAAATTACAAAAGAGAGCTGTGAGAATATACCAATCCTTTTACTCCATGACTCAAACAGAAAACAGCTGAAAAGGTTATAAAACAATTTGTGTGAACCTGCCTGGGCATCACATCTTGTTCCTTAACTAATTTATTACATGTAGTTATCCAGTTTATTAGACTGATAATGCTATTCAAGAAAACGGTATATACACATTCAGGTTTTGCAAAAAACTAAAACTTATTTGTAAATCCTGAAATCGTAATAATAAATCTTGCATTTTTGTTGATTGTTCAACAATTGTAATGGTATACAATGGTATATCATAAATACTTCTTTATAAACACACTTAATCTGATAACATTACATTTAACATGTTAAAATTCCAAAATCACAGACACATGACAGATGGGTGGAGTCCCATTATCTCCTTCATAAATTAAATGCATGGTTGCTGAAATATCAAAGTAACAAAGACAAATAGTATATCAATAACTATTCTTCACAAACACAGCTTAATATTGTAAATATAACAAAAAACTGTCTTAGATACATGATTTTTTATTAGTTGTTATTGGCTTTGAAATAGCTGTCAGTAACTGCTAGTACTCTCAGATCTGTACTTTGTGTCTTTTTTGTTGTGAGGGATGTATAAATACTCTGTTACGTCCAGTATTTATTTTTGTTAGATGTTGTTCTGCTTTGTATGGATCTGATGAGTTAAGCTCTTTTCAACAGATTTTCATAGTTTATTTCAATGTTGACCTGTTACACCACTGTCCCAGGTTAGGGAAGGGTTGGCGCCTTCAAACATGCTTAACCCTGCCACATTCTTTATGTGCTGAGTCCCAAGTCAGGAGCCTGTAGTTCAGCGATTGTCATTGGTTCATGTTGCTTTTCGTAAATTGTTTTGTTATAAATCAGGCCATTAATTTTCTCAATTGAATTGTTTCATATTTTCATGTCGGGGCCTTTTATAGCTGACTATACGGTATGGGTTTTTCTCATTGTTGAAGGCTATACAGTTGCCTATAATTGCTTGCATCCACTTTATTTGAACTTTGATGAATAGTTGTCTCATTAATTGGCAATCATACCACATCTCTTTATTTTAATAAACAGGTTTTTCAGTCATCTTTTTCATGTTTTTGTCACCTTTTAATGGCTTGATGGGTTTGCCATAACTACTGTAAATCTTTCAATAGAATCATCCCTAGAACAAACATAGCTTATACTATCAATTTTCTAGTAAAGGGAGATAACCAATTTTAAAACATGTTATATTGATCTTCATTGTCAAGAACAAATATCGCTCTGGACATCTATAATTAGGTATTTTATACTGAATCTTTTGGTCCATTAAGCAAATAGGCAAACTGAACTTCAGTGTACTTTGCATATAACCAAATACATATTCTGTAATATCTTTTTAAAATCTTTAGAAAATATGCATGCATACAAGACATGTTCTCACAATCAATGATGACTAGATAAAGAAGTGACATAAAATCATAACTTGAAGACGTGGGAAAATTGTGAAAATCATGTTTACAAGAAAAGAAAAAAATATGACAAAATCAAAACAAAACTGTATTAAAACAACCAATTCAATTTATGAAGAAATACAAATTATTCCAGAAAATCATTTTTTTTTCTTGGTATAATGATGATGTAAATCACAAATGTGGAGGTTCTAGAGAATTAATGCATGGTAGGAAGTCCATTATAAGGACACCTTATCAACAGGGATTGGTCTTATTAAGAATGCAGTCTTTAAATGGTCACACATAATAATGTAAGCAATCAGCCATGTGACCTGTCAGGATAAGATGAAGGAACTTCAGTATTAAGATACATGAGTAAATTGCTGTCAAACTTTCATCATACAATGAAATTTTCCATGACTGGTTCATCGTGCATAATTCTGTCAAAACAAAATCTTGACAAGTCTATGGAAGTGTATTCATGGTCATAGAATAGTTCACCAATAGCCCTTCCTATAGCAACCGACTGTTGTACACCATGTCCACTCATTCCATTAGCAAACCAAAAATTTCTGAATTTTGGATGAGGTCCGATAATTAGATTTTGATCAACATAATTATAATCATAATATCCAGCCCAGGCACTCTTTAACTGAAAAAAACATATATAAATGTTAGAGTAAATTATGGCAGCTTTGTTTCCATGTCTACCTTGATCTTTTTACAGAAATATTTCAATCCTAAGAAGAAACTGGAACCCAATTATTTTTTATTATCTAAAGTTTGAAAAAGCACTATCAATGATCACTGTAAGCCAGCAGCAGCTCAGTGTGGCACTTTGTCCACTAAGGCTTCACAAAAATATACTTATTTGTATCCCTGGTACCTAAATGTAAAGAAATTGACCTAAGAATCATTAAAGTTGACATTTTTTCACTGGATGGCCATCTTTTTGGCATTTTTGTTTCTAATTTGCAAGAAATGGTTTATGGCTGAGATTAACAGAATACCTTAAAATGAAATAAATCGTTTGTACTTTCTTTTTTCCTATATAATCAAAGGTTGGACACGACTATATACCCATAATAAATCAAAATAGTGGAAAAATATGTGCTGCTCATGTTTGACAAATAATCTAGACTGTCCATCTCTTAAGTCAGAGTGTCAGGTAACTGCTGTCAGGATTATTTTTTTAAGGTTATTAAGTGTTAATTATTTAAACAAATTTGAAAAATCACTATGATAATTTTAAGGGCTTACCTTAATTTTCTCAAACTGTGGATATCTATATGCTAATTTTGGCCAAACTTTTTCTTCAAAGAAATGATAATCTACATCTAAGTTACTAATATCAGGTTCTTTATCCTGCAAACATATACAAAAGACCAGTCAAAGTCAAATTTACTACAAATACAATATATTAGCAGTCTGTTAATAATTCATACAAATAATTTTTTCTCTTTAAAATATCTGTTACAAAAGAAACAATATTAAGTTTATTTACAACTAATATAGACTCATGGCTGTTCCATTTAAACATTCATGGTACCTAGGGAAGGCACTTTGAAAATGGAGTAACCATCTATAGAAGCAATTTAAGAATTTCAATTACATTTTCACTGTACAAAATGGTCTTTAAAACCTATCCATAGTTGAGAATTTGAAGTGCCTTCCATGAGTACAATGTAAGTTTTATTAACAGCTCAAGACACTAGTATTTTTGAAAAAAAGAATATGGACCCATAAATAACTCATCTTCCTCCTTTGCTTTATACAATAAATACAAAATAAATCTGTGTTAAACAAGTTATATTTACAGTACTCTTTAGAAGTTGTAAGTGATTTACAATACAGGGGTGTGGAAATATATGCGACATTAATATTCCCACGCCCCTGCAGTGTCAATTACTTACAATTCCTAAAGTGTACTGTAAATGTTTTGTGTCATATAAATATTCATGGAACTTTTCCCGCGGTTCATGCAAAACGTTTTTGGAATTTTTCATTACTGAAAGATCTGCACATACATGTAAGTTAAAATAGGCCTCGAAAATGACGTCTGAGGGAGAGCTGTAGAATTTATACTGTAGATGGCGGATTGAGCTAAATGGGTGTGACCCAAAACTTTCGAAAGGTAAGAATATTTTATTGCATAGAACTCAAACTCGATGTACTTAGACATGAATTAAGTTTGGTTGACGACAAACTTGAATATAACACATGAAATATTCGCCACTAGGCATTTACGCAAAAATCCATCGACCAATATGTCAATGTAAATTTGACTTAAACATTTACAATTGTTTATTGTTTTTCTAAAAATAGTCTTAAACGGCAATTTTAATCACTGAACTATTAATGTAATGCGCATATGGATATATGGGGAAATTCCTTAAGCAAATTTCCACTGGATTTCATCCTATGAATGAGTGGAACAAATTCAGTTGTACGACATGTTGTTGATCGGCACAAGCTTTTTCTGCTTAATAGATTGAGAACCATTCAAATATTGCTTTTCGAAATTCAATATTGGACAAAATGGATTACCGATGTCAATTTTGTGTTTGACGATATATTTGGGTTTGCCTTTATTTGGCAGTCACTTTTTTTTTGAAAGAATTGATAAATTTTAAAGATGTAATTATGATAAGTGATCATTGCTAATTTTCGCAAATTGCAAAATTTAGAGAAAATGCATGTTTTTAAACATATAATGTATGATTAATAACATTTAATTTTGAAATTATTTTTTTGCAGGTGACTGTTGTTCAGAACAAAGATTAAATCGAAAGAATTTGTACATGTGGCATATTTCTTCGTTTTTTCCAATGAGAGTCACTTTTGGGGAACTAGTAACTTAAAAAAAATGGAAGTTATTATACGGTATAACATCACTGAAAAGTAATTGTAGTACAGCCTAGCTCCTCCCCTTCACATCTCTACAATTTATAGAACAGATATAAGAAAACAAGAATTTGTCCATAGAACATGGATGCCCCACTCACACTATCATTTTCTATGTTCAGTGGACCGTGAAATCGGCATTAAAATTCGAGAGATCATATCATAGGGAACATGTGTACTAAGTTTCAAGTTGATTGGACTTGAACTTCATCAAAAACTACCTTGACCAAAAACTTTAACCTGAAGCCGGACAGACGGACAGATGAACGGACGAACGAACAAATGAACGAACGAACGAATAAACGGATGCACAGACCAAAAACATAATGCCCATAAACGTGGCATCAAAACAGAAAATGAGATTTAACAGGAGAATAATTCACTGTAAACAAATGTGGTGAGCCGAGAGGCCAAATAAAAGGAACACAAATAAAATGTATAAATGACAAAACAAAACAATATAAAACTAGACAAAGTGATGCCCCCGCACTCCACTCTCAAGTAACTGTATTATAGCAAAGTCAATGTAGGACTTTCTTTGAGATATTATTGTGTCTGGGAGATACAAATGATGCCCCCACAGATGCAAAGTGTTATTATAAAATACACAAAGTTGAGCATAGGAGCACATAGGTCTATGGTTCACTGTAGGAGGAGTTATCCGGAAACGCTATGCATCTCATATGCAAGTATATACTCCAAAAATGACAAAGTTCAACTATCTTCCAAAAGAGGAAATACCAATAAAAATCAAAACCACATGCACACCTTCAATATATGTACAAACAGCCAGCAAAGTGAAGACTTGCTAGCATTCAAACTGTAGGAGGAGTTTTCTAGAATGACTATATACCCATAATGGGACGGACTGATGGACAGACGGATGGAATGATGGACAGACAGACGGACGGACAGGGGTAAAACAATATGCCAACTTTCAGTTGAGGGGGCATTATAAACCTATAACAATCTGCTACAACAGGCATACAATATTTATTGCATACATTAAACTAACTATGTTTAGATAATGGATTAATGACTTATTCCCTTCTCAATGAGTTTAAAGTTGATAACATTAAAAATTTGCGATGAATTTTCAAATAGTCTATTATAGCAATTACCCATTGTTTGTCTCATCAACTCGAAATAAAAATTCTTACTGATTTACATGCGATACTTTTAAAAGTGTAATAATTCTACTAATTGATTGTTAAAAATCTTCAGAAAAAAATAATATCAGGCAAATAAAATCAATTCAATTTGAATACTGAAGTAAAATTTGAGTAAATACACATGTATTACTTTTCGTGTTTCTGAACATGAGCTTCAAGAAGGTCTAGGTCATTGCTCATAACGTGATTTAAACATTCTTGCATACTTAATGAGCTCTGGTCTAACAGATGACAAAAAAATAGGGTTTTTATGATTTTAAATTAAATTCATTCAAGTCCTGAAAATGACATGAAACACTTTTTTTTCATTGCTTTCTACATGTTATAAAGTTACCGCTGTTAAACAGTTTCACGGCTTCTCAGTTTTATGATTTTTTTACATACTGCCTCTTCTGAATTGTAATCATTAACAGTTATCATATATTATTAAAGAAAAAGTAAGCAAAAAAGAAGCATCAAGCTAAAATTTAAAAAAACATTACTGAGGGTCTCATTTATCCAAGAAAGTAGCTTTTGATGAAGACCTGTGTACATTTGTCCTTTCTCTAAAGACCAGAAAAGCTTTATAAAAAATGTTTGCATGCAATGAACATTTGAAAAGATCCCAAATGACCAGTACGTCAATGCAGTTTTCCTTGGTCCTTGAATTTCTAAAATGGCAAATTTTAATTTAAAAAAAAATATCGAAATAAAACAATAAAAGAAATATCTCATTCCTTTGTTGGAAATTCAAACCAACGAAGGAATTTTCATCAAAAACAGCTTTCTAAGAATTATTGGACACACAGTAAGCCAAAATTTAAAAAATAACATAAATATGTGCTATCTACATCAGAAACTATTCTTCTCTTAACCAATTTTCTTGCAAGTGGTCAACTGTGTTTAGAATGTTTCAAAATCTTAAACTCGTAGTTTTGATATATAAATTGCTCAGGCATAGTTCAGGTAACTATCAAGTCAATTCAACAAGCAGTTACCATATCAACACCTACAAAAAATCTAAGTTGACATCTTGTAAAAATTGGCTTACAGATGAATAGATTCTGCAAAAAATAACATTTTATAACACATGTGTGTATGACAATATGCCTTAACCATAAATACAGGCAAATTGTGTTAAAAATATTAAAGAACTGGGACAGTTGAACTGTGAATTACCTCTGACTGGTCATTGAGAACCTAGAAATATTCAACAATTTGTTACATTTGTTAATCTTGTGTGTTCTATACATGTATTATAAATTCATTAAGCAACTACATACGTATTGAAGTACTAATAGTCTATTGTTGAATATTTTAAGATATTTTGTATAAATCCAACACCTTAAAACATTCCCTAGAAATCTTTTTCATAAAACTTTCATGAAAAGTTGTCCATCAAAGACAACATTATAAATATATTAAGAAAAAGCACAAAGACTTTGAAATTACTATACATTTCTGCCATAGCGACAGATTCAATTTTCAAACAAATAAAAATTGAAATTTCAACTCAGGGCTTAAATTCCACCTGGTATTAGCACTTAACAGACTTTTATTTATTTAAAATAGTTAATTTTCTTTTATACTTTATTGTCATATATTGCACTTTTTGCACTATATTCATGTAATTGAGATATGCTGTAAATTTCATATTTGATTTCAGAGGTCAAACTTTTAGAATAAAAAATCTTTATTAATAATATTAGCTTGTTTGGGTAACTCCTTATGCTTTTATTTTCTTGCATTACACAGTATTATAAACATTGGAGAATAATTACTAATCATGTGTATTTTTTATAAGAATTTTAATTTGATCTTTGATTAACATGGTAAAGGGCCTTTCGTACAAAAAATGGTGTTTACTTTTCATGGGAATGTAGAGTTCCTACGTGTATATGTCTTCCATTAATAAGGGTTAAACAATGTGCAGGCTAATTTCCCTGCAATGTGTTTACAAACATTTTATTTCATGCATTTTCATGCTAAAAAGCCATTCTACACTGTGTTTCATGGAAATAAGTTGATCATTCAAACCTAAAAATTATTTTACATTCATTGTTAAAATGTTGAACTCTGCCACATTTTTAATGTGACAGTCCCAAGCCAGGAACCTGTACTCCAGTTGTTGTCTTTGGTTGGTGTCTGTGATATTTTTTTTTTCATTATTGTTGTAGTATAAATCAGGCCATTATTTTTCTCTTTTGAAAAGTTTCACATTATGTCATAACAAGGCCTTTACTAGCTTACTCATTGTTGAAGTCCTTATGGTGATCTGTAATTGTTCATTTCTCTGTCCTTGATCTTTAGGGATAGTTTTTTCATTGGCATCAATAGCACATCTCATTATTATGTTTTTAAATTATTTTATCATATTTAAGTTTTTTATTTGTATTTACTATTCATATTGTCCCTTGTGTACTTTAAAAATACGGTGTACAGTACACATAAGGTGTAACTTACGTGGTTGTTCAAAATCACATTTGATGGTGAATTTTTCACAGTGGAAGCTGGTTATTTTGAATGATTCACTCTGAAATACCTCTCTAGTTAACTTATCAATAGCATTAAATTCAGACTTAAAAACTAGAATTTTAAAATTCAATATAATATCAACATAAAATAAACTGCTTCGCTGAGTGCAGCTGGATACGCTAGCAGAGGTTCAACCCTGAACAGTTGGGGCAAAAATGGACACAATATTCAAGCTTGATACAGGTCTGAATTTGGATCGTAATTAAATACTTGACATATTATAGGTTTCTGAATAAATGTAGTCAAAGAACTTGAAACTGGTTATATGAATTGAATTATATTCAATTAAAGATTTCTTGCTGTTGTGCAATACACTGTGCTGTTGGGCAATACTTAGTAAATCTGTTGTCAGATTATAAACAAATAAAGGGAGGTTATCTTAATAGATATAAACCAGGCACGAAAGTTTAATGAAAACTTCTCAAAGCACTTTAAAGGTATTGTCAAAAAACTGGAAAATCCCCCTTTTTGTCGAGCCTTCGACTTTTGTCGAAAAAGCGAGACATAGCGATCCTACATTCCGTCGGCGTCGTCAGCGGCGCCGTCCACAAATATTCACTCTGTGGTTAAAGTTTTTGAAATTTTAATAACTCTCTTAAACTATCCTGGATTTCTACCAAATTTGGAAAGAAGCTTGTTTATGATCATAAGATAGTATCCAGAAGTGAATTTTGTAAAAAAAAATCGTTTTTCAGTATTTTACTTATAAATGGACTTAGTTTTCTGCCAGTTAACATTACATTCACTCTGTGGTTAAAGTTTTTAAAATTTTAACAACTTTCTTAAACTATCTTGGATTTGTACCAAACTTGGACAGAAGCTTGTTTATGATTAAAAGCTAGTATCTAGAAGGAAATTTTGTTCCATTTTTTCTGTATTTTACTTATAAATGGACTTAGTTTTTCTTCCAGTTAACATTACATACAGTCTGCATTTTAAATTTTTAAAACATTTATTAGATTCATAAACTATCCTGGATTCTTACCAAACTTGGACAGAAGCTACTTACAATCAAAAGATAGTACAGAGAGGAATATTTTAATTAATTTTTTTCCTCATTTTTGTTGAGCCTGTGATTAACAGCAAAAGTAGGCGAGACACTGGGTTCCGTGGAACCCTTACAAATTGTTTTAAATGAATAAAACCCCATAACTCTGAAACATAAAATCTAAAATTTATAAAAATCAAAAGGCAGCTTACATCAATAGACATAAACAATTCACCAAAGTTTCATGAGAACTGCTGAAAGCATTTTTTAGTAATTGTCCGAAAACTGGAAAATCCCCCTTTTTTCAATGAATAAAACCCCATAACTCAGAAACGAAAAATCTACAATTTATAAAAATCAAAAGGGAGCTTACATCAATAGATATAAACAATTCACTAAGGTTTCATGAGAACTGCTGAAAGCATTTTTGAGTTACTGTCCGAAAACTGGAAAATCCCCCTTTTTTTAATGAATAAAACCCCATAACTCGAAAACATAAAATCTAAAATTTATAAAAATGGAAAGGGAGCTTATGTCAATAGATAAAAACAATTGACCAAAGTTTCTTTCAAATTGGAGAAAGCAATTTTGAGTTATTGTCCGAAAACTGGAAAATCCCCCTTTTTTTAATGAATAAAACCCCATAACTCGAAAACATAAAATCTAAAATTTATAAAAATGGAAAGGGAGCTTTTGTCAATAGAAAGCGTTTTGATTTAATGTCCGACATGTTGACGACGGACGGACAAACAGACGGACAGACGGTCAACGGTATACCATAATACGTCCCATAAACGGGCGTATAAAAGTACAAAAAGAACCATCCAGCTTTTTTGTTCATATCCATTTAAACTTTCAAAAAGGGCCAGACTAATAGAAATTATTCTTATAATTACCTCTTCAGGGGACAAACCACATATATAACATCCACCTAGCCCTTCTCTTCTGAAATAAACTCCATTTGTATCTACAGTCAAAGGTGCTTCTAAGCCTGGACCATTTGGACAGTGAATTACATATACAAATCTTTTTCTATAAATAAAGTTTTTGAATTAGAAGTCTTCAGCTTAATGATAGAAAGTTTTATAGCATGCCAAACCACTGAAAATACACATGTACATTATATACTCTACAATACAATCAATGTGCACTTATTTTAAATAATAAAATGTAAAAAGTTATTACATACGAAGGAGCAATAAAAAATCATTAGGTGAAGGACAGACAAAAAATGACAAGAAAAAATATGAAAAACGCACAAAACTAAATAACTGACCTTAACAAACCCCTTCAAAGACCTTGATTGAACTTTTGTCCTATGGGAGGGGATAGCAGTTCCTATTTCAATAGTGGCACCCATCTTGCTCATACAACAAAAATACAATACTAACCTTGGTTCCACGGGAAGAGGAATTGAGAAGACATCTTTCCCTGATCCAATACCTGCCATTTCAGCTATCCCTCCAGCCCATGCTCCAGCACAGTTTATGACCAATGAAAAGTGCATCTGATGAAGATTTCCTTCCTCATCTTTTATCTAGAACAATAAATAAATATATAGACTTAAAACACAATTATACAGACTTAAAAACACAATTATATAGACATGTACTCATTTAAAACAGTACTGGCTGAGTCAACACTGGAGGTTGTCCTGACTCTTTTAAAAGGTTAGATCTTCTAGGTTCATCTCTTAAGGCCTTAAAGCAACTTTTAAAAAGTAGAACAGCGACAACAAAATGTTTCTTTTGATATATTGGTCTTTTAACTTATGATTCCTGAAAGTTTTTTTAAATGACATCCACACAATATCCTCTACTTTCTTATATATTTTGTACCTTTTTATTTCAAATATTAAGGGTCAACTTTAATTTATCTCCCATTCCTTGACTAATAATGCAATCACCTTTTTCTAGCATGTCTAGTGTTTGCCTTTATCAATGATTTAATAATGTCAAACTGGCAACAAATGCTCCATCTTCATCAAGCATCTTAAACTGAACTAGAAGTTTCAGAAGGTACAATTTGAGCCTAGATATAGTCATAGAGAGAAAACTGACATAAAGACTATGAATCATCGCCAGATGCTGTTAATTGTGTGTTTTGGCATCACCTACTTTTTATATAAGTATGCTTAATGTTAATTCAGAAATTATTGTGATGTTTTTATTAATGTAAAAAATGCGACAGTGTCAGGTTTGTAATAATAATAAGTTGCATTTATAATTTAAGCAGTAATTTTTCTTCATAAAATTTTTGCAATTGCATTTATTAGATTTCGCATTTTTGACAAGGATTTGCAATAATAAATGCACATTTAATTTCTGAATTTACAGTATATGATTTCACCAGAGAAGTCCACTGTCAGATGCAGATCACCAATTTATATATAATATAACACATTTAGTTAAATACCTACATCAATATTATTGAGAGTTTGGAAATCAGTTGAGGATCCAATATGACTGCCTGGATTATTGGTCTGTTGAAAACCAACCACTTCCCCTTTCACATAGGTAACCTCATTGTTGACATTCTTTTGCCTGAATGCTTTCAATAGCAACCATGGATCGAACCAACCCTCTCCCTGTAATCCTAAAAAACGTATGTACGTATGAATATGATGTTTGAACCACAATTAAAACAAGATTAAGACACAGCTAGAAATTTTAGTTTTTCCCTTTTTAACATTTCTAGTACACTTTTATAGAAAACAAACCAACACTGCTTGGATCTAGATTGAAAATATGAGACTTCAATGATCCACACAATGTATGACACAAAATGTAAGATGTATGCATGTATATTCTTTGCTGACTAAACAGTCAGAAGTAAACATAGGAAAAAAAACATTACCAAAAATACTAGTATAAACCTTTTTTTGGACAAAATTGTTTGGTTCATCCAAATTATTATTACTTACACAATCCATTAAATGGTTTTTTTTTTGCATTTTAAGACTTATATTTCAAATTAGGATATTATTAGAAGGCTTACATCTTACATATTTGACAAAAGATTAAGTAAGGTTATAAGGGTCCTATTTTGCCCCAAATATTAGGTCAATAATTTCAAGATAAAAAGTGTTCAAAGCTGATACATAAACATGTTAAAAAGTGAAACAGAATATTTTTGTCAAGCTTTTCTCTAATTGACATTTACACCCCAAATATGCAAATAACAGAAATTTTGGTGAAAGTTTACAAAATCTTTTGCATTTATACATTTATGCTTAGGAAATACAGAGTGCAGAGTTCCAACAAATAAAATATTCAAGTCAGATAGGTTTTTTGTCACATAAACAAACATAATAAACAAAAACTAATTTTTGGTTGTCTAATGCTCCGTAAGTTTTCAGTCCAAAAAAAACAATACAAATCAACCTGTTTTTTTTAAATTGTTGGTGACAATATGAAATATATTTATTAATTTTGATGTCATAAAAATAATATTCAAAAGACCCATATATGGGCTGTATTGAACCTTCCAATTTACATAAAACTACGGGGCAGGTACAGTTCAATTTCCACAGTTCCATTTATCAACAGGGTTGGTAGATTAGCATGACAGCTAATTAATGATCGACTAAATGATGAAATATTTTAGTAACTAGAGGCTCCAAGGAGCCTGTGTCGCTCACCTGATATTTTTGTTTACAATTGATGCATGAAATAATGCAACCATTATACTTTAGCTTTAGTTTCAGAGATATAAGCCAAAAACTGCATTTTACCCCTATGTTCTATTCTTAGCCATGTCGGCCATGTTGGTTTGCAGGCGGGGTCATCGGACACATTTTTTAAACTAGATACCCTAATGATAATTGTGGCCAAGTTTGGTTAAATTTGTCTCAGTAGTTTCAGAGGAGAAGATTTTTGTAAAAGATTACAAAAATTTACGAAAATTGTTAAAAATTTACTTTAAAGGGCAATAACTCCTTAAGGGGTCAATTGACCATTTTGGTCATGTTGACTTATTTGTAGATCTTACTTTGCTGAACATTATTGCTGTTAACAGTTTATCTCTATCTATAATAATATTCAAGATAATAACCAAAAACTGTAAAATTTCCTTAAAATTACTAATTCAGGGGCAGCAATCCAACAACGGGTTGTCTGATTCAACTGAAAATTTCAGGGCAGATAGATCTAAACCTGATGAACATTTTACCCATAGTCTGATGCTCTAAATGCTTTAGTTTCAGAGATATAAGCCAAAAACTGTATTTTACCCCTATGTTCTATTTTTAGCCATGGTGGCCATGTTGGTTGGCAGGCAGGGACGTGAGACACAATTTTTAACCTAGATACCCCAATGATGATTGTGGCCAAGTTCGGTTAAATTTGGCCCTGTAGTTTCAAAGGAGAAGATTTTTGTAAAAGTTAACGGACGACGACGACGGACGCCAAGTGATGAGAAAAGCTCACTTGGCCCATTGGGCCAGGTGAGCTTAAAATAAACAATACATACCATATGATGCCATTTCTATACCCTCTAAGTTTACCCATGGAAATTTTTGTGATATTTTTTCTCTTGACATCAGTTCTATTTTGGCACCTAGTTCTCTGTAACGGAACAAATAATATTCATAGATATAAGAAGATGTGGTATGAGTGCCAATGAGACAACTCTCCATCCAAGTCAAAATTTATAAAAGTAAACCATTATAGGTCAAAGTACGGTCTTCAACACGGAGATTAGGCTCACACCGAACAGTAAGCTATAAAGGGCCCCAAAATTACTAGTGTAAAACCATTCAAACGGAAAACCAACGGTCTAATCTATATAAAATGAGAAACGAGAAACACTTATGAACCACATCAACAAACGACAACTACTGAACATCAGATTCCTGACTTAGGACAGGTGCAAACAAATGCAGCGGGTTTAAACGCTTTAATGGTACCAAACCTTCACCCTTTTTCTGAAACAATAGCGTAACATCACAACATAGAAAGACACACTATAAAATATCAACTGAAATAGCTTAACTCAATCAAAGGACATATTAACACCATTGAACATACACTGAACAAATAAATTTGACCTATGATACAATGTAAATTCAAAATAAATAAACTAAGGAAGAATAATAAAAGTAACATGTTATATCGGTATGAAATGTTTACTTATAAAATTGTTTGAATGAATGAAATCATATATACTAAAGACTTTATCAGTAATTCATGTATGTTGAAATAATGTGTTTATCGAAACTAAATATGAAATCTCAATGATCATTTTAAAATCTACTTCAATGACAAAACAAAACCATTATCAAAGTTCTTCTTGGTGGAAAAAAAATTGACACATTAAAAACAAGTGTTTACCAATATTTCCTGGAAGATGCTGAACTTTACTATTCATATCAAAAATAAAAGAACAGAGTTCCAATGTCCCCTGCCTTGCACATATTTTATCTGTCCATGGTCCAAGGGCAATAACTAAACTTTTTTATAAATATCTTAGAGAAATGAAGGCTTGAGAGAAAATGCAATGCAATTTCCCATATAAGTAATATTTCAAGGGCATAACTCTTTAAAAAATAATTGAATGGCACTGATTTTTTAACTTGTTTGAAACATTGTTGATATAAACCTATGATATAAGACTAACGATGCAATTTTCAATATAATTAATGTTTCCAAGGGGCATAACTCTTTTAAAAATAATTGATCAGCACTGATTTTCGATTTTGTCTAATACATGGCTGTTATAAAGCTACAATATAAGTTTCATAAAAATCTGGCATGAATTGTACAAATGAGAGCGCTAACTATGCAATTTTCCATGTAATTAATGTTTCCAAGGGGCATAACTCTTTTTAAAATAGTTCCTTGGCACTGATTTTCAAACTCATCAGAGACATTGCTGAAATTAATCTATAATATAAGTTTTATTAAAATCTGGCAAGAATTGTACAAATGAGAGTGCTAACAAGACTGGACAGACAGACACATAATATTTCTATGTCCCCCTTACCACACTGCGTTGGGAATAACAACACGTTGCGTGGGGGACAATTACATTTTACCTACATTAACATGTTTGTAATTATAAACATCTTGCAGTTTAAACTCTTTTTTGGAAAGGCTGGGGCTCATATTTAAATATATCAATGACAAGATATCAAAATGAGTCTATTCTGACAGTTTTTGTAGTTTTGCATTAAATGCAAAAAAGTTTTAAAGTCTAAAAGCAAATATGTAGAATAAAAATGCGAAATTACATTAATGCTATTGGCACATTAAAGTCATTTCAAAACATGACGTCATACGAATGAAACACTAAAGCTAAGGTTTTTCCATTACTTGAACCCTCCAAATTCGGATAATAATCAAAGGGATAATATTGCATTAAAATGGAGTTTTGAGGAAGGTGTTGTTTTATTTTCTATTCTATTGCATTATTCGCACATTTACAGATTTCAACAAGTCAACATGGCGGCTCCTTAGTTCCGAAATGTCAACTGTGGATTTGACGGTAGCTTATGAGAAAAAAATGTAAATTATAAATGGCAAATGTTGGGGTTGAGAATTAAAAGAAGTAAACACATTTTTTCTAGTGGATATTTAAGAAATAATTCATGCAAGCTATAGATTTATTGGAAATTTTTAGCTTTATCTAACAGGGGTAAAATAGAACAGCCACACACAAGGCATACCCACCCTCGCTTCAGTTTTTTAAATTACTGTATTTGTCCTTTTAGAATTGAAATAATTCATGGAAGCCATAGATTTGTTGAAATTTACACATGGCCTGGGCTGTGATATTCGTTAATTTTATCTCTCGCTAACACTCAGGATAAAATTCGAATATTAAGGCCCAGGCCATGTGTAAATTTCCAACAAAACTATGGCTTCCATGAATTATTTCTTAAGTATCATAAGTTTCAGATTTGAAAACTTTGATAAATGTAGATAAGAAAAATCAGACCACATTTTACCTCTGTAATTTAACACAAGTTTCAAGATTTTCTGCTTGTTCTTTGTTAGCAAGGAACATATAACCCTGGTGATGAAACTGGACATCAGGAGGTTCATGGTCTAAAACAGAAAACAAAATCTATGAACAAATAACCTTGATTATTAAACTTCTGTCAGAATACCAGTAAAGTCTACTTAAAGGTTTCATCATATACCAAATTTCTATTATGCTAAGGGATTTTTTTAAATACATCTAAATAAGCATGACCAGCATACATTCACAACATTTTCAAGTAAGTAAACCAAAATAAAACAGCATATTTTTCTTAGTGTCATTAGCTTTTAGAAAATATTAAAAAAAAAAAAAACAGTATTTACCGCTAGCAATAATTGCTTTTTCATAATAAACTGTTGACACAGATTTTGCATGAATGTAATTTTAATAGTAAAATGCAAATGTTGAAATCAAAATAGCAATACTTCAGCATGTAAAATATAGAAATCAAGTCAATGAACAATGACTGAAGGTACAGGACCAAATAATTTCCATGGAAACAAGATTTCAAAAAGTTTCAAAGTCAACAGACCATGACTGTGGGGGCAAGGTCAAATAATATTCGTGGAAATGAGCTGCATAAATGCTTAACAATTGCATACCAAATATCATAGAATTACCATTAGTGGTTCCCCTAATCATGCTTATCTGACCTAATCACAAACTTGAATACTCATGTTTAAGTCAATAGACCATGACTGAGGGAACAGGTCAAATTATCTCTATGGAAATAAGTTGAACCAATGCTTATACGACTGCATACCAAATATCATTGACTTATCATACATGTAAGTGGTTTCTCTAAAACCTACCTAATCACAAACTTTAACATTTAAACTAAGCAATTGTTTAAAGTCAAAAGACCATGACTGAGGGGGCAGGCCAAATAATCTCTATGGAAATAAGATGTGCCAATACTAAAATAACTGCATACTAAATATCATTGATTTACCCTTAGTGATTCCCCTTAAACTGACCTTATCACAAACTTTAACAAATTGTTGACGCCGCCACTACAAATGCCAGAAACAGCAAGCCTAAGTCTCGCTCTTTGACTCAAGGAGAGACAAAAAGTACAAATGTTTATACATTGCATATATATGATTAAAGATTATTTATCAAAATGTCATAATTATCATTTTGTATCATACATTGTCATACATAGAAGAAAAGTGAATAATTCTATCACCAGGATTCAGTTAATTACTTTCCCTTGACATTCAACAATATGCTGTGTAGGAATTGTGCATACTTAGATACCAAATTATTTTTTTTTTTAAATTGACTTCATTTATTTCTTTTGCACCACTACCAATTTTACATTGTTCAGTGTATTTCTATAATTTCAGCATTTGAAAGTTGTTGTCTATAAACAAACAAAAAAAATTTTCTTTTATTTTGTACTAATACTGTTCATGCTGTTCGAAGCATATGCTTCAAACTGCTGATATAGGTATTTGATTTGATATCCACATTGTATGCCTTGATTTCCTTTAGAAAAAAAAGTCCTCTTTGAAGCAATAATTTTTAAACTGTCTGCATCTAAACACAAGAGTTCACGTGCTGAAATGTCTCGCCTACTATACTGACAATTGATTTTATGATGATAGTCCTAAATATAAAGTTTTACTACAAGTATCACATTAACATTTATGATCCAAGAAAATGAGGTCAAGGTCAGATAAACCAAGCCAGAAATACATGTACACCTTTAATGCAATCATTCTATACACCAAATATAGATGTCCTATTGTTTATAGTATAAAAGAAACAGACCAAACGGTGGAAATTATATATTGACCAATGAACCATGAAAATGAGGTCAAGGTCAGATGAACCCTGCCAGACAGACATGTACACCTTAAAATCATTCTATGCATCAAATATAGTTGACCTATTGCTTATAGTATCTAAGAAACAAACATAACCAAGAAAACTGAACACTGACCAATGAACCATGAAAATGAGGTGAAAGTCAGATTATAGATATAAGAAGATGTGGTATGAGTGCCAATGAGACAACTCTCCATCCAAGTCAAAATTTATAAATGTAAACCATTATAGGTCAAAGTACGGTCTTCAACATGGAGCCTAGGCTCACACCGAACAGTAAGCTATAAAGGGCCCCAAAAATTACTAGTGTAAAACCATTCAAACGGGAAAACCAACGGTCTAATCTATATAAAAACGAGAAACGAGAAACACTTATGAACCACATCAACAAACGACAACTACTGAACATCAGATTCCTGACTTAGGACAGGTGCTAGACAGACATATACACCTTACAATCATTCCATACACCAAATATAGTTGACCTATTGCTTAAAGTTTAAGAAAAACAGACCAAAACACAAAAACTTAACATTGGCCACTGAACCATGAAAAATGAGGTCAAGGTCAAATAAAACTTGCCAGACTGACATATACATCGTAGAATATTTCCATACACCAAATATAGTTAACCTTTTGCATATAATATTAAAAAAATGTGGATAGTGTCCACATGTTGACACAGATGATGCCCCCGCTTGCATATCATATAGTTATAAAGGGACATAACTGAAGAACCGTAAAAGTGACGCTACCCAAATTTGAACTTGATCTTAGTTTTGTGGTAATAAGCATTGTGTGTAAGTCTCATAACATTTGGTTGAGGCTAACTTTAATAAGTAGAGAACAGAAACTAAAAATTCAGCAATTCTTCTATTTGTAAACACGCATAACTCTAGAACGGTTGTGTGTAAGTTTTATAACATTTGTTTGAGACAAACTAAAGTTAGAGTACGGAAACGAAAAATTCAGCAATTTTTATGTTTATAAAGGGACATAACTCAAGATTGGTAAAAGTGTCGCCACCAAATTTCGTACTTAATCTGTATTATGTAGTAATAAGCATTGTGTGTAAGTTTCATAACATTTGGTTGAAGCATTATGTAGTAATAAGCATTGTGTGTAAGTTTCATAACATTTGGTTGAGGCAAACTAAAGTTGGAAAACGGAAACAAAAAATTTGTACTTGATCTTAGTTTTGTGGTAATGAATATTGTGTATAGGTTTCATAATGTTTGGTTGGGGAAAACTTAAGTTACAGAATGCAAACTAAAAATTTTGCAATCTTTCGATTTATAAAGGGGCATAATTAATTAATGGTTAAAGTGACACTACCCAAATTCAACTTGATCTGTGTTTTATCAGTGGAAGTCAAAATTAAACATTGCATTGTATAAAGCATTGATTGTAGTTGATTCAACTATAATCATGGACAAAGGAAGATAACTCCAATTTTAAAAATTACTTGATATTTAGAAGAAAATAAAAATTTTGCAATTTTTCCATTTATAAAGGGGCATAACTCTAGAACGGTTAAAGTGACACCACCAAAATTCAAACTTAATCTGTGTTTTGTGGTAATAAGCATTGTGTATAAGTTTGATAACATTTGGTTGAGGCAAACTAAAGTAAGAGAACGGAAACTAAAATTTTGAAATTTTTCCATTTATAAAGGGGCATAACTCTAGAACAGTTAAAGTGACGCCACCAAAATTCAAACTTGTTCTGTGTTTTGTGGTAATTAGCATTGTGTATAAGTTTCATAACATTTGGTTGAGACAAACTTAAGTTAGAGAACGGAAACTAAAAATTTTGCAATTTTTCCATTTATAAAGGGCATAACTCTAGAACGGTTAAAGTGACGCCACCAAAATTCAAACTAGATCTGTGTTTTGTAGTAATAAGCATTGTGTATAAGTTTCATAACATTTGGTTGAGGCAAACTCAAGTTAGAGAACGGAAACCAATTTTGGGACGTACGTACAGACGGACAAGGGTAAAACTTAATACTTTTTTTCAAGTAGTCACTGAACAATGAAAATGAGGTCAAGGACAATGGACATATGACAGGCGGAAACTTCATATCATAAGGCATTTATATACAAAGTATGAACCCTCCAGGTCTTCTACCTTCTGAAATATTTAGCTTTTAAGAAGTTAGTTAATGCCTCTGCTGCCGGATCACTATCCCTATGTCGAGCTTTCTGTGACAGAAGTCGCAGCTTGACAAAAAACTAACATTTAAGGCACAAAGTAAGATGTTATAATCTACATCAAATATAATTTATTTATGAAAGTATTGAGTTCAAATAACTTAAATTGGAAAATATGACAAATGTCATATTAGATTTCACTCTAACAACATGAACAAGAAATGACAGTAAAGTCAACTACACATGATCATGATGATGGCAAACAATTCTACAAAGTAAGAAAAATTTCTTGCAAAAAGACTTAGAGGTAGTTCTTTCAAAATGCAAAGTGTCATTGTCTTACAAATGGACATAGTCCCATCAAATCATCTACAAAAAATGACACACAATGACACACAAACCAAGTATGAAAAGCTTCTGTCAAAGGGTTTTACTGAATCAGGTCAACAGTGTTATTGTGTTAAACTAGTCAAAGTACCATAACTCCTTCAAAAATTGTTAAATGAAAATATCAGTATATTAAGGTGTAAATTAAATTATCATTCAATGTCTGTTGGTTAGTTTTAAGACTAACTATATATCAATTTTGTTAACTGATGCATATTGTCTTACAAGAGTAAAACAATTGTCAAAGTAAAATTTGTCAAATAAAAATAAAGGTATACTAGTAGTTGGTAATAATGGTCAAAAGAATACACAGACAAAAAACAATATGCATTATTAAAGCTTTTGGACAAATTGTGTCCGAGTATTGATGTGTTTTGGACAGAAGGAAGAAGACTTTTACTATTTCCCCCACAGTGCATGTCATTCATGTGGCAAAATATATTTATGTGCTCTACGCGTAGTAATTTCTATTGAAAGAACCAGTTTGAATTTCGCGGGTAGTATATAAAGAAAAGGATCACGTTTTTTCAGTTATCAAGGTAGGGCAGTGACCACGTAGATTACAATAGTGTAGACATAATGTCCGACAGCGAAAAGAATTTAAATGAAGATATGGATGAAGCTTCTGTTGAAGATACAGTTGGAGAAGATGTTTCAAATTCAGATCTGTTGTTGCTCATGAAGACGTTCAATGACATATATGAAAAACAAAATTGGCAGTGTCGAGAAGAATTTGAACGAGTCGACCCATAGTTTAGCCAAAACAGTGAAGAAGGCAGAAACCACCTTTAAATTCAAAGGTAACAAGGTCTAGTTTGATCTTAATGTAGATGTGTTGGACAATATAGATTCTGCTATTTCTTGTATTGAGAAGAAACGTCGGAATAAAGCCATTTTGTACTTGGAAGATTCTAAAGAGCTGCTGAATAAAAGAAATATGCATATAAGGATCGGGATATGTCCAAAGGTGGTTGGCAGATGGTCAGTGAATACTTATCTGATTAGCTAGAGAGTGATTCGGAAGATGAGAAACACATCAGGGCCGTGGATAGCAGGGCAGTCAAGAAAATTAAGGCAGCTAAGACGGACAAAAAGCAGCAAGGTAGAAAAAGACCTGCAGAAGCTGCTGGATTGTTGTATCAACAGACGCATAGTGGTGTTCTGGTGGTAATGGTTTGCAACTTCAGCCCTTTCGTGCAGGGCATCTGCCGGCAGAGTCCAGAAAGATGTTTCTTATATTACTGTAAAGGGCAGATTAAGTACTTCTTTAAATTTTTGGGTTAAGATTTGTACCACAGATTTTGTTTTTGATATTATCAAAGAAGGTTATAAAGTTCCTTTTTTACAAGAACCTAAATCTGTATTTTAAAAAAAAATAATATAAAATTGAGAATGGAAATGGGGAATATGTCAAAGAGACAACAACCCGACCAAAGAGCATGTCTGCTTTAAAAAATGGTATTTTTGTACATGAAGCTATTTTAGATTTGCTCAAAGGGGGTTTAGTTAAAGAGGTATCGAGCAGACAGCACGTTGTGAACCCTCTGACAGTGGCAATCAGCGCAAAAGGTAAACACAGACTTGTACTGGATTTGAGACATGTAAACAAAAAGGTGGTAGTAAACAAAGTTAAATCGAAGATGTGAAAGTTGCTAATCAATACGTTACAAATAATTCCGTAGGATTACTTTTTTAAACAAAATCAGGGTACCATCATATTGATATTTTTGCTCCACATCAGAAGTAATTAGGTTTCTCGTGGAAGTTTGATGGTTGAAAAATACTACGTATTTACAGTTTTACCTTTTGGATTATAATCAAGTAGTTAGATATTTACAAATTAAAGGTATTACGACCAATAGTCGCCCACTGGCAGAGAAAGGACATTAAAATTGTTGTATATTTAGACGACGGACTGGGGTTAGCTGATGATAGTGAAGTATGTAAATTACATGCAGACATCGTTAAGTCAGATTTAATTTTATCTGGTTTTGTGCCAAACATGGAGAAGAGTATTTGGTCCCCTTCTTATTCATTGAAATAGTTGTTTATATAGGCTTTACAAAAATGCATTTTGCAAATTCCTGAGTCAAAAATATCAGACTTGCTAGAATGCATAGGTATAGTTTTAAGTAATCCTTACAAGGTTAAAGTCAGAACTCTTGCAAAAATCTGTGGTAAGGTTATATCTCTTACTCCAGCAATCAGTAATGTTACTCAGATAATGACAAGAGCTGTATTTGCTGTGATTAACGAATGAGATGATTGGGATCAGTGCATTGACATTAACTTAAACAGTGATTTGATTTTTGAATTCATGTTTTGGAAAAATAATGTGCAATTGCTAATGCCTGTTTCTTTATTATCAAAGGCAAATGAGTTTAGTATTTATAGTGATGCAAGCGATATTGGTGCAGAGGTTTTATACAAAGCTCAATGCATGTAATGTATAAATCATGGAGGAATTCAGAAAAGGTTAAAAGCTCCACATGGAGAGAGGTGAAAGTAATCGAGTTGTGCTTAGTAACATTTGCGCATTTAGTTTGCAACATGTACAGTACAGTTGTTTTTTGTACAAACAACCAGAAGGCAGTGAGCATTATTGAAAAAGGTAGCAATATATTAGAACTTCAGAACTTGACACTTTCAACTTTTAATACATGTATTGTGAATTGTATTTCTATAAATGTTAAATGGATTCCATGAGAACTAAACGAGGAAGCAGATTTTTTAAGTCGAATTATTGATATCGACGATTGGGGGATTTAAGATGAATTTTTTGAGTTTATAGATAATGTATGGGGTCCTCACCCCATTGACAGATTTGCCAATATGGAAAATAAAAAACTGCTTAGATTTAATTCTTTATATTGGAATCCGGGTTCAGAAAGTATTGATTCATTTACATGTACTGTAGACCGAGAAATTTTCGCGGCAGTTTTATTTTCGCTATTTTCGCGATAAGAATTGAAACGCGAAAATAAAACGATCGCGAAAATTTCAAGGAAACTCTATTCACAAGATGAAAACCATTCATGTATAACACCGAGTTTAAATACGACAGATCTATTCCTCAAATCATAACTATATTTCTATTAAAATGAAAAGCAATGATAGAAATCCTGACTTTTACTCAAGTTAATGTTTTAAAACATGCAAGACATCCAAAGCAATCGGACAATACGGATATTGTTTTGTAAACAACACTCGCTACATATATGTAAATGACACCTGTCAATCAGTTCTAAAATCATTACCTCATTGTATCTGCTACACAGATTAATCAGATTAAAAGATCGATTAATTAGCATTAATCCTGACAGCATTTAATTCACTCTTAATTAAGTCTTCTTTACTGTTTATTGTGTATGTGTTTTTAAAGGCAAACATGACACAACTTTTAATCTCCTTTAACATTAATGAACCGAAAACAAAAGATTTCTGATTGATTTTATCACTTGATTTACTATACATGCAAAGTAGACTTGCTACATGTCTCTTCCTAATTTTCTTTCAATTTTACCCCTTTAATAATTTTACGGCATTAACTAATATAGATTTCAATTATACTGACACCTGCTTTTCTCCGAGGGCAATCAGTATACTGGCAGTTTTCAGTAAACATATAAATTAGTAAGAAAGAAACAAAGGAAAGGAAATTGTAGCAAGTCTACATGTAAAGCTGTTCACTTTCAGAAGCATTTATGAAAATATTTATATAGGCCACTGGGATATCGCGAATTCAAAACGGCGCGAAATTAGATTTTGTTAATAAATCGCGAAATTAAGACGGCGCGAAAATTTCCCGGTTTACAGTAACTGGCATGCAGAAAATAACTGGTAAGTACCACCAGTAACACTGGCAGCTAAAGTCGTTAATCATTTAGTTAAATGTAGAGCTGTTGGAACTCTGATAGTTCCAAAGTGGTCCTCCTCCCCGTTTTGGCCGTTACTGTTTGAGGAAGGTTTAAATTATAAACCATATGTCATGTATGTTGAAGATGTTTACAAGATTTTTAAGGCAAATAGAATATTTATTGCTGGGCATAAGTAAATTCTATTTTTGCTCAAGGAGATTTTAAAGGAACTGTTTTAGCAGTGACATTTAATGCTTCAGATATGTAATATTATATATGTTTTACAGATAAGCCATGTCAGTCACTGGACAACTGTTTTGTACTTGGTTATTATGATGGTCACTGGACTGTTAGTGATTTGGCATAGGAATGTCACTGGACTTACACTAGTTAATTGTTTTATGTTTGTCACTGGACATATGATTTGTTATGGTCACTAGACCAAGAGTATTGTAGTCACTGGACTATGCAGTTAAGGTCACTGGACCACTTGAACATTGTTGAATGGATTAGGAATTTAAACATGTTAAAAGGTAAATATAGATTAATTTTATTATTACTGGTTAATTACTATTTCTGTAACTTTCTTTTATTACAGAAAATATTTACTGTTGGTTTCCGGAAGCAGAGTCACATTATTTTTCATCCACAGTTGAAAAAACTCTTTCAAAAACTTTCATCAACAGTACTAGATTCTAGGGCTAAAACTAGTGTCAAAATACATTGGGTATTTCAAAAGATTTGTACAATGGACATGAAAATATTCAGAGATATCTTCGATACTTCCGTGTAATGAACTATTATGTCAGCTTATATTTGCAACATCTATTAGATACCAGTAGCCATTGCAGTGTTGTTGAGGCCTCATTTTACGATATTAAGTGGGCACATCATATTGCAGGTGTAAAGATTCCTTGTGATTCAGATTTTATAAGAAGTATACTTAACGTATGTTATCTAGACCAATTCTAAAAAATACACCAGTAGATCCGGATATTTTGACAAAACTTTTTAATTTATATATTAAGAAGTCGAGATCACTTAAGATTTGCGTTCACTGTGTATGTGTGATTTAGCTTACTATGTAATATCATATGTAATATAAAGGCTAAACATATTTCTTTTACTGTTGAATGTGCAGACATTTTTATAGAAAAGAGTAAAATTGATTGTTATAGAAAAGGCAATAAAATGCTCCACCAGCAGGGCGCAGCTTGATACGACCGCAGAGGTCGAACCCTGAACAGTTGGGGCAAGTATGGACACAACATTCAAGCTTGATACAGCTCTGAATTTGGATTGTGATTAAATATTTGACACAGCATAGGTTTCTGACACAGAATGAATGTGGTCTAAGAACTTAAAATTTTAAATTTGACATTCACCTATTATGGTCCAATATCCAAAATCTAAATACATGGTTAGATTCAGCATATCAAAGAACCCCAAGAGTTCAATTTTGATGAAATCAAACAAAGTTTAATTTTAGACCCTTTTGACCTCAATGTGGACAAAGTTGATAACGGGCCCAAAATCAAAAATCTAAATACATGGTTAGATTCAGCATATCAAAGAACCCCATATATTCAATTTTGTTGAAATCAAACAAAGTTTAATTTTGGACCCGATTTGGACCAACTTGAAAACTGGGCCCTTAATCAAAAATCTAAATACATGTTTAGATTCAGCATATCAAAGAACTCTAAGAATTCAATTTTTGTTAAAATCAAACTAAGATTAATTTTGGACCCTTTGGACCTTAATGTAGACCAATTTTAAAACGGGACCAAAAATTAAGAATCTAAATACACAGTTAGATTCGGCATATCAAAGAACCCCAAGAGTTCAATTTTTGATGAAATCAAACAAAGTTTAATTTTAGACCCTTTTGACCTCAATGTGGACAAAGTTGATAACGGGGCCCAAAAATCAAAAATCTAAATACATGGTTAGATTCAGCATATCAAAGAACCCCATATATTCAATTTTTGTTGAAATCAAACAAAGTTTAATTTTGGACCCCGATTTGGACCAACTTGAAAACTGGGCCCTTAATCAAAAATCTAAATACATGTTTAGATTCAGCATATCAAAGAACTCTAAGAATTCAATTTTTGTTAAAATCAAACTAAGTTTAATTTTGGACCCTTTGGACCTCAATGTGGACCAATTTAAAAACGGGGCCCAAAATCCAAAAACTTAATACACGGTTAGATTCAGCATATTAAAGAACCCCAAGAATTCAAGATTAAAACCCCATTGAAATTGGTCAAGAAATAAGCAATTTATACAAAGTATCTTCTTTTGCACAATACTGTGCAATTGAATATTTCTTGCAATTGCGCAATACTGTGCAATTGAATATTTCTTGCTATTGGGCAATACTGTACAATTGACAATTTCTTGCTATTGCGCAATATTGTGCTATTGGATATTTCTTGCTATTGCGCAATACTGTGCAATTGAAGATTTCTTGCTATTGCGCAATACTGTGCAATTGAAAATTTCTTGCTATTGCACAATACTTATTATATAATAATTTACACATCCTGTTTGGTGTGTATCTCCTGCCATATCATTATTATTTGCTTTTAAATATAAATCAGAAATAACCAACTTAAAATGGAAAATTTTAAAGAAAAAAAAAAGGAAAAAAAGGGGGAAAAAAAAAATCCCCCAAATTTTTGAACCCCCTTATGATTCATCATCCCCAAACTCAATCGCAGCCTTCCCTTTGAGGTATAGTACCTTGTAGTACAATTTCAGAGAGATCCATACACTTGAACACAAGTTATTGTCTGGAAACTAGAAAAATGCCTATTTTTGGCCCCCTTTTTGCCCCTAATTCCTAAACGTTTCGGGCAATTACCCCCAAACTCAATTCCAGCTTTCCCTTTGTGATATGGAACCTTGTAGTACAATTTCAGAAAGATCCATACACTTACACACAAGTTTTTGTCCTGAAACTAGAAAAATGCTTATTTTTGCCCTTTTTGGCCCCTAATTCCTAAAATTTTGAGGCAATTACCCCCAAAATCAATCTCAGCCTTCCCTTTGTGATATGGAACCTTGTGGTACAATGTCAGAGAGATCCATACACTTACACACAAGTTATTGTCTGGAAGTTACAAAACTGCTTATTTTTGGCCCCTTTTTGGCCCCTTATTCCTTAACTGTTGGTACCATAACCCCCAAAATCAATCCCAACCTTCCTTTTGTGGTATTGAACCTTATGGTAAAATTTCATAGAGATCCATTCACTTAAACTAAAGTTAGAGTGCGAAAACCAATGTGTCTTCGGATGACGACTACGACGCCAACGTCATACCAATATACGACCACAAAATTTTTTTGCGGTCGTATAAAAATGAGTATATTTCTAAATTAGATAGTCCTCTGTGTCCTGTAAAAATTTTACAGTCTTATTCGGCGTAAGCTAAAAATAGAGATGAGTTCTGATATGTACAATTTTAATCATTAACATTTTTCAGAAAATCCAATATATTTGTGTTATGCTCTTAGAACGAGAAATTATCATATACACAAGCCAAAAAGTGATAAAAGATGTTCCGAAAAAGAGTTCGGCTTGCATTGCTTTCTTTCAGGCAGAGCTACCATGGCAGCTAGAAACGGTATATCAGATAGGCTTTTGGGGGCCTTGGTGGCCAAGTGGTCTAAGTAGTTACTACTGTAATCACTAGCCAGTCAACACTGAGGTTGTGAGTTCGAACCCCGCTCGTGCGGGTGCACTCGACTCCAATCTTAATTGACTAGGATTGTCAGTTTTCCTATCGAAGGTCGGTGGTTTTCTCCGGGCACTCCGGCTTCCTCCACCAATAAAACTGGCCGCCACGAAATAGCCCAAAAGCAGTGCTTAAAAGTAGCATTAAAACACCAAAAATCAAATCAAATCAGATAGGCTTTTTAAGATACACGGTCGCTGGAAATCAGACTTGGCAAAAGATGGTTATGTGTCTGAAGATTTGAAAAAACGTTTATCTGATACAAAAAATCTAAGTTTATAACTCTGCTTTCTTTGTGCATTGAGGGGCCTCGGTGGCGAGTGGTCTAAGTAGTTACTACTGTAATCACTAGCCAGTCAACACTGAGGTTGTGAGTTCGAACCCGCCGTGCGGGTGCACTCGACTCAATCTTAATTGACTAGGATTGTCAGTTTTCCTATCGAAGGTCGTGGTTTTCTCCGGGCACTCCGGCTTCCTCCACCAATAAAACTGGCCGCCACGAATAGCCCAAAAGCAGTGCTTAAAAGTAGCATTAAAACACCAAAAATCAAATCAAATCAGATAGGCTTTTTAAGATACACGGTCGCTGGAAATCAGACTTGGCAAAAGATGGTTATGTGTCTGAAGATTTGAAAAAACGTTTATCTGATACAAAAAATCTAAGTTTATAACTCTGCTTTCTTTGTGCATTGAGGGGGCCTCGGTGGCCGAGTGGTCTAAGTAGTTACTACTGTAATCACTAGCCAGTCAACACTGAGGTTGTGAGTTCGAACCCGCTCGTGCGGGTGCACTGACTCAATCTTAATTGACTAGGATTGTCAGTTTTCCTATCGAAGGTCGGTGGTTTTCTCCGGGACTCCGGCTTCCTCCACCAATAAAAACTGGCCGCCACGAAATAGCCCAAAAGCGGTGCTTAAAAGTGGCGTTAAAACACCAAAAATCAATCAATCAATCTTTGTGCATTGACATGGTCACCGTGCCGTACAAAATCAGAAATGTGTTTTCTTATTTTATGTCAAGAGTGATAGAGTATACAGTTTGGGTTTGTAGTAGGTTTCAGAAATTAAGTAGCGTTGTGCACATAAATACTTTATCATGTTTATGTTCGTTTGAACAAGTGAATTTAGAACATAAGGAATATAACCTTATATTTTACTGAATACACTGAGATATTCCATAATGTTCATCAATACCAGTGCAATAACCTTATATATTGTTATATTATACAATGAGATGTTCCATAATGTTCATCAACATGACCAATACCAGTGCAATAGCCTTATTTTATATACCTAATACACTGAGATGTTCCCTGATGTTCCTGATGAAATCTGTTGTGAACATAGACATTTGAATGTTCTCTTGAAGACTAAATTGATGACGTATTCCCCCTGCTGACAACATACTGGAAGCTCTTGTGTACTGAAAAAAAGGAACAGAATATTGAAACATTTTATTTCTAGAATGTTGGAGCAAATGCCTATAATTCTGGGTAAAAACTTTGTGAAAATGAGGCCCCTCATGGGGGTGTCCAAGTAAATATAATCACATAATCATTAATTATTTTTTTAAACAAAATAATCAAATAATCAAAAATACACTCCTAGATTATCAAATAATCAAATAATCATGAAATGTTTGGTCTGGTAATCAAATAATCACTAAAAAAACGGCCAAGTAATCACATAATCCAAAACCCCATGAGGAGGTTTGTAAATTAGGGCAATTACCATGATTACATGTACATGATGTAACATGATTATTCAAACCCTAGCACATTTAAGTATATTTGCATTATCAAAAGTCATGAATATCTCCCTATATCATGTACAGGTATACATGATGTATATAGTTTATCTAGAATATTTTTAATTATAAAATCAAGTCATCTACCTACCTACCCTTTTTTTGCTAGGTGTGCAGGAAACAAATATTTATTGATTTTTGGCCTAAAGTATAAGCTTTCACTTACACCATAATCTCTTTCCACTATTGTAACATTGACACCTTTTGGATTTCTTTTCTTTAACCAGTATGCCACTGAATTTCCAACCAGTCCTCCACCTATGACTAATATATCTGCTTCTCGAGGAATTATGTTCCTAGCAGGAGTCACATGGCCTGTAGTGAAAGCTCCAGTGATGCTCTTCACCTCCTCTTTTAATATAATCCACGGGGAGTGGTAACTTCCAGCACTAGGTGTTTTGTACTCTTTCTCAGCCACAACTTTGTTTTCTTTCTGTGGATCATCATCAGAACTTTTGTCACTCAAGCATCTTACAGATACAGATTTATTTAGTAAGTTACATCTACATCTCAGCCTAGGTGCATATTGACTAAACATTTCAAGACAGGAAATATAAATCTAAAATGAGAATTAAAGAATAAATAAAATTATTTCCTGAAATAAAACTCACGTTGAACATTTATACATGTATCTATTCATTTGGTCATTAACCATTTAAACAAGATAATGAAGATCAATCATTCAAATTTTATTTTATACCATTCTGAACAAAGTTATGTATTTTTGACAAATCAAGGGCTATAGCCATGCAACATGTGCAATAGCTTTAGGAAATACCAGTTTGTGTTTCAGCTTCACCAAAATTAACAAGAAGTCAACTAGGGGGGGATTGAGGGCATAGGCCTCTCTATGGTTGACAGATTTAAAATATATCAGTTTTTGACATAAAATCATCAAAAAATTAATATAATTTGTAACCATGTTAACCATGTTAACACTCTGGACTGTTTGATCATGTTGATAGGCATCTGTTTGTCTTTTAAACAAAATAAAAGTAGAATGTGTCCATGGGACACAGATGCCCCCATGTAAATATGCAAGAGTCAATGTACTACATTGTAATTCAAACCTACTGACAGCATGATTGACATTTTGTTTTTTTCCCGAACTTAATGCCATTTGTTTCTGTATGTTGTCATTAAAAGATTGCTCGGCTTTGAGTGCTCTCATTGTTCAATAACAAACAATAATCATGGTAATCGGGTAACTCAAGAATGGTAAAAGTGATGCCACCCAAATTTGAAGTTAATTCTGTGTTTGGTGGTAATAAACATTTGGTTGAGGCAAGCTTAAGTACATGTAAGAGAACAGAAATGAAAAATCCAGCATTTTTTCCATTTGTAAAGGGGACATAACTCTAGATTGGTAATAGTGATGCCACCCAAATTCAAACTTGATTTGTGTTTTGTGGTAACAAGCATTGTGTATAAGTTTCATAACATTTGGTTGAGGCAAACTAAAGTAAGAGAACAGAAACTAATTTTGGGATGTATGTACGTACATAACGACGTACAGACGGACAAGGTAACACTTAATGCTCCCTCTGCTGTGGCGGGGGCATTAAAATTGTACGAAGATCTCGAGTTTTACCTGGCGACATATTTCTGACAAGTTTATGACCCAAAGCTAATCAAAGGTCACAACAGTTGTCATAATTTATTGTTAAACGTAACCTGCCTATATTGGAAAGCTAATAATGATCTGCTCAAAATCAATTAATTGGTAAACATGGTAAATAGATTCAGTCAGTCGGCATTTTGGATTTTAATCAATTTATCATACAATTGCAATTTGCAACGTTTACCGTTGTTTCATGATACAAACGAAATTAACTGAAAGATGAAAACTGTAATGAACTACATGTAGGAAGCAACAATTATCTTGAAAAACCTTTAAAATTCTTAAAATCAGACGTGTTTCTGTCAAGTGTCTGTGATTTAAAATTGATGTCATTTGTATTCATTTCTACTGTGTAAATATAACCTCTGTGAGTCCAAGTGTTTTGGTGACCCTTTATAGGAGTTTTCTCCCCTTATATATTAGAAATCAGTAAAACTCTTCAACCATACAAGGGAATGACCCGGGGTCATTTGAAATGAGAGCACCTACCTATGACCTTGAAATTGAGCTCAAGGTCAAAGGTCAATTTGATGTTCTAAATTTGACCTTTGCTAAAAATTCATACTGGTTCATTATGAAACCATTAGGTCTTTTGCATTAGGTTGGTAGACATGACCTTCAAAAAAGATAAAATTGAGAATGGAAATGGGGAATGTGTCAAAGAGACAACAACCCGACCACAGAACAGACAACAACAGAAGGTCACCAATAGGTCTTCAATACAGCGAAATTCCCGCACCGGAGGCGTCCTTAAGCTGGCCCCTAAACAAATATATATACTAGTTCAGTGATAATGGACGTCATACTAAACTCCAAATTATACACAAGAAACTAAAAGTAAAAATAATACAAGACTAACAAAGGCCAGAGGCTCCTGACTTGGGACAGGCGCAAAAATGCGGCAGGGTTAAACATATTTATGAGATCTCAACCCTCCCCCTAAGGTCAACCAGAAGTAGCCATTTTCACACTAATTGAATGAAAAAGTACCTGGAAACCTTATTTTTTTAGAATCAGTTTGTAGTCATCAATCATATGAGCCCGAATTGACATCTTCTAACCATGTTTTTTAATCTAATCCTTTATTATCATGAATATTGAAAATTAGGTGGAAAGACCTTCAATTGTTCAGAGAATTTTTTTTTTTTCTTTTCTTCTGCCTAATTTTTTTCTTACGCTGTACTGTTGTTTCAAAAGATGTCGCTTAGATTTTTTGTATGTGATATGGTACAGTTTATACACATTTGAAACTGACCCTGTTTAACCGAACACTTTTCTTTGTATGAGTTATCTCCCCGAACACTGTTTTACTTGTTATGACTACTCCTTCGAATTTGCAACCGTAAAAGATAGCGACGAATTTGTTTTTCCAAATTGCTTGTTATATCCTCAAAATGTTACGTTTAATTTTGACCGGTGTTACTAAGACTCCATATGAGATTTATTCCCCCTTATGTATTTGAAATAAGTGATATGTATTTGTAACTGGTAAACCATAAGTGATAGAGACCTAGAGTGTTTTGATTTGAGGTCCTTGGTCCACTTAAAGAAAAATGAGGTCAAGGTCATGTTATAAATTTTGATTTTGGCTTCTTATTACTAATTATCAGAAGCCGTATACATTGTAAGATATCAACAAAATATTTTTACTTAATTGTTATATGCTACATGTCATAACACATAAATTTTGGTTGAACGGGTACGTTGACATTAAATGGGAGTTTTCTCCCAACTCATATTTAAAACTAGCTGTATGGTGATATAACTCATTAACCATATATAGTAGAGACCTAGGGTCTTTTGATTTGAGGTCCTTACTTTAAGACCTTGAAATACAGGTCCAAGTCATAGGTAAATTTGATGTTCCAGATTTTGACCTTTGCTTTAACTTCATATATATATATATATATTGTACTTAATTAATGTAAAAGTATATAGAACCATATATTTTTGGATTCAGTGTAAAGTTATCTATCATATCATTTTTCAAACCGGAAGTAACAAATTATCTCCCTTATTTCAAACAAAAGTGTAGAGAAACCATATGCATATATTTTTGGAATCAGCGCACAGTTAGCTATCATCTGACACTGGAAATGGAGTTTTCAACTTGATCTTAATTTTTTCATATCAAAATACATGGTTTTTTTGTGGAAAGACCTTCAATTGTTCTCTGAACAATTGGTTTTTAATTTATTTTGACATTTGTTCTCTACTTTTTATATATTAGCACCCAATAACTGCCTTTTCTTTATTTTATTGGTCCATTTTTTCTGTATCTGGTTTTTTAACCCATTATTTCTATTTTGTAAACCACATCCAGACCCTCAGCTGACAAGGCTAAGGACATGAAAGTTAACTCTTACTATTAAGACCTCTCAGGTGTATTCTATAGTAACTACTCTCTTAACAATAGCAGCTATTTTAGATGTCAAAAAATTTCTTTTTAAATGTGATATGCATCTTTATTAACATAACAGTTTGTTTTGTTTTAATCTTTATTGTTTAACTTATTTGTATACTTATTATTACTACTGAAATGATTAAAAAGAAAATGAAAGACATGTATTTAGAATGTATTAAAGCCCATGTACATGTTACAACTGCCCTAGTCCAAATAATTATGACGTCTTGAAAGGCTATTTTAATTTTTGCTTTGATGCCTTCCTGCGACATCATAACGCTGAAGCCATGGTTTTTTCGGTTGGACTTTGCGATGGAATTTCTCTCTCAACTTTGAGACCCAATTTAGCCATAAAATTTTCATTGACGTCTAGAAATTTTTGCATATACTCAAATTCTTACCTTTTATGTGTTTGTTTGTGCAAAATATTTCCAATAATTTTCCAAAGTAATGATAAAATAAGTTACAATTCCATCCGAAGGGGATGATAATCTACTGCTTTTTTAAAAACGTTTAGCTGATTTCCCAAGATGCTTCACTTTTGGAGAGTATAAATTAATTTTTGCACCAAACTCAGTAAAATTTGACAGACCCCAATTTCCAGAATTTTGTTGTACATGTATATAATCCGGAAATTCAGGTCTTTCAAATTTTAACCAAGCTTGGTGCAATAATTCAATTTATACTCTCCTAAAGTGAATCGTCTTGAGAAATCAGCTGAATGTTTTAATAAAGCAGTAAATTCTCTCTCAAAGTCCAACTGAAAAAATGACTTCGCTTTATGACGTCGCAGGAAGGCGTCAAAGCAAAAAAATTAAATAGCCTTTTAAGACGTCATAATCATTTGGAAAACAACTGCCCTAGACTTTTGCTGTTCAAGCCTGTTACCCAAAAAAGGTTGGTTTTGTATTACACAAAAGTGACTAAAGCCCACAGAATCCTAGCTTAAACTCTGGGTATATTGCTCGATAATCTTCTACATGCATTTTTTTTTTTAAATCATGACCATATAAGAATTATAGTTATCTTGTACCATTGTAAACTCGTACCAATGTCAACTCGTACCACTAAAAACAAACTCGTACCAATGCAAACTCATACCACTGCTACCTCGTACCACGGTAAATTCATACCATTGTAAACTCGTACCAACTTATTTAAATGCATTCAAATGGTGTTTAATGATGAATATATATTTTAATTTCACTCAATACCTCTTAAGTCTGTAAAATGTATATAATTTGAAATCACAATGACCAATTTGTAGCTTATTTTTTGGCTAATTGGATAGAGAAAACTGTGGCAGATTGGCTTTGTTGTCTCCCTTGAACAGTCCCTTTATTTAACTTTTACTGACAACTATTTGATTTAATTTTTAATCATTCCAAATTAGTAACATTGAATAGATTTGAGTAGTTTTCTATTGTTTCTTAAAGGAATTTTATTTAATGAAATAATTTATTTATTGTGTTTTAAAAGGTTTTTAATTGTTTATGACCAACATTTAGAAAGTATGAAATTTATTTATATACAATATTCAGCTCTTTGCTGGCCCTGAAAGCAGCCGTGTGAAGAAATAAAATCAAAATAGTCAACAAAAGAAAACCAAAACAACTTACAAAACCAAGATGGCGGCTACCAAATGGCCACCTGTTCCTGACCGATGGCACAAATTATTTAAATGCTCACCAAACGACCGATCTTAGGCTTAACAGCCAGTCAAGGTCGTTAAACACCCCAGTAGGTAGCACAATATGACCATGCTTCTATCTCATACAAATGAAATGTCATTACAATTCTTCCCCAGTATCATAAATCACCTGTAGTTGTAGATTGGCATTGACCCTTCAATAGAGGTAAGTAATTGATATATGAATTTTATAATGATGTGTATAATGGTATTGTGACTGGTAAGCATAATGGTAGGCAGAATAACAATGAATATGTTTCTTTTTGATGCTTTATTTACCACAATTTCAACAACATACAAGTATAAAAAATCAACAAAACATCAAATATTACTATATTTTTTTTTCAAGAAATACACCTTATATTATTTCACATATATATCATACACAAACTATTACATAGATATAAAGATGTCTTTCACATAGCATTAAGGTAATATGTTTCCAAACAGATAACTGGCACTATTGTTACATAAAATATAAAACATAAATAAAGCACTAATTCTCAATGTTTGAGCACTGCCTATGATCAGTTATCTATGTTCACTGGTTGTCTTCTGTTGATGGTGCAGGGCCATTCAAACGCATAGTCTGTTTAAGTAGTTCTGCTGTGGTGATGGTCTGCGTTGTATACTTTTCCCACAAGGAGAATATCTGTCCCTGAACAGCACGGATCTTCTTGCGTTGGCACCTTTTCAGCTTGCCCTCACCAACCAGTTTCACTTCAAGCGGGACCTTCGTAGTTTCAGCATGTAGTAGCTCAAGTAGTTCATAAAAGGGTTTGTTGGCCTCTACTGCTTTGTCGTTGATATGTCGGTGCCAGCTCTCAACGTCGTTGTTGGTCCTGACTGGTCTCATGAATATTCTTGGTACAAGCCAAACGGTGGATGAAACCAAGTGTTCTTCACACATGTTGCAAGCTCCTTTGTCCTAGTCGATTTGGCTTTGGTGGCAATGTCTTCAAATGTTGCTGGAATGTGTTCAGCAGGTAGAAACGGTAGGGCCATCAGCTTCCTGACAAACTTGTAGACACTGTCCTTTTGGTAGTAGGCTGTCTGAAATAAAATGAGATGTTATAAATAATGACATAGCAATAAATAATATACATTGTAATACATTTATATTGAAAATGTAGCATACTTTTTGTATGAAGTAATATATAAGTAACATAGCAAATAAAAACCTCAAAGTTTAAGTCTTTAGGGTCATCTGGGCGTAAAGTTTGTCTATCTCTGTTCACTGCTCTGGTCAAGTAGTCAGGATTTGGTCAAGTGCGCTCTGCTTGACCTGCAAAGTGAATTAATGTTAATGTAATGAATCGCTTGAAACATGTTCTTCATAATATTAAAAAAATAATAATAACAATTATTCATGTAATATTAATAATAACATTATTGATGTAATAATAATAATAATAATAATAATAATAATAATAATAAACTTCTTTATTTCTATTTTATGTCTACAGTTTTTGCATACAAATTGGTTGAAAAAGGCTTAACTCATCAGATCAAATTTTGTTGAGTATGAAAAATATCGTATATTATAATTTTACCATCACTTTGATTTTCGTGGCTGTCAGGGTGCCAGGGGAAGCTGTGTGGTTGTGCTGTGTGGCGGTGTAAACTCATCCTGGATACTGCATGAAATATTAGCCTCTCTGACTTTTTAGACACGAAGCATAATAAAGCAAACACCAATCATTCGTCAAGCAAATATTAATAATAAAATTAACAGTAAGGTACAATAAAGAAAAATAGCTTATTGTTTACTGTAGCCAGTCTACAAAATGTATATAATGGAGTACCACTTTTACAATTCTGCATGTTAAATTGTTTGGAACTACGTTTCAGTCAGTATGTAATAAATCTTATAAGAATTTAAATTTACTCATCTATGCGGTTTTATGCGACAAAGTAATGAATAATGATTGATGATAAAAACTTACATATATTTCCGCACTTTCTGTGTTGCCATTTAGAGCATACATCACACTCTATTGCTTCTAGACGGGGTCTAACTAGAGAGTGGCACCATATACAATTTTTTTGGTGGGGTAGGCATTTGTTGCCCCCTTAACAAAAAAATATAACAATCTAATAAGGCCTGGGCTTATCTCGCCCTTTATTTAAATAAATTCAGATATAAATTGTTCTGTTCTGCTATTTTTTCAATGTCTTTCACACGTTGTTCTGAGTAGAGAAAGTTCCTCTTATCTCTAACATCTAACCAATGGTCATGGCTTCTCTTGACTTCCTTATAGAAGGCTTCATTGTCTTGTTTTTTTATTAGTCCTTGTTCTTTGAGGGTCTCACAATGTGCCATTAGTATTATTGTTTCTCCTTCCACTTCAAGTAGGTAGGTCTTTTGTGGAAGGTCTAGTGTGATTTTTTGTATTATTATCTCCCCCTTTTTGTGTTTGCGGCGTTCCTTTCTTTCTCTTTCATATACAATTGTCGTCTTCCATTGTGGTTATGAGGAACATCACAAACATGCCCCATTTTATGAGGAAATGGGGCTTTGAGACAACTCATATCAGCTTGTGTTTTGATAATCAGGAATTTCATTTAATAATAAACATTATACATTTAATTCCAAGCTGTTAAATTATATAACAACAATCAAAATTTAATAATATGATTAAACAAGTTGATTAGTTAATAATCACACAATAATCACACAATCAAAGGAATTTAATATATTAATTATCATGGTAATTAAGAAATTACATTCATATTTTTGTCTAAGTTTTCCTAAAAATCTGGTATAGAATTCAAGAAATTCAACTTTTTTTTATAAAGATTTAAAAAAAAAATTCATAAAACATTCGTATATTGAATATATTTATAATAGTACGAGTTTGCAGTGGTACAAGTTATGAATGGTACGACTTCACAGTGGTACAAGTTTACGTTGGTACGAGTTGACTTTTAGTGGTACGAGTTAACGTGGTACGAGTCTGCAATGGTACGAGTTAACTTGCTTCCCCATATAATATCCAGATCCTGTTATGAATAGTAGTGTGGTACATTATTTTTTCAATTTTAATGCACTTAGAGGATAGATGAATGTAACCTTGTGGGAGCGTCTTTTACCACAGAACACCACAGAATACCACAGAACACCACAGAACACCCAAAATTTACCACAGAACTTGAAATATTAATACTTCAGACATTATTATCGTGTTATTGTTCATTCTTTTTGTAATTTGACATTTATTATTCAAATAAATTCAATTTTTCTATTTAGGGTCGACTCGCTATCGCTCGCCCCAACTGAATGGCCAAGAATTGGGATCAAACCAAAACCCTAGCTATTAAAACCATAATATACAAAGATTATTTATATTTGTGACATTTATATTTTAAATATATTTTAATCTTTTTGTATTTTTAAATCATTTTGAAAATGTTTAGATGCATTACGTAATTATTCGTTAAATTTATTTTGTTTATCAGTTCTTTTGGTCACTTTTTTTTTATTAATTTTATGTTAAGAGTTGTTACAATAAATAATCAAAATGGTTAATGTGACATTTAATTAAATTTGTTGTCAACAAATAATTCAACTTTATTAAAGTGATTAAAGTAATAAGTTAAGCTGATATCAAGAGTTGTTTCAAACAAATATTTAAACTTGGCTAATGTTTGTACATGTACATCAACGTTTTCTCCATTAGAGTTATATATAAAACAATCCTGTGTTAAGGGCTACCAAATACTTTCAAAAAGATATCTGAAGTTGTTGTAGGACAGTAATATTTGATTTAACTAATAACATATTATAAGTGTGTCTTTTTAATTGTCAAAGAGTTCAAGTTCGATGACTGTTTTTATTCTTATGTTGTGTGTGTATCTTCTCCAATCATTTGACAATATTTCGGATTTTTAACAAATTTTGTATGCATTTAGAAATCGTTGAACTGAAACTTTATATCGAAAAAACTTGTACATGTATATGTAGCATTTACATATAGATTCTATATTTTTGAGTCCATAATTAATGTTGACCTTAGTAAGTTCACCAACACAATTAAAGTACCAAAATGTAAATAGATTAAACAATTTTGACACTTGTCGTAATCACCAATCAAGCCAATTAACATGTCATTTAAGTTTTCACACCTGAGACATCAAATAAATTTAATTGAATTACCTTATATAATCAGGTGGCAACTAGAATCCAAACAATGAAGATTTTGTAAATATTCAATTATTAATGATATATATATATTATATTAAATAGAATGTTGATAGCAGTCTTCCTGTTCTAATTATTGTCAAGTCATTTCAAGAATACAATTTTTATAATAAAAAAAATTCATGATTAAAATGTGAGCCGATGATCACCATTATTTTACTTGAAAAATTAAAATTATTGTCTTATAGGTTTATTAATTTCACAGAAAAAATAGTTACATATGAGAAATATTAACTCTTCCTGCCAATCAAGTCAATATTATTCATAGCGTGATTCGCGCCGGTAAAATCCGTCAGGTCAACTTTTTTTGTAGAAATTTTTTTACTATAAAGGTTATATTTTTATATAAAATATTCATTAATCTCGCAGATTTCTTAATTTAATGAAAAAATGTTAAAAGAAAAAGCGATATTAGCATATTAGCACTTTCTGTCGATCAGATCAATATTATTCGTAGTGTAATATTCATGGTAAAATCCGTCAGATCAACTTTTTTTGTAGAAAAACATATTTTATTTATATAAAGTTTTTATTGTTAAATAATATTTTTAATAAAATCACAGATTGCTTAATTTCACGAAAAAATATTGTAAAACCAAAGAGATTTTAACACTTTTTATCGATCAGTTCAATATATTCAAAGCGTAGATTGGATCATATTGATCGTGCGGTAAATTTGTTTTGCTCAAAACCATTTTTTTAAATGTTTATTTTAGATTTTCATTATTATAATGCATTTAAGTTTATAGTGTCTCAAAGGTCTCCAAATATAAAAAAATATGCCAAATAACAAAAAAGTTATATGATCATTTTTTATCTCATCCAGTCACTCGTCATGTCATTGGTGTAACCCGAATTAAAGAAATAATGTAATTCTGAATTATTAGATTTGCATTTTATAAAGTAATTCTAATGTTCTGTGGTATATTTCAGTAGTTTTATTGTAATGTGTGTAGTTCTGTGGTATATTTTGAGTGTTCTGTGGTATTCTGTGGTGTTCTGTGGTATTCTGTGGTGTTCTGTGGTATTCTGCGGTGTTCTGTGGTAAAAAGACGCTCCGCATTTTGTGGGTATTTAGCTGAAATTTCTCTGAATAACCCTAAATCTGTCTCTGGATAACCTTCCGACATCATGGAACATTCACTTTTTAATTATGATGACATGTTTTAATTTGCCAATTTTAAGTAAAGGCAGACAATTTGCATAACAATTGTAAATAATTCTATAAATGGGCTATATGTTTGACCTGCATGACCTGTAGTCAAGTCCAGAGACGTATAATACAATGTACAAAATTTATATGTCTCTGTCAAGTCCTTATAAAATTACGGGCGACCAAATCTAAAAAAAGTTCTGAAAAATCCAAATCATGATACAGTCCAACCGAGAAAAAAAATTGTCATAACCCTATTAAAATTAAAGATTAGAAATTTGATCAAGTTATTGCACTATCGTGCGACCATTTACCAGAATAAATTCAAGTTTTAAAACAAAAATATTTAGGCATGCTGCACTTTCAACTGGTTTTCCTAAAAAATATTTGTACAGTGTTGAGCTAACGGATAATTGTCCCACCAGAAACCAGTAATGAAATCGTAAATTGCACTCGATGTCGGAAAGAAACTGTACAGTGTAACCGGAGAGCATGATTCTACTTGCAAAATCGCATGTTTCCACCGGGACCCGTCTGTGTTACAAGGCAGCGCGTTAACCGACTGAGCTAAAGAAGTACTTCCTTAGCTCAGCCGCTTACGGCTGACTAAGTATCTACTAAATTTCTAAGGGAAGAAATCCCGTCACACTTCCCCCACCTCAAGAGTCATTATACTCTATAATGATGATATCTTCATCTTTCTTATATTTATGTTTTAACCTGGCTAGGTATTTCTTCGAACCGTGGGTTTTTATTGTTAGGCGCCAATGTAACCGGAGAGCATGATTCTACTTGCAAAATCGCATGTCTCCACCGGGACCTATGTGTTACAAGGCAACGCGTTAACCGACTGAGCCAAAGAAGTACTTCCTTAGCTCAACCGCTTACGGCTGACTAAGTATCTACTAAATTTCTAAGGGAAGCAATCCCGTCACAACAGAATGCTTTTTCATAATTAGCAAAAGTTAATTGTGTGTTTAGGATATTCATTGTATATAAAGAAAGCACCTGATCTAGTACGACTACACATAAAAAAATATCGGGTTAGATGTCCAATTGTGGAGGGAGGAATACTAGCACTGTATAGGGGAAATTCGTCTAAATATGGTTCTTCTACATTTGGACAGTCTCAAAATTCAAAGTCACAAAATAGAGATAATCGGGCAAGGGGAACTAATTCACATTTCGTCAGAATATAATAACTCAGGGGGCGGATCCAGGATTTTTGAATAGGGATGCGCAATTCCCTTGAACGGCTGAACATGTAAAAAAATATTTGGACGTTTTTATGCAAAAGAAAAATGACATTATTTACGATCGAAGGGGCATACGCACTGGCCGCGACTATCATCTTCCCACCAGTATATGAGACAAAACTGCTACATTGTCACAATGTTTTTGAGTTCAAAAATTTGATTCTTATTCGCGGGAAATTGACTTTTTATGGGACCGGGAGTATTTTCCAGGCAGCCTGAATGAGCCTGAAATATTTTTCGCTGGACCAATAAACAACAACAAATGACTCTTCATTAATAATCCACGAATGCCTTGGGAAATGTATTTTTTATAAAGAAACTGACGGTCATACCAATATTGCATCTACACATCTTGAACACTAACAAATTCTTATACACAGAAACACTGCTCAATTATTGAAAACCATTTATATATGTCGGCTTATCATGAGTTGTTTATACATTCTCGTACTTTGGTATCATGTGGCTAGTTGTGTCATTGCAATCATACCACATCTACTTTTTTTATAGAGAAAAAGAAAGAAAGAAAACGTTATAAAATATCTTTTCATTTCCCTTTTCAGTTCAACTTGAATAAAATAGTAGCTTCTCAGTGTGGTTTACGCCTCCCTGTATATTTGCGGAGCTTTTCGCCTAACCTAATCATGCCGTCCTTAGGCATGTTAGGCGACCCGAGGTCGTATTCAGATATTTTTTTTCCATTTTTAAGATTCCAAACTACAAATTTGAGGTGTTTTCATTGATCAATATAATACCTTAACAGCTTTTACCCTACCTCTTTCGCTGTATTCAGCTGTTCACATCTTTGAACTTTTTTTTGTCTCTCTGGATGCTGTTTGCAGATATAAGATATATGCGTGTCGAAATTAAGTTCAAAATCAATAGTTTGACCTCTTTTTCACATTTTATTTCGTTACCTGCTAGGTCAAATGTAATGTGTTTTGTCAATCCTTTTTTTATATTTTTACTTGATTTAACTTTCATTTGGTTGGTAAGAAACCCAGTCTTTCACACCCAAAATGTCTTTTTCAAGCGTAGTAATTACTGTTTATATCCAAACGTGGATTAGAGAGATGTTGTTGTCATGTATAGAGAACGGTGTACAGATATGTGGAAAGGTGAATGATCCATTGGTGAACTCTTTTGTAAATAATTTACCAATTGCTAAGACTGGTTCCAACTCGAAAACACTATTTTCAGTTTGATTAGTAACCATCTTTCAGTTTTAGAGCAGCATTTTCTCTTGATGTTAGTACGACTTAATATTTTCACACTTAATTGTATACATGCACAAATATTTGCTGCTTTGTCCTGCATTTTGATGGACAGAATATTCATTTTCGCATAAAACAAACTGTAGCTTCGAAGTATGAAGATCACAGACCATGAAATCATGCTACCATGTTAAAATAGTATTCTGAATAGTTAATCTAACGTCCATTAGACATTTATAATTCCAGAAACAATTTATTTTCAACAATCGAGTACGGAAAGCCCCATACAACTCTGAAAAAATGGCTGACATCCGTCACATCGAAATTATAAACAAACTCTCAGAAAGTGATTTGAATTTGACAAGTGTTTATTCAGACTATCCAAAATCCTGTTTACCTACAAAACTCGCGTTACCATCATCTGACAAGGGTAAGCGTGCATTATTTGAAAATATTGATGAAAACTTGTATGAGGAGGGTGCGCACATGGTTGCATTTCGAACATCTGTCAACAAACTGGTCCCATGGATAAAATGCTTACAACTGTTATATTATGAACATTATGGGAAATTGTCTAACTATACAGTATATTGGTTTGATGAACCAGACAATTGGTCGAGTAAAATGTCTGGAAACAGAAAAATTTGCATTGAGTTATCAACTAAAGCGGACACAATGAACCCTTTGCTATACAAAATCACTGTTTTCATAAACACAGGACTTATCCAGATCCAAGGGACTCATAAAGACACATTTGTAACCAAAGACTTCCCTGTACTTTTAGCAATTGTAAATAAAGTGGTTGACTTTAACACTTCATGCATAACTGATGTACCAACTGACTGCTCTGTCTCTGAAATAAATACAGATAATTTGATGACAACAAAAGCTTCAAAAAAAATTGACAATGATGATCAAACTATGGTTAAACATGTAGATAAAGTTACTGAGCCAAAAGAGCTGATAAACATGAAGACATAATCAGTGAAAAAGTTTTCAAGATAAGGAAAATCATCAAAAGAAAATGATGCAAGCAAAAGTTATGAATCTGATAAAAGTATGACACTTTATAGCCCCGACAAGTACATGGAAAATATTCAAGCACATTTTACAACTGCCCTGGAAAAAATATGTACTCAACAATCTAAATTATTTGATGCTAAATTGAAAGCAGTAGAAGAAACCTATACAAAATTACTTGAAAATAACAATAAGAATTTTAGTCAGTTATTACTAACAGTCACAAAGTCATTAAAGACCCAGCCTGAGACTGACAAATTTAACGGACTGATCTCATCCCTTGAAAAGGAAAACATAACTCTGAAATCAGCTGTCAAAGAACTCCGTAATGAATCCTTGTTAAGTGCTGAATGCTGGAAATCAAAGATGGAGACGCAAAATCACAAATTGAACAACAAAACAAACATATGAAAAATCTTTCAAAGACTTACAGATAGCAATTGATACTCTACAAATACAAATACAGGGAAAGGATGATGAGATTACCAACATAAAATGTCATTGGATGATACAACTAAAACTGTTGAACAAAAAGAAAATGAAATTTTAAGCTTGAAACTAACAATGAGTCAAGACAATACCAATGAATTTCAAGAAGTAAGGAGTAAACACAAAAATAACACAAAAAATGACAAGCGTGTTCTTATAATAGGAACATCAAATACTCAGGGGATAGACCCTACAAAATTGTCTTCAAAATTTTTAACCGGAAAGATAAAGGCATATACCCTTGATAAGACTGAAGAAGCTATTCAAACTATAGATGATATTCCAGATGTCCTTGTCTTGCATTCACTTACGAATGACCTTACAACAAAGCCGAAAGAAGAATGTGTAAATAAAATGGACAAAATTATAGAGGACACTCACAAAAGACACCCCGACTTGAAGATCATTATTTCTCTACCTACACCAAGAGCCGATGATGAAAGCCTAAACATTAAAGCACAAATGTTGAGCATTATGCTTAAAGAAAAATTCAACAATAAAGACAATGTTACACTTTGTGATAATAGTAACATGGCCTATAAAGGCACACCAATTCAGAAGTTTTTAGATTCTAAAGACAAATACCATTTGTCAAATAGTGGTGTTTCGATGTTAGCTGCAAATATGCGTGACTGTATTGATCAAGTTCTCGGTTTTCATCAGCGCTCATCAAACTATGCAACCAATGAAAGGAACAATAGAAAGACACAAAATACTCAACATGATAAATTTCAAGGCTCTAGTTATCAGTATGATCCAATTTACACACCCAATGAAAATCGACAAAGTCATAATAGAGGTCGAGGACAGTGGAGAAATTATAGAGGTCATGATCAACAATTTCGAGGCTACCGTGGACAAAGGCCCCGTTAAACTTATCATATCATAAAACTTTAGAAAACACTATAACTGTATCTTTTGTACACTTTTTATTATTTTTATTTGCATCAATTTGATTTATTGTACAAGTATACAAATAAGGGAGTGAGTAACACAACTTTTAGTGTAGACGATAAGACAAAACTTGTTTTGTTATCTTATTAGTTATTTTCATTTTTTATACAAAAATAGAGAGATATATTTACTTTAATTAAAGGGTTGAGCAACAGAAAAAAAAATTTAAAGTATGTCTAAAAGAAAAGGTTTTAATATTTCCAACTTAACATTTAGTATTTGGAATATTGGAGGATTAATATCCAAAACATATAACAAGCTTCATGATAAAGAATTTATTAAACAAATTGAAAATAATGATATTGTGTTGTTAACTGAAACACATCTTGGATATGACACTTTAGTAGATATAGAAGGATTTAAATATTTTTCAGTATGTAGGCCAAAATCATCTAATTTTAGATTTTATGGAGGGCTTGGAATACTCATTAAAAATCATATTCGCCAAGGAGTAAAAATTCTAGAAAATACTAGTAAAGAGTATCAGTGGCTTAAACTAGACAGACAATTTTTTAACTTTACAAATGATATTTTTCTTTGTTTAGCTTATATAACACCAAGCAACTCAAGTTATTTGACTCAATCAGAGGATGATTTATTAGATATCATAGAAAGAGATATTATTAACAAGTATAAAAATAAAGGTGGTATTATATTGTGTGGCGATTTAAATGCCCGGTCAGGTTCAGAGCCAGATTTTTTACAAAATGATGTATATGATAGTCATATTCCTGTAAATGAAAATTATGATTACGATAATGTACAAGAATTAAGGTGTAGTTATGATAATAAACTTGATACAAGAGGTAAACAACTTTTAGATATGTGTATCTCAACAAATATGAGAATATTGAATGGTAGAATTATAGGTGATTTATATGGCAAATACACCTGCCATAAACCTTTAGGATCAAGTGTAGTTGATTATGTTATTGTCTCAGAAGAACTTTTACCAGAAATACTATATTTTAAAGTTTCTGACTTTATACCCAATCTTTCTGATTGTCATAGTAAGTTATCTTTTAGCATTTTAGCAACATATTCAATCAATCAAACAAAGAATAAATTAGAAATGAAAAATATTCCTAGAGGTTATGTATGGACCAAGTCCTCAACATTTAATTTTCAAGATGCACTCTGTCACCCAACTTATAAAATACTTATAAAGGATTTTTTAAACCAAGAAAAGTCTATTGAATCTGAAAGTGCAGCTACTGAGGTTTTACATATACTAAAAGTGGCCGCTTTAAAAGGTAAAATATTCCAAAAAAAAAAAAAAAACACAAAAAGAATGAACATACATGCAAATATTTTGATTCTGATTTAAGTGTAAAGAGGAAAATACTTTTAGATAAAGGAAAATTATTGTCCAAATTTCCACATGATCCAATAATAAGAGGATCTTTTATAAATGTTATAGAGAATATAATAAATTACGTAAATATAAAAACGTCATTTTAAACAGACCATTTTAGACAATTTAGACAGATTAAGAGATAATGATCCCAAAAATACTGGAAGTTAGTTAATTCATTAAAAGAATCAACAAAAATAATAATGCACAATCTGTTGATCCAGATGAATGGGTAAATTATTTTCAGATCTTAATAAAATACCTTCAAATAATATACCAAGATTAAATGAGATAAATGCTCTAGTAGAAAATATGGAAAAAATAAAAGTTTCTGTGACTTAGATTACAGAATTTCAGTAAAAGAAATTTCAGATTCAATATTTAAATTAAAAAGTGGAAAAGCATGTGGACTAGATGAAATTCCTGCTGAAATGTTGAAAGCAGGTTCCTCTATATTAAATCCTCTGCTTCAAAGACTCTTCAATGTAGTGCTGTCTTCAGGTCAATATCCTACACAGTGGTCATCCGCATATTTGTCACCAATTTTAAAAGCGGTAACCCAAGCAAACCAGAAAATTACCGTGGTATTGCAATTAATTCCTGCCTTGGTAAATTATTCAACTCTATTTTGAATAAAGGTTAGATAAATTTTAGAAGAAAAAATATAATAAGTAAATCACAAATTGGGTTTTGTAAAAATCAAGAACTTCTGACCATATGTTTGTTTTAAAACCCTAATCGACAAATACATTAACAAAAGAAAGGTGGAAAACTATTCGCTTGCTTTGTCGACCTTAAAAAGCATTTGATACTGTTATACATGCAGGCATAAAATATAAACTTTTAAAACTAAATATAACAGGCAAATTTTATTCTATTATCAAAGATATGTATAGTAAAATAAACTATGTGTAAAAATTAAAATGAATTAACCCCTATCTTTAGATCTTTTATAGGAGTTAGACAGGGCGATGTATTAAGCCCAAATATTTTCAAATTGTTTATAAATGATATGCCAGAAACTTTTCATCATGTACTGACCCTGTTGATCTAAATGACAACAGAATTGATTGTCTTATGTATGCAGATGACATTGTTATTTTTCTGAAACACAACATGGTTTACAAGAGAGAATGGATAAGTTACAATTATATTGCTCAAAATGGTGTTTAAATGTAAACCTTAATAAAACAAAAGTTTTAATTTTAACAAACCCGGAAAACATGTTGATTGCCCAGTGTATTTGAATGGGCAACAGCTTGAAAGTATAAAATGTTATAAGTACCTAGGAATTACTTTTGTATCTAGTGGTAAATTTACACAGTGTAAAGATGAGCTATACAAGAAATCTATGAAAGCTTGTTTTGGATTACAACAATGCCTAGCATCATCAAATCCTAGTGTCGCAACTTTAATGCACCTTTATGACCATACAATTAAACCTATTTTAATGTATGGCAGTGAAATATGGGAATGTTTTCAACCACTTCAGTGGCATGTAAGAAGAATAACGATTATATTTTAGAAAAGGTTTATTCAAAAGACATATCTGAAAAGTCGCACACAAAATTCATGAAGTATATTCTTGGGGTTAACAGAAAAGCAAGTAATTTTGCTGTTATGTCTGAATTAGGAAGATTTCCTGTATATTTTCAATTTTATTGGCAATGTTAAAATATGCTCATAGGTTAGAGAACACAAAGGATGGTTTATTATATGATGCATATATTTGTAATAAAAGTTACATGCAAACAATATCACTACATGGTTTTCTAGTATTGACTATTTAATGACAGAACTAGACTTGCCAAACTTAAATGTAAGTGTTGGCCGTTTATGTACTATAGTTAAGAATAAATTATGTACAAGTTTTCATAATCATTGGAAAGAATTTAGAGAAAATACTGTTAAATCAGGTAGAGGTAAACTCTTGACCTATTTTTCAATTAAACATTTTTGGGTACAGAAAAATATCTGCAATTAAAAGAATTTAAAGATAGACAAGCACTGTGCAAGATCAGAATAAGTGCACATCCCTAAAAGTAGAGACAGATAGATATGCTAAAACCTATATAGATAAATCACAAAGATTATGTAAAAATGCACCTTAGATAAAGTTGAAGACGAAGAACATTTTATATGTCAGTGTCCCTTTATAACTTTTAAGAAAAGAATTTTATGATAATATTTTAATAGGTTGTAAAATTTTGAAAAGTTAAGCACAAGTGCCAAATTTAATTGGCTTTTTATTCAAGAAAACCTAGAGGTATTGAAAAATATTGCTATTTATATTAATAAATGTTTGGAACTGAGAAAACTATCAATATAGTATAGATATTGTTTTATTTAAGACGTTGAGAATATTTGCCTGTTAATAATAGATATATTGTTATGCCTTTTTTATGTGTATGGCTCTGATCTGGCCGTGGTTTAACATCTCAGAATTGAAATAGTTAAATTCATATTTATGATTTATGTCAACATTATTGTAACAATTATAAAAATCATTGTAATAAATTACTTTGCTCTTCATGGGCCCTTTAATTGGAATAAAAATATCTTATCTTATCTTAATATCTTATCTTTTCGTCCCGTCTTGTGGACAGTTATTTTATGCATGTTGTTTGCAGTTTTTTTCTTTTATTGAATGTGCAGCATGTTGGTCTAAAACATTTACAATTAATGTACCCATTCCTTTCAAAATCTGAACATGTCTGATGTATATTTTTTTTACCTATTATTCTAGAAAATTCAGTTATATCCAAGTCTGCAAGAAAAGGATCTTGGTCTAATTTCTTAAAGCTTCTACAAGTTTGATACTCTGTGTCCTCATTCCCTCCGGACTTAATATTTTAGTCTTAGATACATGATTTTTTTTTTAATTAGTTGTTATTGGCTTTGAACTAGCTGTCAGTAACTGTGAGTACTCTCAAATCTATACTTTGTGTCCTTTTTTGTGTGTGTTAGGGATGTATAAATACCTTGCCACGCCTGGTCTGTGTTTTTGTTAGATATTTTCTGCTTAATGTATCCATCTGATGAGTTAAGCCCTTTTCAACTGATTTTTATTGTTTGTTCTTGTGTTGTGCTGTAACACCACCGTCCCAGGTTAATACGGGAGGGTTGAGCGTTCACGAACATGATCAAACATGTTTAATCCCGCCACATTCTTTATATCATGCCTGTACCAAATCCAGGAGCCTGTAATTAGTAATCTTTGGGTAGCGAAGATGGTTATTCAGTGGTTGTTGTTGGTTAATGTCGGTCATATTTATTTTTGTAAATTGTATTGTTATAAATAAGCAGTTAGTTTTCTCGTTTGTTTTGTTTCACGTTTCAATTTCACAAGGCCTTTTTACAGCCGACTATACAGTATGGGTATGTTTCATTGTTAAAGATCGTACGGTGACCTATTCTTGCTTATATTCATGTCATTTGAACTCTGGTAAATAGTTCTTTCATTGGCAATCATACCACATCTCCTTATTATATATCACTGTAAAAAAAAAAGGAAAATTTAAATTAGGGAAATGAAAATCGTCCCTTTTGTCTTCAATTTATATTAAGAGTTTCCCATATGAAACTGAAATATCTAAATCTAGGAAAGGACAGCTATTGCCGTTTATATTAGATTTATCTAAAGTAAGTTCCTTTGGGTAAATTCAAGCAGTATATTTAGAGAACAGTTTTCTCTTGATTATTTAACAAAAATGATCAGGAAATTATAACAGCTAGTTATTTTGAAATTATCAATTGAATGGAATTTTGACTGGTCTTTTCCGTGTTAGGCCATAAACTTTGATTCATAACAACAAAGGAAAAGGTCTGCTTTAAAAGGGGTGCAATTGGTGCCCATAGGTGTTTATATATTTTTTCAATTAAACTAGCTCTGTGTGTCCTCTCATTAAAACAACAAGACTAAAGTTCTTAACTAATTTAATATGAAAGTTAAGCAATGCAAGATGTCTAACTGTTGTGTCCTCAATGATACCACAACAAGAGTAGTATGATCATAGTCCATACAAAATATGTTTGTTTTTAAATTATTACTCTGAATTTTAACTAATCCAATTGCTTCATCCTACTAAGATGCTTATTTCTTAACTGAAGGTTGTAAACTCTCGTGTTATATTGTAAATAAAATGTAGATAAAGGTTAACTATGCCATACAATCATATTAATAAGGTTTTAGCCTGGACTTAACATTGGTATGACCATTGACCTAAAAATTAAAAGGACTAACCTGTGTAATTATTAGTACCAAGATTAAAGATGAATAAAAATAAACTGTTAACACAGAGATATGTCTCGCCTTTTTGTAATTTTGATAATGCAAATATTGAAATTAAGGGCATACGATACAGTTACAGGGGAGGTAATGACGTTGCTAACGTAAAATGTTATTTTTCACGAGGTCAAACTGTGACATATCAGGAAAAGATGCATTTTCGACTGATTTTTATCATTCAGATTGATTTAACTTGAAAACGAGTTCATGGACCCCTCTTTTTAAAAATGACATTTGGCTTGATTATATATGAAGATTATTTGTGCCAATTTTTAAGAACAAATCACCGAAGTTTTTTTAAATTAGATAAATATACAGCAAAAAATGCCGTTCTTTGACTAAAATCATGAAAGTGTGATAAAAATGAATGATTTCCCAAAAATTGTTACACAAATTCAAAGCACACTCATGTAGATAGGATATTCAAGATGTTTTTACAAAACTTCGCTTGTGTTTATCTTTTGAAACCAAAACGTTAAGTATATGTCTTTCCAAAGGATAGAAATGGCCAAGAAACCGAAATTTCCAATGAAGGTCTAAAATTTCGATCCCATTTATCTCTAAAAGTAGCGCATGAAGGTATATGGTTTATTACATATTTGAATTGACTAGGTGAAAAATAGCTTGTATGCAAACATTCGTCAAAAATTCACCGTGGGATCAAAACTGTATCGTATGCCCTTAATATGGGGTCTCATTGGGGGGTCTAATCCCGGATCCCGCTTATTGTTTTGTCAGATTCCCGTATCCCGCTTATCATTTTTTTTAGTTTCCCGTTTCCCGCTTATATTTTTTTTTCTATAAGAAGTCGCTTTGCAAGAGCCCTCCTATCGGTATATCACACTTGTATTACCATTGGCAAGATATCAGGGAACCGATAAATGGCTTACTGATGTCACAAATTTAGGAATGATACAAACAGTTTGTCAGTGACTCGCCAAAGGTGGGTGGTACTCTGGGCGCCAAGACTGTGAGAAGCGTAACTACATGTTCAATAAACTGTGGGTAAAAATTGCGGCAGGGGATCTGGGGCCGCTGAATATACCCAGCAGGTCTAGGGTAGATTTGAGAGGCTCGAAGTTGCTGAAAGCTAGTTGATTGATTGATTGATTAATTGATAAAAATGGCAAATAGTTCATGATTGTTCAGGACAAAAACAAATTTACAATAAATACAATAGGTAGCTAGGTCCTGATCGTCGAGGATGAAGGTCTGAAATTTTAGAAATGCAATGCATAGAAAATGTGGTTTTCTTGGATAGGAACATAGATTTTGCCTTTCAGTATACCACCTACGAACCCCTCAAAGAGTTGTTGCAAGTTGCTTAACGTGTAGAGAGCGTGGCATTCTCTCTACACTAGCGGCATCGGATTTAACGTCCCCATTCTGACCAGACGTGACTGCTTAATAATACATTACGCACAACCAAACGAACGCCTAACTTCGGCAAGGATTTTATTGTAGGTCGGATAAGGACCAAGTGGAAAGCTAGTTGAAAGTCAACAATAATTAATAATAAATAAATCATGTATATAAAAAAGGCAGGGTTTTGAGCATGATGATGCTAATTCAAGTATTTGTTGACAGAAATGAAATGATCTGAACCAAAGATCTAGTTTTTAGTTTATATAAGGAGGAATATAATGACATTCTATCCAATACTCAATTCACTAAGGATGATAGACTAGTGTACAAATGGCATTTGATAATTAAAGAGTTTTACCGAGTTCACATGTATCTACAGATAATGTTGTTTTTATTTTTTGTATATAAAAAAAATATTTGTGAAAAAAATATGTGTATAGGTACGTGCCTAAAGTGCCTAACGGCAGCTACGCCCCTGACTGTCATAAGATTATATTGAGAAAAATTAAACGGAATACATTTGATATGATAAACAAACAAAAATTACTTATAACCCCATTACACTAGGACCACGATCCCACTACGATCTCAGAAATTATAAAATTTTGAAAGTCATAGTAAGATCGTGGTAAGGTCGTAATAAGGACATGCCAAGTCTTCATGATCGTGGAGCTTTGGATATGCTCAAAACATTCGTAGTGTAGTCATGGCCAAAACTAGTTGAAGTAGAACCGTATGAACTCAGTCGTAGTAAGGACGTAGTTAGCTCGGGATGGGCGTAGAAGCATCGTATTGGAAACGTGGTGCAATCGGGGTAGCCAATGGAAAATATTTCGCTGCAACCTTAGGTAGGCCTATAAGATTTCACTGCGACTATCCCGATTTCACTATACGTCTTAATTACGCTTCTACAATATTGATTCGATTATTCTACGATGAGGAAGACAATAATGCGCAGCTACTTTGCCCTTGTCGTCCTCGTCCACATCACTACGATTCTACTACGTCCTAGCCACGAGAATTGTGTTATATTTCCTAATTTGCAAATTGGAAATTTCAAAATTGCATACCCTTTTTAAGTAACTCTGCTTTTTATTTAGCATGCACCCCGATCTATAAGTGTTTTTAATACCTTTAGTGGAAAGATGTCTCCAGGAAACTGATGTGTACAATGGGAAAGTCAAGATATTTATAGGGACGAAGAGCGTAGTGACAACGAAGTGGAATCGTTTTTCGATCGTAGTAGACACGTATTGAAATCGTAATGCGATCGGGAAGGTTTTGGAAGAAGCGTTCAGAGATCGTGTAATTCGTGGTAAGCTTATTAGACGCAGCAAGAGCGTGACAAGATAGTAACTATAGAACGTGTTACTGTCGTAGCGAAATCGTAGCAGGATCTTATCAGGATCATAGCAAGATCGCAGTATCAACGTGAAAACTATGAAATAAATTAATGAATATTCAAGCCAACCATACCACGATCTCACTGCAATCTTATCTATTTTAGTTAGTAAATCACTCAAGTATGAGGTCAACTCCTTATTTAGGGTCTTGGTCTAGTGTGATTGGGGCTTTACATCCACTTCATTTGAACTTTGGTGGAAATCTGTCTCAGCGGCAGTAAATCCACATCCCGTTTTTCATTTTTTGACAACAAATTTTGATTCACGCTTAATAAAATGATGATTTTCCCGGATTCCCGGCTCATTTTTTGGTAATTTCACGTGTCCCGCCAGACTTTATTTCCCGTTTTCACGGACAATAATTTGATTTTCACGTGTCACGCTTACAAAAATCGGCCAATCCCGCGTCACGCTTAGACCCCAATGAGACCCACTAATATAGCTATACTTTAACATGTAATTTACGCAAATATTCAAAGTGAATGAATCATGACTGAAGGTACATGGCTATATATATAAATAATCGCCATGGAAATGAGATGTGCCAATGCTAATACAACTGCATATTACTAAATACCATTGACTTATCATAAGTCGTTCCCTTTAAACAAACCTAAACACAAACATTAACTTGTAAACAATTACTATGTAATTGTTTCAAAGTCAATGAACCATGATGAGGGGAAGGGGCTATATAATCTCCATGGAAACGAGACTTGCAAATGCCAATAAATTTGCATACCAAATATCATTGACTTAAAATTAGCGGTTCATCTTAAACTGCTCTAATCACGAACTAATACATAAAATTGAGAATGGAAATGGGGAATATGTCAAAGAGACAACAACCCGACCAAAGAGCAGACAACAGCCGAAGGCAACGCAGCGAGAAAATCCCGCACCCGGAGGTGTTCCTCAGCTGGCCCCTAAATAAAATTGTGTACTAGTTCAGTAAAAATGGACGTCATACTAAGCTCAAAAACATATAAATGAACTAAAATTAAAAAACATACAAGACTAACAAAGGCCAGAGGCCCCTGACTTGGGACAGGCGCAAAAATGCGGCGGGGTTAAACATGTTTTGTGAGATCTCAACCCTCCCCCTATACCTCTAGCCAATGTAGAATAAAGAAACACATAGCAATACGCACAGAAAAACTCAGTTTAAATGAAGTCCGAGTCCGATGTCAGAATAGGCATAGGCGGATCGGTTGATTATATAGGGAATCACTTAAGTATGACTAGAGCGGCCCCCCAGGTCAGTCAGAGGGCCCCCCTTATCAAAAGTTCTGGATCCGCCACTGATAGGTAACAAAAGAAACTAAGCAAAATGACAATGATACATAAATTAACAAAGAACTACTAGCAGTTACTGACATGCCATCTCCAAACCTCAATTAAAATGATTGAAGATTATGTCTTCATCATATGAAAATCAAGTCCAATCCCTCCCTTTAGGGGTTTAGTATCATACCATCATAAAATATATGAAAAGAACAACCCGTATCATGCCAACAACTGGTTTTAGAATAAATGTGTTTATTTCCGATGCAAAGACCCTATGAGTGAAACAATATTAATACCAAAATATACAATCCTTAATGAACTGACAACAGTATCGTAACTATATCATTTCCGAATAAGTCTGTATAAAGGTTTGGTTAGCTTTTGAGGTGAATGCCGACATTTTTGTGCTTTGTAAAGAATATTACCATAAAATATTGGATGTGAAATACCTGAACGTATAAGATGTCTGTATGTTGATTTATATTTACGAATGATGTCCTTGTACCGATGATAAAATTTAGTAAATATTTTGACTAGTTTGTGATATCGAAAACTCTGGTGTAATAGTTTTTCAGTAATACAGAGATTTCTTTCGTTGATATCAAATACGTTGTAACATACACGAGTGAATCGAACAAGTTGAGATATATAAACACCATAAGATGGTGACAAGGAACGTCACCATCTAAAAATGGATAATTAACAATAGGAAATGAAAAATCATCACTTTTATCATAAATTTTGGTATTAAACTAAGCAAAAGTTTCAAAGTCAATAGACCATGACTGAGGGGGTGGGGCCACATAGTCTCCATGGAAATGAGATGTTTAGTTTAAACATATTTTATTTGCTAAATATCAGCAAAATGGATGAGACACAAGTAAATCATACTTATGAAGTCTTCTCCATATTACAATACAAGTATATATACAATAATAACATTATGAGCATGCATGTAAAGCGAACAAATTCATTAAATATTATACGAACTACATTTGTATAAATAAAAACCAGAAAAGAACCAGAAGAATGGAAAAGGAGGAAGAGAAAAAAGGAGAAAAGGTCTCCGCAAGTTAATAGTTTAGTATCAATAATAATTTTTTCGGCCGGGGGACAAGATTACACAGGTACTCAGGTGTATGTTTTTTATTTATATTATAAAACATCTGTAATTTTCTTCTTCCTCGTCTTTCATATAAAGATTCCCAGCCAACCTCAGAGGACAGAGTATCAGTTTTAGTGAAGATTAGTAGACCTGTTACAATTCTTGCGGCTTCCAATTGCATTTTTAAAAATTTATTTGAATAACATATCCCAAAATTATCCCACACTTCCGTGGCATATTCAAAAATGGGTCTCATAAAAACTAGATATTTTTTCTAAATTATTACGAGACAGTCGATCATGATTTAAGTTTACGCAGAACATTAAGGTGTTTCTTTAACACTTGTAATTATACTTTCAATATGATTGTTCCATTATGCGTCACAACTAAAGGTAACTCCCAGGTGCTTATGCGATGTATTTATAGGGATATTTTTATCATTTAAGGAAAAGTTGAGATCTGGTATCTCAATATTTGAAAATATCATAATTTCTGTTTTATCAGGATTAAATGACATGTAAAGCCATTTAGTTGACCAAACATCCAGCTCGTTCATGTCGCGGTCGATCACAGATTTAATCTGTTCACCATCGCTACCGGAATAACTGAATGAAGGTCGTCTGCAAATAGCCTACACAGCGATGTAAGCTTATCAGCAATATCATTAATATATAAAACAAAGAAAAGAGAGCACAAAACAGATCCCTGGGGTACACCTGCTGACACATTACAAAAGGAGGAGGACGAATTATGCAGTACTACTCTTTGTTTCCTGTCATGTAGATAATCTTCAAACCACTGTAATAAGGTTCCATCAATACCATAGGCTTTCAGTTTGTGAATAAGACCTCTATGCCAAACTTTGTCAAACGCTTTAGAGAAATCACAGAATACAAAGCAGTTTATTTCCTTTTTTTCCAAAGAGTTTAAGATGCAGTTGTATATTTCTAAAAGTTGATGGACAGTTAAATTTTTGGGAAGAAATCCGGATTGATATTCATAAATTAATTTGTTAGAGTGCAGATGGTAATACAAGTGCTTAAAAACAACTCTTTCCATTACTTTTCCAACACAACTAATAAGAGAAATTGGTCTGTAATTTGAAGGCAAGGATGAATCCCCCTTTTTGAAAATAGGTATTAAATTAGCTATCTTCCAACTGGTTGGATATTTGCCTTCTCGTAAAGATTTATTGAATATAATGTTGAGCGGAACTGCAACCTTTTCCGGACACAACTTAAAAATTTGATGGCTGATCATGCACATCATGCAAGGCCTGATGCCTTGTTTGGATCTAATATCTGGATAATATCTATGATTTCTTGTGTATTTATTTTGATTTCCGAAAATTTACTTTCAGTTTTTGTTTTGAATTCGGTTAAATTTACATGTTCTTCATCAAGTTTTGAAATCATACTAAACTATTTTTTTAATAAGCTGCATTTTTCCTCATCTTCATATACGACATCATTTATTCCATTATCATTTATAATGTTTTGGAGAAGGGGTATGTTTTTTCTTAATCGATCTAGAATTTGAATTTCTCGTCTTATGTCGTTATTGAACCAGTGTTTGTCGTTATGTCTTACAGTTATTAGTTTAGTAGGGATACACTCTTTGGCTATTTTCAGAAATTCTATTGTAAATATTTCAAACAACTCGTTGGTGTTTTACTGTCCGGAAGCACTGTCATTGTTCCAGTCTATTTCATCTAACTTCTCCGCAAATTTTGATTTATCAGCCCTATCATAGAGCCATATTTCTCTTTTAAAAGATTTAAAATCGATCATTGGACATTCGAGAAATGCAATAGGTGCATCATGATCACTAATATCGGATGGAGTTTTTAGAACATTAGAAAAGGAACATGTCATAGAGTCACTTACTATAATCGGATCTAGCAGAGTGCTACTATGGTCCGTTATTCTAATATGTAACTCAATTACATTGGTTAGATTGAACAAATTTAATGTGTCAATCAGTTTGTTGTTGTGTGCTGTAAGTAAGTCAGAGTTTAAATCGCCCTTAGAACATACTCACACGTTCTCGTCCAATGGAAAATCAGTATTTCCCTTCTATTTTTCATAGTACAAGGCTTTCCATGCACTATAAAATGCTATAAACGAATGACTTTTCATTGTAGATTAATCATGAAAATGAACTCTTAAAAACTGCTCCAACGTAGTGCAAAATCCCCCAAGGCAATTTCCAAAGTAAAAGAGCAAAAAATTCATGCGTACTGTTGTTTGTCTAATTATTATTATAAATGAAATCAGGAGAATAGAACTAAAAAACTATAAAAGCATTTTAAGTTGATATTTTAACATTGTAAATGTTATTTAATGGTGTATATATAGACTCCCCTCCCTCCAAATAAAAAATAAGCATCTGATGTTGAAACGATTGTTAATTAATATTCATTGATGAAATTTTTCATTATCAAAATTATTCAATTTAAGAAAAGAATATTTATATAACATTGTGTGTTTTTTTTAAAATGAAGGAATTCTATATAATTTATATAAGATTAAATTGTACCTGAAGCAGAAGACCTCCATTTTTGAATAATTTTTCCTTTTTTGTTATCACAAAACTATCTCTTGCTCTTTCATTCCATTAATTGAAATGACCATTTAAATGATTTACATCCCTTTTACTGACCATGTTAACATTTAAAGTGAGCTAAAATCAAAATTTAATTATTACAATGAGAGGCTAATTTTGTTATGTCACTCGAAAGTGTGAATATGGTCTAAATTGGTCAGACAATACTTGGTCATGTTTTATGAACATTTAAAACCCTCGGCTACGCCTCGGGCTTTAAATATTTATAAAACATGATAAAGTATTATCTAACCTATAAGTAATGACAATCCTGTCATTGACCTATAATCCCATTCCGATTCAGGCGATTGCATGATTTAAACGTGTCCAGTGGTTATTATCTGAATTAGGCGATCGATAAGTGTGACATAAAAAATAGTTTGGCCTTAACATGGATATTTACAAAAAGGGATTCATCGTCTTTTGTTTCGAATGCATTAATGCGTTTAAGTCCAATACCATCTTTAACATAGATAAGTAAACCACCACCAAAGCTATTTCTTATCTTTTCTTACGATATTTGAAGACAAAGAGTCTAGTTGTATGTTGTCATCAGCGATGCTGGGATCTAAGTGCGTTTCTGTCAATGTTACAATATCAAATTCGTCACAAAAATTATTTAGAAATGCTAGTTTATTTCTGACGGATCTAATGTTCAGACTACAAATGGAAATACAATTGTCTGGTGTATGCGTGTCGTTAAATGACGGTGTATTCGATTCGTTACGAAGATTTGGACCTGGGTGTGCTAATGCTGATACAACTGCATATTAATTAACATCGGCCTCCCACTAATGGTTCCCCTTGAACTGACATAATCACAAACTATAACATGTAAACTAAGCAAAAGTTTCAAAGTCAATAGACCATGACTGAGGGGGCGGAGCCAAATAATCTCCATGGAAATGAGATATACCAATGCTTATACAACTGCATACCAAATATCATTGACCTACCATTAGTGGTTCCCCATAAACTGACCTTATCACAAACTAATACATGTAAACTAAGCAAAGTTTCAAAGTCAATAGTCCATGATTGAGGGGGCAGGGCCAAATAATCTCCATGGTAATGAGATGTGCCAATGCTAATACAACTGCATACCTAATATTATTGACCTAACACAAGTGGTTCCCCATAAACAGACCTAATCAGAAACTAATACATGTAAACTAAGCAAAAGTTTCAAAGTCAATAGACCATGACTGAGGGTTAGGACCAAATATTATCCATGGAAATGAGATGTGCTAATGCTTATACAACTGCATACCAATTATTATTGACCTACCACTAACGGTTCCCCTTAAACTAACTCAATCACAATGAAATACATGTAAACTAAGCAATGTTTCATTGTCAATTGACCATGACTGAGGGGTAAGGACCAAATATTATCCATGGAAATGAGATGTACCAATGCTTATACAACTCCATACCAAATATCATTGACCTACCACTAGTGGTTCACCATAAGCTAGACCTAATCACAAACTAATACATTGGTGATGCCGCCGCAGCCGCCTAAGATGCCGCAAACAGCATACCTATGTCTCGCTTTTTGACTCCGTCAAGGCGAGACAAAATGGTTTGGTGTTTTTTTTTTCATTTCTTTTACTCCGTCTTGTACCCTTATCATTTTAAAAATAATTATAGCTGTCTATGTATGTAATCACCAATGCTGTCAGGGGCGTAGCTAGGTATCCATTCAACTGTAGGCACAAATTGCGGCAGGGGGTCTGGGGGCCGCTTAAGGCCCCCATTAGGTCCAGGGCAGAACCCTGGTAGGGGGTCGGGGGCGAAGCCCCCGACGGAAAACGGTTTTCAGCATTTTAGTTGCAAAATTTTGTGTACAAAAAATATTGAATTTACTGGTTATTTTATCATGATAATATACATGAAGAAAGGTTCGAAGAATTATAAATAATTTTACAATAACATCTGGTGAATTAGCGCAGTACGATCGGAAATCTAAAAAAAAAATATTTACAATATGCATTGCCCAGCGTAGATCAGCGTAGCCCTTTAATTAAGCAGTACATCCTATTTAGTATTTTCATATCTATTCCTTTCTGATTGAGAATAGTTGATTATACGCTAATTGGTAGTACATATAGACGATCCTTCATTAAAAGAATAGACACGTAAAACTGAGACTACAATATATAATAATACTATTCTTTGGGATAGACATCGACCATCCATCTTTTGATTCTTAAACCTTCACCCCGGCTACACAAACACATACACTTACACACAGTTGATGCCCAATGCAGAAGTTCGGTTCTGTTCATACTATCGTGACAAAATTCAAGAAATTCATATTTTCTGATATCCTGTTCTGTAAAATCCCTACCTGCTTAGGAATAATTATGGTCATTACACGTAGATCTGAGAGTACTCGAAGTTACTAAAGGCTAGTTGATTGATTGATTGCTAACTTGACGTTCAGTGGCAAATAGTTATGCATGTTCAAGTTGTCGTTTGTTGATGTGGTTCATAAGTGTTTCTCGTTTTTATATAGATTAGACCGTTGGTTTTCCCGTTTGAATGGTTTTACACTATTAATTTTTGGGGCCCTTTATAGCTTACTGTTCGGTGTGAGCCTAGGCTCCGTGTTGAAGACCGTACTTTGACCTATAATGGTTTACATTTATAAATTTTGACTTGGATGGAGAGTTGTCTCATTGGCACTCATACCACATCTTCTTATATCTATCAAGACAAAAACAAATTTGCAATAAACACAACAGGTAGCCACTAGGTCCTGTAATAGGGGTCGTCCAGGATGAAGGTCTGAAAATTTGAAAATGCCATTAGAAAATTAGGAGATAACTGTATTGTATTTTAAGCTTGGCCTTCGTAAAACGTAGATTTTACTGTCGCAAATTGAATTTACCTAGCGACGCGTAGCGGAAGTAGGTAAATGAGAGTTTATTGGATAGGGACAGAATTTGTGCCTTTCAGCAGACCAACTACGGACCCCTCAAAGAGTTGTTGCAAGTGTTCTAAACGTGCAAAGAGCGGGCATGGCATTCTCTCTACACTAGGCAACGGAGTTAACGTCCCCTTTCTGACCAGACGTGACAGACGGTATTTATACAAACCGCACAGCCAAGCGGACGCCCCACTTTGGCAAGGGTTTTATTGTAGATCGATGAAGACCAAGTGGAAAAAAGCTAGTTGAAAGCCAACAACAACTAATAAAAAAATCATGTATCTAAGAAAAAAATGTCAGGGTTTTGAGCATGTTGAGCATTTGTTGGTAGAAGTGAAATGATATGAACCAAAGTTCTAGTTTTAGTTTCTATTTAAGGTGGAATACAATGTACATACAATTCTACCCAATACTCCATTCACTAAGGATGATAGACTAGTGTACAAATTACATTTGAAAATTAAAGAATTTGACTTCATGTGCATCTACAGATAACGTTGTCATTATTTTTTTTAATACAAAAAAAATATTTGTGAAAAAATTATGTGTAGGCACGTGCCTAAAGTGCCTTACGGCAGCTACGCCCCTGGCTGTTCAGATAACAAACCCTTAAAAATTTTCGTTATACTATCCAGATGAAAGAGATACTTGTTTGGTTTTTTTACCACAAAAATAGTATACATGTTTATGGATGAACTCTTCTTTTCATGATGGGAAACCAAAGCCTTGCTCATTAAGTACATCTTGTTGTATCACACATAACTACAGGTCTTGGTATAACTGCAACCCATAGTTTGAAATTGTTCAGATATCTGGGGCGTTTTTGGACTTGCTGGAGTCATTGGATGTCCATCGACCCTGAAAGTATCAACAATGGTTGTCTGATGTCAGAAAAATCAAGGATAATAAACTGTTAACACAGAGATATGTCGGCTGTTTGTTATTTTGATAATGCAAATGTTGAAATTAAAATAGCAATACTTGAACATGTAAGTTATGCAAATATTCAAAGTGAATGAACCATGACTGAAGGGTCAGGGCTAAAAAATCTCCATGGAAATGAGATGAGCCAATGCTAATACAACTGCATACCAAATACCATTGACTTATCATAAGTAGTTCCCTTTAAACAAACCTAAACACAAACATTAACTTGTAAACTATGTAAAAATTTCAAAATCAATAAACACTGATGAGGGAGTGGGGCTATATAATCTCCATGGAAATGAAACTTGCAATTCCAATACATTTGCATACCAAATATCATTGACTTAATGTTAATGGTTGATCTTAAACTGACCTAATCACAAACTAATACATGTGTAAACTAAGCAAAAGTTTCAAAAGTCAATAGACCATGACTGAGGGGTAAGGAACAAATATTATCTATGGAAATGAGATGTGCTAATGCTTATACAACTGCATACCAATTATTATAGACCTACCACTAACGGTTCCCCTTAAACTAACCTAATCACAATGTTATACAGGTAAACTAAGCAAAAGTTTCAAAGTCAATTGACCATAACTGAGGGGGCAGGGCCAAATAATCTCCATGGTAATGAGATGTGCCAATGCTTACACAACTGCATATCAAATATTATTGACCTACCACTAGTGGTTCACCATAAACTAGACCTAATCACAAACTAATACATTGTTGATGACGCTGCTGCTGCCGGAAACAGCATACCTATGTCGCTTTTTGACTCCGTCTTGGCGAGACAATAACAAAACCAGTGTAGACAATGTAATGAAAGTTTTTTGTATAATACATTTAAAAGATCAGTATTGCAAAATGGAAGAGATAAGCTTAGTGTAAATGGAGAAGGTTCACAAAGAAACTAATCTAATGCTTTATAAATGTTAAGCTCTAAAATATCTTAGTCTAAACAAGAGTGCACACACTGAAATGTCTGGTCTGCTTTACTTACCATGATTGATTTTATATTGATAGCCTTAAAGATAAAGTTTTATTACAAGTATCACATTTGATTAACATTATCAATGATCCGTGAAAATGAGGTCAAGGTCAGATAAACCAAGAAAGACAAGACATGTTCACCTTACAATCATTCCATACACCAAATACAGTTGACCTTATTGCTTAAAATATCTAAGAAACAGATTCAACATGGAAAACTCAACATTGAATATAATGAACCATGAAAAAGAGGTCAAGGACAGTTGATACATGCCAGAGAGACATTAACACTTAACAATCATTCCATACACCAAATATAGTTCACCTATTGCTTATAGTTCTTGAAAAACAGACCAAAACACAAAACTTGACATTGACCAATGAACCATGAAAATGAGTTCAAGGTTAGATGAAATCTGCCAGACTGACTTGTACCCCTTACAATCATTCCATACACCACATATAGTTGACCTACTGCTTATAGTATCTGAGAAATGGACCTAATCAAGAAACTCTAACATTGATCACTGATCCATGAAATTCTCAAAATAGTTCATAAAATTCAAAAAAATTAAGATATATCATAAGACACCCACAAATGAGGTTCCTGTCTTGTCTCCATATGAATTTTACTCTTAAGGCAATGTATATGTTCAGCAAATAAACTGTTGGAAGATCATCATATCAGACTAGCCTTGAAGTAGTTTTTAAACACCATGTATAAAAAAAGCTGTGGAATAATTTAAATTTATCAAGAAAATGCAGAAAGTACAACACCTGAATGGTCCGTCACTCTCATTAATGGACAGTGGTGTGATACTAGAGGTAAATAATTATGATATACTCCTAATCAGTTTGGAATAAATATCAAAATAACTCTCAATTCTTCACCATTTATTGATTAGTCAACATAAAAGTGTTGCAATAAATAATCTGTATATTTTTTTTACAAATAATTGTGTTTATATTCACGATCAATTTATTTGAGCCCATTTTAGCTGAAGTGAAGTAAAACAATATGGCATTCTCAGAACACAAATTGGAATGTAAATCTATTCCAATGGGCTTATCATATCAATGAATAAGTGTTTTATTCACAAAAACTTCTCTTTTACATAATTCTAGTTACCCTTGGACTGTGGATGAAATACAAATTAACAGTAACTGTTACAGCATATTAGGTTGAAATTCATATACATGTATATAAAGATAATTCATAATAAGTTCATACATTACATGGATTTAATTCAAGAGATAGTTAATAAGTCGAGTATGCATGAACTTTATAAAATTAATGCACAATCCCAACTTGATGCATCCGAAATGAAAAAAAAATGATGCAAAAAGTCAAACGATTAGCATGATATATCAAAAAGTGCTTACATTCCACAATACAGCAAGAAAGAGAGAAATTTAAAATTATTTAGTTCAAATAGAATAATCAAAGATTTACAATTTACATACACAATACATAAAAAATAATTCAATAAGTTAAAAATACTGTTTTTTATAAAAGTAGACACAATTTTGGTTTGTACATATAGAAATAACATTGTGAACAAATCTATCACATCTGGGATGTTTAAGTTATATCACAGGTGGTATTGATTTTAGAAATAATATCTTTAGTTACAAGCAGGTTCATATACACCATGTCCAAGTTCTCCCTGTCTGGCTATTTGGTCTGACTGGAAGTTTCCATAGGCTGAACGCCTAGCTCCACTTGTTCTGAATGTCTGTAGAGATGGTTTGGCCTAAAGAAAACAATAAATATAAAATTACCCTGTATCTTACAAATGAGACACAAATGTATTTAATGTCTTTCTAAATAAACTAAGAAACAGAGGCAAAAGATACCAAAGGGATATTCAATAAGTCCAAAACAAACATAAAATTGTCGTTTGTTGATGCGGTTCATCAGTGTTTCTCGTTTCTCGTTTTTATATAGATTAGACCGTTGGTTTTCCCGTTTGAATGGTTTTACACTAGTAATTTTTGGGGCCCTTTATAGCTTACTGTTCGGTGTGAGCCTAGGCTCCGTGTTGAAGACCGTACTTTGACCTATAATGGTTTACATTTATAAATTTTGACTTGGATGGAGAGTTGTCTCATTGGCACTCATACCACATCTTCTTATATCTATTGACATTACCATGGCAAAAAAAGAAAACAACCAAATGCAGTAAGTGAAGACAACCATCTCTAACTGAGAATGATTTTTCTTTTATTGAGAATCTCTGGCAAACCTGATGAGGGTTGTTCAAAAATATGCTGTTTGACAATTAAATTTATAAGCTACATGGAGGTTTTTTTTTTACAATTATTTAGATGCTAATATCAAGCAAGTTATTCTTAATAATAAAAAAATAATCATAAAACTGAATGTAAGTGTGGATAATTAAAATGATTGCTAAATATAGAAGCTTTGTCTGAACCTGTGATAATTTTCTAATATGATTTTAGAAATGAGCAAACAAACCAATAAATTTAAGTAGACCTGTGAGCTATTCACTAATGATACCTTACTCAAAAGTTTTCTGTAAACAGGTAGATGATAAGAGATTGATGTGAAAATAAATCACACCCTTTATCACTGCTTGATACCAAATTTCACAATTTGCAGTTTCTGAGAAAAATACAATGACAAATTCATGGGATAGAAAGACAAAAAAGACACATGGATGGAGAAGAGGTATAATTTAGTTTTCTTTGGTCAATTCAATTGACATACCTTGTCTTTAAATCTTGGAAGCTGCCACAGAGGAGCATCATCTACAGGATTTTGATAGGTTCTTAGTAAAGAAGCTCTGGTTTCATAAACACAATTTGGATTTCTCCTGAGCTGAAATAAGAACACAATAAGTCTTAGTACAAAGGAAAAAAAGAACAAATCAAACGTAATAATACATATATAAACAAAACACAGGACTGTATAACAGAGTCACGTAATTATTATATACTGAATGCACTGATAAAAACTTTTGTTTTCAGACTTATAGTTGTCAGATAGGGATACTTGGAATTATAATATCTTTGTTGTTAAGTTTATTTTACCATTTTTTTCAGAATGATACCAAGGTATCTTTTATCATTTGGTGTTTTCTTATTTCAGCACTGCTGTCTGGAGATGAAAATTGACCTAAAAATATTTATACTTTGATATGATCTTTGACTGCTCTAAGTCAGTCCATATATGAATGCTTATTATTTTAATTCTTGTATTTCTAACATGGTTTTCAAATGAATATTTTAATACCCATCTTTTATTGTCACTTTAAACTTTTTGTGAATGTTTTCCTTTATTAAGAACCTTACTGTTGGGATGTTAAGTGTCTCTTTTCAGTGTTCATTTAGATTTCAGTTGTTTTGTTGGATGAATTCTTATAAACAGTTGAACTTTCACCTTTTCTCATAATTCTCTGTCCTAAAGCATATATACTCGAACCTGATTTCAATATATAAATTTATAACCTTTACATAAAAATTTTAGGTTACTGGATTCAAGTAAGGATTCTTTTCTTTTTTAAATGAAGAAAAACATTAGTTATTATTTGTATATGATATTATGTATACTATCAAAACAATTCAAATATAAATGTAGAAGTTTACATCAGATGAAGACAGAGACATATAAAAGAATGATCAGGGTCCAGAAACAAAGAAACTAGGGTATATCTATATAGATATTTAGCTAAAAGCATATCATGCATTTTTTTTTTACTTATTTGAGTGAATCTAATTTTAAAAGAATTTAACAATTTTGTCTGGACTTAGATAACAAAGAATCGTATGTAATTTCCTTATATGTATACATATTCTACTGGTCTACTTATGAAAAATACAGGACAACTGTGCAGTTGAACACATTCACCGATTTTAAAGGAATAGATATCATTCAAGTAACATATATAGTTCATGTAAGTCTACATGGGCCAATGATATGTTATACTGCTTTTCCCTTGTAAACAAACATGTAATAAAATTCTCAGTAAATTGTTGGTCATGTTGGAAGCACAAATACCGAGTCAAGTTGATTATGTGTAATTGTAAAAGCTGTAATGCAATTGTTTTGAAATGTGCAGATAAGCAGTCAGATTGAGAAAAGGAAAATTTTTAGTAATTTGGACTTTTTATACTTTTTTTTCCAATTTAATTCAATTTGATCATTTTCTAGTTGATTTCACTTTGTCTTCAATCTTATTTTTACAGTACGGTGTCATGTATTCTATAGAACAGAAAATTTTCTTTAAGTCCACCTCAGTCCATCAAAAGCATGCAAAATGGACACTTGCTTAAATAAAAAAAAAGTTCATGCATTCAGGGAACTGAGAGATGTATAGAGCCTCTATACATTAAAGACTCATGGAGCAAATTTTTTCACACAATAAAAAATCTTAACATTTCATACAATTGTCATTGAGAGTACTTCATGAATATCAATTAGAAAATAGCAATTGAAGATTTCATTTGAAAAATATGTGATTTTGTATGAAATAGAAAGAAATGTTATCAAGTTTTTGCCCATAACTATACATCTATGAAATATATCTAAGGTACATATTTATGCAATACACAATAATAATTCATGCATTTATAGGCATTCTAAGTTTGCCAGGTCTTATTATTTGTGCAATTTATCACATTACCCTCAATTCTTTCAAATGTTGTCTTTTCTGTTGACAAAGTAATTTTAAAAATGTAAGTAATTTGTGAAGAATTCACTACAAAATAAACTATTTTCCAGTACTACAAACATAAATTATAAAAATGTGATGATTAAGTAAGAACATTGTGAATTTATACATGTGCAAATGTATAAGAATCAAATAAATTCATCACTTTTAATTATACATATACCACAAACAAATGCAGGGAAAAGAATCAAACAGTTTAAGATGTACATACAAGGTAGGTAATTAATTTTGGAAGTTATGGATTAAAGATTAGTGAAGAGTTGTCTCCTCTCAAGCTGAAAAAAACTAAATATTCTTTTCATTTCATTCTTCTCTTAAACTTTGAACAGGACATACTAGATATAAAATGAAAATTCTCAAACTGAACTGTATAAATCTGTTCAAAATTATTTTCAAACAAACAATTTCATATATCAATATATAGAATGTCCTTATTATCTGAAAAGGTTTTGTGAAATTCTGTTGTGTGGTTTGAGAAGAGTTGCGATGACAAGAAACAGGACTGACGGATGGACTGACGGACGGGTCAAAAACATTATACCCTCCGCAACTCGTTGTGTGGGGTATAACAAGTTAAAGGCACTGAGCTTCAGCAAACATCAACACCTAATTTTTTCCTTGTAATTTGAGGATACAGTTCCATACTAATTTTATGTTTTGAAATCCTGGATCCCTAGTTTGGGGATTTCATTGATTTCAAGGAGATAAAACCAAACTGACCAAAATTACTGATTCTGCCTCTGAAACTAAAAATATTTTTTGAGAACTTTATTTTAAATATGTTCAACCCAACATGCAATTAATTCCTTATAAAAGCTACCAAAAATATCCCTTCAAAGCCAAAAAAAAGCACCATTCAAAATTTTATGAAAGACTGAACTGCATCAAAGAAAAGATACTCCTAGAACCACCTGATATTTATTAATTCATGTATATAGCCAATTACCTGTTACCTTTGTTAATATGTTAATTGCAAAAAGGTAAGGTTAAGTCTTAGAATTTATGCTTACATGTAGTGCATATTTAAATTATCCAAAAGTGAAGTTTTAAGAATCGTAAAATTTTATATCTAGATGAAAATAAATTACTGAAGAAAAAATCAAAATGGTAACTGTACAGCAGTTTTGGTATGAGTCAATTACATCAAAATAAGAATAAAATATTTTTAAACATGCAGACAGAATTGTTAGCGATGACAACTTTTTATACATTTATGTCCTACATATTATACTTGTATGTTCTAATTGGTCACATTCATTGAAAAAATCCCTAAAAACATGTTTACTCACTAATTGAAAAATTTGGATTTATTTAATCTGAATTAACGCTGATTTAGAATTCTGATAACCATTTACTGTTAATTCCTAGATTTTCATCACAATCACAACATTTAGTCAAACAGGCCAGGAAACTATGAAAAATTCCCGTTTGGGACCTCAGAAACGAAAATCACACAAGTGTGATCAGTTTTGTAGATGGAAGCAGACCTTTATAAAAATTTAAGCAACATTTAATACTTAAAACTGGAAAAATGTCCTACTTTTGAAGCTATTAATATCATACCATCTAAAACAAGCATATTAAATGTTTGATTAATTCAAATTTTCAATCTTAAGTTCTGTAAAAGATTAATTTTTAGATTGGATATGACATAATTCAATTTTAAAGCCAAATTAAGGCCTTCCTGGTCCTATTTCTTTCTTATGCCTTACAAAATTTAATAGTTTTATCTCTTCTGTAATGAGCAATCAAGAGCCTTCCTTGAAATATATTTTGATTGAAGATTTCTTATCAAGTCTTGATATCATTCAAATATCTCATCAAGAATGACTTTTGTTATTAAAATGTCTTTAATTTCATCAAAAACTATTAATTAAGTGAGCAAGCTTTAGTAATTTGATATGTTAACTATATCATTATTTCAGTTTTTGCAATAAAGTGGCCAGATTATCTCACTATTTCACTAAAAAAAAAAACAATTTCAAAAATATTCAGTATTTAAAACAGATTGTGATTTTAAGGAGTTTTGAATTGGAATTATAAATTTTAAAAGCAAGCTGATGCAAAGACTTACTTATAATTAATTACTCCTTTCAATAGATATTAAGGAATTCGGATGATTTCATTTAACTTTTCACAGAAAAAGGCCACTGATCCAAATTTCAAACACCGTAATAGTAAAAAATGTCAACATCTTACTTACATTATGTTGCATAACTAATTAAACAAAAACAATTTTTCGAATAAGAATAAACATTATCTTCTTTTTTTTAATTGATAATTGAAATACCCCACTCCCCAAAAAAAGAAGAGTGAAGACCAGAGAATGATGAAGATCTAGGAATATATATTTATTGCATGGCTTATAAAACAAAATAATAATTTGAAATTTTGCTGTAAGTCACCATAATGATGCTCTAAACTATTAAGGCTGAAATTGACGTACAAAGGAGACACATGTTCATCACATCTGTGATGTATTAACACTCACTGTTCCAGAACTGCATCCACTCTGAACATAAGAACATTAGATATGTGTATAAATTCCATCAAACAAAATCATGATATCAAAGCTATTAATTTTTTTACCATACCTGATAACCATCTTCTACCTGCTAAAAACCTTGTCTTATAATTAATTTGAAAACTAAAGGGTCACTAGTACTATTGACTCAATACTTAATTTCCTCATTGCTACATTTTGTAGTTTTTAACATACCTTAATATCATTTGACATTTTATCAGAAGCAAATTCTTGAAAAAATGAATTTTTATATACATGTATGTATCAACTAAAATAAATTCAATTTAAAAAGTTTGCATGTATTCTGCTGATGATTAACATTCTTCGGGTAACCTAGGCTAAATCAAATTGGCCATATAAATTCATTCAATAACAGTTGTGACAGTAATAAAATTTTCAAAACATTTCTGCTTTTTTAGTAATTTTTATAATCTATAGCTATCAGCCAATATTTCCTGTGTACTATATACCTTTGTTTCTTCTTGTCTTTTTGATACTTCTAGTTTACGCCTGTCTTGTAACCATTTATCCTGGTATTTGTGTTCTAATAAATCAAAAATTGGTGTTGAAGGTCTGAAAAAATAAAACAGCCATAAATATCAAACACAAAAAAATAATGTATCTGTATAACTCTTGTCATCAGACAGGGACAGAAATAGAAGGTACTTTTGTCTATTCCTGCGATGAAAAGGTTTTATACAGGACAAGCTATATCAAAAGTCAACTTGCCGAATATTAAAGCTAATTTCTTTGAGAGTTAAAGTAAATTTCAGTGATCTCAATATAAAAATTAGAAACTTGAGATGGGCATGCAATCACTAGAACATTGAATATTAGTTCCAAACTTTTAAGTACTAATCCTATTTTTTCACTTTAGCATTTTTATGTTATACCTTGTTGAAATACCAAACACCATAGAAGGAGGTATCCGTCGAGTTCTCGTTCTTGTTTTCTCATCACCAGCTGTCTTCCTTCTGACATCATGTGTTGCTCTGAATTCATAATTTTCATTGGCAGTTACCAAACCAGTTTGAACAGCAGCTCTGTTTAGAGCCATGAAATCTCTCTCTGATTTTTTATCTTTACTTTTAAATGGTAGTGTTGTTGTTGAAAGATTTCTCGGCCAGCCATGTAAAGCTAAATAAAACAACAACAAAAAAACATAATGTAAGTAATATTTTTACAAAAAACCAAGATAATGAAAAGAATACATATTCTGAAACAAGGTTGAACTAGGTCTCAGAACTTTTTAAAAGAACAGTCTCCAAATGAGCAATTGTTTTTGAATACTTTCTGATATACATTTTGGGGAATCAACAACCATTCAAATTTTATATAAAAAGGGAGATATATAAATGTATAATGACAATTAAGACTTAATGATATATACATGTACATGTTTGCTAATATTTAGGTAAAAATATCCAAATAACCAAATGACCTCCATCAACATCTAATTCTAAGAATAAGGGAATACATACATGTACATTTAAATGTAGATATGACATATAACAACTGGTGAAGACATTTTTAACTTGGGACAGGCATATGAAAATGTGGCTGGGCAAAACTTGTATTTTTGGTATTTCAACCTTCCCCAAGTTCCCTTTTTATTCAAATATGTACATATATGTGTATGTTTCATATCTAAATTAGTTACACTTTCCCTGAATATTCTCATTTTTCATTGACTAAAATTTAATCATAATGTAAAAATTTTCTTCACATTCCCTGATTTGCTATTGATGATGTCAGAATTAAGAAATAAATTATTATTTAAGGATTTCTATATGCTTGATGTTGTCTCAAAGGAAAAGCACTGTATATCATTAAATAAAAAATCATAAGAAAAAGAATAAACCACTGTATCTTGTGGGATACAATATATTTGTCTCCACTCTTGACAGTTAAATTTAACTATCTATATGCATGTACACATATATCATGTATATATATTGATATAAGAAGATGTGGTATGAGTGCCAATGAGACAACTCTCCATCCAAGTCAAAATTTATAAATGTAAACCATTATAGGTCAAAGTACGGTCTTCAACACGGAGCCTAGGCTCACACCGAACAGTAAGCTATAAAGGGCCTCAAAATTACTAGTGTAAAACCATTCAAACGGGAAAACCAACGGTCTAATCTATATAAAACGAGAAACGAGAAACACTTATGAACCACATCAACAAACGACAACTACTGAACATCAGATTCCTGACTTAGGACAGGTGCAAACAAATGCAGCGGGTTTAAACGTTTTAATGGTACCAAACCTTCACCCTTTTTCTGAAACAATAGTGTAACATCACAACATCGAAAGACACACTATAAAATATCAACTGAAATAGCTTAACTCAATCAAAGGACATAGTAACACCATTGAACATACACTGAACAAATAAATTTGACCTATGATACAATGCAAATTCAAAATAAATAAACTAAGGAAGAATAATAAAAGTGACATGTTATATCGGTATAAAATGTTAAACAATTTAAGAAAAACAATATGCTCGAACAAAAATATCAGCCATTTGCAATAACTTAAAACACAGGTAAATAAAATAATTTTGTTGTTAGGTATATATATATATTTCTATTTATGTAAATTTACATATGTATAAGACAATAAATTTTGAAAAGTTCTTTCTGAATTTTTTTTTTTAAGCGCACAAGGTATAAAAATAAGTTTAGACCTGCAGATGTTGAAAAACACTAACAAAATAAAGTATGCACATAATCAGTTAGTTATATAATTACCATCATCAGCCCCACCAAATCTTTCTTCATTGGGTCTACCAAACACAAAACTTCCATCTTTTGGGACCTGAGTATATGCCCTGTTCTTTGGTCTTCCAAGTTCGTTCTGAAAGTTAAAGTCAAATGCATTCAATAAGTAGATTATATAGTAATTAAAAAAAATCATCTAAAAAGGGGAAATATGGAAATATCTATATCACCTATGAGACCTAAAAAATACCTTAGTATGTACTATTCATCTGATGGATACATGTATTTGCAACATGCAATGTTAAATTACAAAGAATGCTAATTTGTTTGAAAATTGATTCCATAGTAAAATGATTTTTTACATAACAACTTCCCAAATAGTGAATTATTAGTGTCCCTATCAGTTAAAATTTTCAGATCATCAATGAGGGGCCTGATGGGTTATTTTCGTTCTTCGTGATCGACGCATTTTTCGCTATCGTGATCCGTTTTTCTACAGATTTATACTCTTTTTATATTTTCGTGATCCGTGATCATGGAAATTTATTTTCTGTGAATCGGGATTGACAAAAAAATCAACTCGTGAATCGTGATGAGACCCCCCCATCAAGCCCCTCATCAATGTCTTATTAACAAATTAAGCCTGTAATACAAGACATTAAAATTGTTGAAAACAACATTCCTTTAACACATTTGTTCTCAACTCAGCTTTTTTTATACACTATACAGATATTTTCAATTACTGGACCTAAAAAGGTAGAATTTTTACATTCATCTTAAAATGTGACCATAGTTATACTTGTACTGGTATACACTAATTAATGTTTAATCTTTCTGAGTATGTGGCTTGTGGCTCGTATTGGACATGTCAGCTACAATATATTTCATGGAAAAGTTCAAAAATGGAGATATTTCCTGCATGAATACTATATTTTGGACTTGGTTAAGAAAATTTATAGATTATCGTTCGTCATCTCAACGAGATTGATTTTCTAGCTTGAGCCGTTACGACGAACGTGAGAAAAGCAATTGAGTGGAGATGACCAATGATAATCTGTTTATCGCTATTTTAACTATGATAATGTTGTTAATTTCATTGACAACGGCACGTGCGCCCTTAGTTTCTAGCGATAATTTTTCATATCACTCTACTGTGCTGGGAAAGGAAATTATCAGTCAGTAAGATCAAAGGAAAATTTCGTAAAATAGCGATAATTCAGTTTATTCGATATCTTTAAAATATAATGCTACTTATTAAAGGGAGATTGACAATTAAGATTGCAAATTAATACATTTAGCTCACATGCCATGGTTCATTTGCCATGTGAGCTAAACCATACTACCTATACATTACATTTAGTCTCTATATACATTGTACATGTACTCAAGTATACAATTGTGATTTAGTATTTATCATCTCTATTGAATATTGGATGAAAAAAGACTGAAAACTTAAATATTAGTACAAAACTCAAGTGTTTGTTGTGCATTGTTAGTTAACTTCTTGTAATGTTTACATTGAAATATTACAGTTAAAATACTCGATTTGTGCACTAAATATAAACACATTCATTCACTTCAAATCTCTTTAATGTCTCAAATACCATACTGATTTAAATTTTCAAATAAATAGGCAAATGATGACACATAAAATAAGTAAAATAACAAAAATACTGAACTCCAAGGAAAATTCAAAATGGAAAATCCCTTATCAAATGGCAAAATCAAAAGCTCAAACACATCAAACGAATGGAAAACAACTACTTAAGTCCTCATATTCTTACCTAAATTTGAATAAAGAAGGGTAGCTAAAAGTTTTAAATCCAAATATTTATTTAATCATTGCCCAATTAAAAGATGCACTCGATCTACATGCTCTATATAACTATATTCAAATAAAAATATACTTAATAAAAATTCAAAATGTATCCAATTAAAAGAACCACTCTACCAAATATGACTATATTCAAATAAAAATATACTTAATCAAAATTCAAAACAAAATACATTTGTTGTACTTGTAAAGTCTGCTGTTCAATATAAAGAAAGAAAGAAAAAAATATTTCAATATGAGACCATTTGACAAAACTTTGCTGATCTTATGTTCCAAATTATTCGAGACTCAGTCCTTTGAAATGGCTCCAGTTTAATACAAAAGGTGCTGCTTTCATTTGTTTCCCTCTTGAAGCTGATAACTTCAACAGATAAGTCCAATTTACAAACAAATGAAGTTTATGAACTGCAAAATCCAGTCAACAAAGGTCTTATCGCAAATAAAATAAAACTAGATCATTTGTGTGATTCATATAACTATTAATGATTTTTGTCGAGCCTTCGACTTTTGTCGAAAAAGCGAGACATAGCGATCCTACATTCCGTCGGCGTCGTCCACAAATATTCACTCTGTGGTTAAAGTTTTTGAAATTTTAAAAACTTTCTTAAACTATCCTGGATTTGTACCAAACTTGGACAGAAGCTTGTTTATGATCATAAGATAATATCAAAAGTAAATTTTGTAAAAAATTTCCATTTTTCCGTATTTTACTTACATGTATAAATGGACTTAGTTTTTCTGCCAGGAAACATTACATTCACTCTGTGGTTAAAGTTTTTGAAATTTTAAAAACTTTCTTAAACTATCCTGGATTTGTACCAAACTAGAAACTTGTTTATGATCATTAGATAATATGCAAAAGTAGATTTTGTAAAAAAAAAAAATTCCATTTTTTCCGTATTTTACTTATAAATGGACTTAGTTTTTCTGCCAGGAAACATTACATTCACTCTGTGGTTAAAGTTTTTTGAAATTTTAATAACTTTCTTAAACTATCCTGGATTTCTACCAAACTTGGAAAGAAGCTTGTTTATGATCATAAGATAGTATCCAGAATTAAATTTTGTAAAAAAAAAATCTTTTTTTCAGTATTTTACTTATAAATGGACTTAGTTTTTTCTGCCAGTTAACATTACATTCACTCTGTGGTTAAAGTTTTTAAAATTTTAACAACTTTCTTAAACTATCTTGGATTTGTACCAAACTTGGACAGAAGCTTGTTTATGATTAAAAGCTAGTATCTAGAAGGAAATTTTGTTAAAATTTTGTTTCATTTTTTCTGTATTTTATTTATAAATGGACTTAGTTTTTCTTCCATTTAACATTACATACAGTCTGCAGTTTAAGTTTTTAGATATAGGAAGATGTGGTGTGAGTGCCAATGAGACAACTCTCCATCCAAATAACAATAAAACATTTATTAGATTCATAAACTATCCTGGATTTTTACCAAACTTGGACAGAAGCTACTTACAATCAAAAGATAGTATAGAGAGGAATATTTTAATTAATTTTTTTCCTCATTTTTGTTGAGCCTGCGATTAACAACAAAAGTAGGCGAGACACTGGGTTCCGCGGAACCCTTACAAATTTTTTATTTCTTTGCTAATTACAATGATTTACCAAAAAAAAAAATGTACTGTACTAGTCATTTATTGCACATGTACATGAAATATACTAAGTAGCTGATTTTAGCAAGTTTAGGACATCACATTTAATTTTTTTTATGAAGTTTCACTTAAAAAAAAGGCGAATTAAGTTTTAGCGTGAAAAGTGGTTATTTGTGGTATACATTGTATGTTATGTAAATCAATAAATTTTGTCAGCCTTATTTTTTTAAGTGAACAAAAGGGTTTGGGTTAACTTAGACTAAAGTTTAAATAAGGTTTGTTTGAGGAATGGTTAAGCATAGCTGTACATTTGTGTATGTGAGTAAGAACCCCTAAACATGCTAAAACTAAAGGTAAATTTAATAAAATCTTGAATCCAAATACATTTTTGTAGATGCTGTCTATTGACTTATTCAAACTGGTTTCAACATGCATTTATTAGCTCTAATCCATCCTTCACCTTCACGGTAAAATATATTAAAATACAAACTTCAATTGCAGAAATTTGCTTTTGATTTTACCGCAAACTACATAAGGGGGAGCTATTGGTGTTTTATTATAAATGTTATTTTCATGTACAAAAACGTAGTTATAGCAATGTGCAAGATAGACTATTAGCATGATAAGTTGTAGTGTACAGTAAATAAATTTGAACAGGGGCAGTTTAACCTTGGAGTGGTCCAAAACTCCATTGGAGAAAACAGAAAAGTAACATACAGGTATCTGTTTGCAGATTATTCTTTAAAACCTGCAAATCAATACTATAATATTCCATGTAAAATATCCCAAAAGAACTTACAGACAGTACTTTGTATCTGCCTTATTTTACTATTAATGTCATTAGATAATTAGTCTGACCATCATACAATTTCTGTTGTGACAGCAAATTTGTATAAACATTTTTAATGTTTTTAACTTTTTATGGGGAAGAGAAATATTGGACAGAGCCTGTAAAGATCTGTAAATTTGAAGGTGGTCAATCTGATAGAGTCATGTATTTTATTACTGTTCATTTTTTTCTTTCCTTTATGATTATCCTATGTATTTTGCTGTAAAACAAACCCTATAACAAAATGATGTGCGAGTAATACATATACATTTTACATGTAGTCGATTTTTATCTAAACCGTGAAATAAATTAAATTTTAGAGCACTAAGTCACAAACTCACCCTCAATAACAATTCATTATACAGCATTGATTCTCTGTGATTGCCGAGTTCACCAGCTGCTGTCAGGTGAAACGGATTTGAAAATGAAGTCGCCATTCTTTAAATTTGTTCTTATCTTTTAAACTTTTATTTAAATCACACTACTCTACAGTTGTTAACAAGCTAGCAGCCATGCAAATCAAATCGTCATAGTGACAGCAAGCAAACATTACTTCCGGTAGAACGACACCTATAAACAAACAAACAAAGGGAATTAATATTTTCCCGCTAAAAATACAAATCATTCTTGTATAAATAAATGGAACGACCATTTAACTTTAAAAGGATGGGGCTTGAAGAAATAATTATATTCTATTTAAAGTGAAAGAAAAAAATAAATAAGTTGTCGCAGAATTGACTAAAAATATATATATTCTGTTTTACAAACTATCGGAAAAACCGTACGACTATTATACGGGCCGTGATTTAAACATATTTTTTCTAGAGATTATTAATGTGTAATAAACTGGAGCGATTAACTCACAATCTGAATGAAAGTCAGAATTATTCATGAGATTTCGCGGAATTTCATTTTATTATAAACATTTCTCCAAGCTCTAATGCATATTTTCTCCCTTTTTTGTGATGCAGTAGAAAAGGAATAACAGTTTTGTAACTGTTTTTGCTTCAATGCTTTAATTTTCCTGGAACCCCAGGATCCAATTACATATGCTTCAAAAGACGTTTCCGCACCATCGTCTATCGAAGTGTAAACCGGGGCAAGGGGGGATTCTAACGGACCAATCCCATTTAAGTATTTAAAGAAATGCAAATCATAGAAGAAGTTCTTTGATTTATGTATCTAAATGAATAAAAAATCCCAAGCATTAAAAGAAATGCTTTAGACATTATTTACATATATATATATATATATATATATATATATATATATATATATATATATATATATATATATATATATATATATATATATGTATGAATCGACAAAGGTTTGTGTACTGAAGATTCAATGGATCGTATTCAGAAATTTCTTTGAAAATAAGGTTGGTCTCCCCGCACAGGAAGAGGTTCTTTCGCCGATATTATTCTCATTATATGTTAATGATTGCGTAATTTCTTTTCTGAATCCCAAAAAGGATGTCTGCCATATGAACTAGCAGATCTGTCTCTTCTTATTGATGTATGCGGACGATATGGTGTTATTTGCGGAGTCACCGTAAGGTCTACAATCTATGTTTGATTCTTTAGAATCTTACACAACAAATTTCGATTTAACTGTAAATATTGATAAGACAACTTGAAACAGTTATATTCCGTAACGGGGGTATTATTTGAGAAGACGAAAAAAGGTTTAACAACGGCAAAACCATAGAAATAACGGAAAAGTTTTGTTATCTAGGATTTATTTTAAACTTCAACGGAAAATTTACAAATGCACAATAGAAACTGGCTGAACAAGGAAAACATCGATGTTTGCACTGTTTTCTAATTGCAGAAACTGTCATCTTAATGTACATACTTTTTTGTCGCTTTTTGATATACATGTTGGTAGTGTTTTAACTTATGCTTGTGAAGTCTGGGGATTTTCCAAAGCAGATGAAATCGAAAAAGTCCATTTATGTTTTTGTAAAAGATTACTCGGAATGAAGCAATCAACCAATACTGCTATGGTGTATTTTGAACTGGGACGAATTCCCTTAATAGTGAAACGTATATAAACTGCAGATTTTTAATTATTGGCTCAAACTTTTGAACACAAATAACTCTATTCTGAAACGTGTCTGCGAGGATCTTCGAGCTTCTTGTGCAAATACAATTCGCAGGTCGATGAATTGGGTAAATCTGATTAAGGATGAATTACACAACATGATATTAGGTGAATTGTGACTACGCAAGACTGAACTGACATTTGAAAACGCTTTTTCACTAATAAAAAAGCGTCTAATAGATGTAAAAACACAAGAACTACTTTCTTTGTTGGAAAACAGTAGCAAGTGTGTTATTTACAGAAATATCAGCACAAACCTAGATTTACAATATTACTTGACTAAATATATTCCTCCTTTATACAGAAAGGCTATTACAAAAATAAGATTTTCTTAACATTCATTAAATATTGAGACTGGTCGTTTTCTAAATGTACCTGTAGTGGATCGTTTATGAAAACTATGTGGTCAATGTATTGAGGACGAGTTCCACTTCATTCTTGTGTGTTCGGCATATAGAGACTTCCGGGTAAAGTTTATAAAACAATACTACTGGTATATACCGAGCGTATTTAAACTAGTACAGTTGTTTAGTGTACAAAATGTTAAGCAGTTAATTTATTTTGGGAAAATTTATTATCCTGGCTTTTAAAATTAGGGACAGTATTTTACAAAAATAACTATATATAGCATTCTCTGTCTACATGTTTGGTTGCAATTATAATTGTTATTTCATGTTTACACCGATAAGAAAGTATATACATACCTGACTTGCTATATTTTGAACTTGAAAGAATTTCTTTGGTCCAGTGATTAATTAAGTTAAACTTGGCAAGATGGTAAGCAACAATGAAAGCATTGTTACTCTAATAAATATACATAATGGATGTACATATAAAATAAGAAGATGTGGTATGATTACCAATGAGACAAATCTCCACCAGAGACCAAATGACATAGAAATTAACAACTATAGGTCACCGTACGGCCTTCAACAGTCGGAAAAACCCATACCGCATAGTAAGCTATAAAAAGCCCCAAAATGAAAAATGTAAAACAATTCAAACGAAAAAAACTAACGGCGTGATTTATGTACAAAACAATGAACGAAAAACAAATATAATATACAGCAACAAACAACCACCACTGAATTACAGGCTCCTGACTTGGGATAGACACATACAAAATGTGGCGGGGTTAAGAGGGTTTGCGAGTGCCCAACCCTTCCCTAACCAGGGACAGTGGTTTAACAGCACAACATATGAACAAACTATAGAGATCAGTCCAAAAGGGCTGAACTCATCAGATCGATATAAACCAGAAAAACAAGTAACAAAAACACAAAGTGGACGTGGCAAAGTATTTATACATTCCTTCAACAACAAAAAAAGACACTTAGTACAGATCTGAGAGTACTCGCAGTTACTGACAACTATAATTCAAAGCCAATAACAACTAATACAAAAATCATTGTATCTAAGACTAAAATGTCAATCAGTACACACCCAACATCCAATGGATTTAGTGGAAAGACGTCATTAACAATCAGAGAAAAACATGATCTTGTGCAATGCCAAAGTACAGGTATCGACAGATTGTAGAACCTTGAATGTGCATATGTATATGCATATGTATATGTATATGCTTATAATAATAATATTAGATTGGTTTTAATTTACTGATAACACAAAATCAATATTTATACCAATAAAACAATATTCAAAAATCTGAGTACAACCTTTTAGAACATGTACATCCAACCTAATAACCAGTGGCGGATTCAGGTGGTGTAGATGGGTTCGCCCCCCTTTGATTGGAAAAATACAGCTTTTTTTTTTGCCTAAAAATAGTCAAAAAAAATTACACATGGTGGATATTTTTACTATTTTTGATAATTATATACCCACATGGGCGTTCCTCGGACCCTCGATCCGCTCCTGATGTCTTTCTTCTAACATCGCAGATACTATGTAATTTTTGTATGATGACAAAGATATATAAACACATTTCAACTAAACCCTTTGCTTAAAATATATGTAATACAAAGAATTGCTGTTTCACGAATATCCACCTATATTTATACCATTAACTGCTAGTGATTTCATAGGTATACACCTTTTACTTTCTGCATAGGCATGAAAAAAGTTTTTTTCGACTTGGTAAGAAAAAAAAAAGTTGGTTTGATTGTAGTTGAAATGAAATAAATAAAAATGTGAACATCTGTTGAAAAAAAAATTCAAACCAATATTAAAAAAAAAAAACATACTTCCCTCTCTCACCTTTGAAGTTAAATGATTGTTCCCAAAGTCCAAGACATTTTATATGACAATAACGAAGAAAGTTTCTGTTACAAATCATATAGAAGTAGTTTATTACCGTAAATGCATAAGAAGTAGATTGAAATTTTCTGGAATCTGTTTTCGGACAAATACAATCTGATTAAAATACTGATCCGGTGGCAGCGCTTTGCGTAAATGGTGATTAGAACAAAAAAGACTGTTCATCCATTTGACTGATTTTACCATTTCTGGGTACTAGTTTTCAGAATAATATCACTAGAATTCGATAATGATAATAAATAAACAAGGATTTGCGTACTAGTAGTAAGTTATAGTTACCAAATTAAAAAGTGTTGGGTATGTGTAGATACACCATAGGAGGGACTAAATTCCACGAGAAAGCTTTGCTTTCGAGTGAAATTTAGTCCATCCTATGGTGTATCTACACATAGCCAATCACTTTTTTATTTTGTAAATGACATGTGTTAAAGTTCACAACTGATATCACGTGATGAAAAGTGCCTTTCCCGCTGCATTATCAATCTGCGGGTTTCAGTTGTCTGAAATGGCTGCGAAAATGGAAGTCAGTAACATTGACTTTTAAAACTTTTTCTACAACAGTAAACTTTTCAGGCTCAGAGGAGTGGACGAGCATCGGGATCTAGCTGTCCGTGGACTAGTTCGAACTTGGAAATGATCAGACGGGAAGCTATATTTTATTCAAGGGCAGAGCCAACAAAACGTACTATGGTTAGATTCATTTTTCTTACAATTTTGTAGTATTTGTGCTTATTGTGTATTTTAATTCGTTCTTTTGTGTATTTGGGTCATCAACACTTACACTTGACTGACGGTTTTCAGAAAATCCAGGTGTCTTCGTCGAGGTCCGCGCTACAACAGGTGCTTCCTCGATTATGGAAAACAATAATATAAACATGGGTATATTGTGTCGTGTGTATGCTTATTACATTTTACCCAATGCAGGCCAAATAAAATTGTTTTATATTTCAATAATCAGTTTTGTTCAATGTATGATTTTTATGTCACTGAATGTCAATACTTCATTTTTTTTCAGGTAGACTCAAATCAGCGGAACTTAAGTGCCAAAATTTTAAAACACTACCTTCAAAACCCTGTACTTTTGAAGATATATGAACAGTAAGGAGTATTTGAATATTGTACGTGGTCTGAATGGGACAGCCTGTTACAGGAGACCTCTAGATTAAGGACGTACATGTAAAGTTTGGTGAATAGTCACTAAGTCAGTAGGCGTTAACAAATTATCTAATATCATGAAACGGAAAATCGTGAACCATCAAATAGTGCTGGAGGAGGCATTGGAAGTTTGTTGACTGAATGCATGTTCAATTCTGATAATGGAAGTTAATTACAATGTATATGTGTTATTAATTCAGTATTTGTGGATTATGTTGAATGGTTTGGTGTCTTTCATTCAAAGGAATGTTTGTATAAAGGAATTATGTGCCCTTTTTTTTGTAGTGAATTTGTTTGCATTATAATTATGGATTTATGTGCATCTTTTTTTGGTAGGATTAGAGGATATATATATGTGGCGTTCAGTCTCACATTTTTTATAAAAATAATACAGTTATTAAAATTCATTGTTATACTTATTATAGAAAAAGAAAGGATACGGGGTATTCACCAATGAGACAACTACCCAACACTTTAGTTTTAGGGTTGAAAAATATTCCAGGAAAGAAAATGTGTTACATTGTAGTTTCTGGATAAAAGTGTGAGGTATCTAACATACACCACAAGACCATTTTCAAGCATCTGGTAAACCAATCAGAGGGCTGACATGGAAATGTGGTGTATGTGTAGATACCCTCACACTTTTTCAATGGAAAATCAAACAAACTATGGTACATAATATCTTACTATGACAAATCCTTGCAATCAACAAATCGAAGCAGTTGGGAACAACAACAAAAAATGAATTCTAAAATAATTTAGTTTCGATGACCATGAACTTGACTCGGCAACTTTCGAAAATAATACGAACGTTAAGATGTTATTATGAACAGATGAATACTTAGTGAAAATGTAGTACGAAGGGTCAATATTGGCCCTAAAATTCCACGAAATTTTAATTCAGTAATTGTAGTAAATATATGATAAAAAAATGTGTAAAAATATCTGACGCATACAAAATCAACAAGCAGTCTGACGCATTCCTCTTACAATATAACATATAATTTTCAGTACTTTTTGGTTAATATATTTTTATAGTTTTGAATCAGACGACATTGTCCACGTACAGGGACTAGTACCATAAATTTTATAAGAATGTGTATTCCACTTTATTATACATCCATTAAAATAAAATTATTCTTATTGAATGGTGTGGCCAATGTTTTTCTGATGATACACCCGATTTACGATATATGAATCATGAAATTTAACTGTACTAAAGCTCCGGTCACACCTTACCGGATAGCGCGAACGGACGCCGAACGGATAACTTTTTTCAATCCGTCCATGTCCGTTAGACGTCCGTTCTTATCCGTTAGAAGTCCGTCCATATCCGTTTCAAGTACCCGTACAAGTTTCCAATCTCAACCTCTCTCATGTCCGTTCAGCGTCCGTTTTATCCGTCGAAGTCCGTTCTGTCCGGTTGAAAATTTTGAGCATGTTCAAAACTTTGAACGGACGTCCAACGGATGAAGTGTCCGTTGAACGTCCGGTAGGCGTCCATTTTTTACGGTACTCGTCCGTTCCGTTTCCATTTTGTATCCGTTACTTGTCCGTTATACATCCGTTGGGCTCCGGTAGACCAATTCACCAACGGACTTCTACCGGACGTATAACGGATAAAACGGATGATGAACGGATGTGAAACGGACATGAACGGAAGGATAACGGATAAAACGGATACGTACCGAATGTAAAACGGATTAATGCCAATTGAAAATTTCGCGTCAGAAATGCCAATTATGGGTATGTCAGATTTCTTGAGTGTCATGCCTTTTCCACCCCTACTCTTTGGGGCATTTTGAAGAATAAACTAAAACCAGTTACACGGAAAAAATTTAATTATTTAAAAGGTCACGTGTATGTGATTTACATGTATTATTATTGCCGCCTTTAATTTTCTGCTTATCTTGTTCATCCGTTTTATCCGGTACGCTTCCGTTTGCTGTCCGTTTTATGCGGTACTCGGCCGTTGGATGTACTTTTGACATCCGTTCTGTCCGGTACGTTTCCGTTTCTCGTACGTTGCGTCCGTTAGGCATCGTTACGCGAAGGTCTGTTTTATTTGGTCAGTACACCAACGGACTCCCAACGGATACAAGTTTTCTTAACGGAAAACTTTTTTTTCATCCGTTTGGGGTTCGTTCGAGCTATCAGTAAATGACTTAAAATGAAAACAAGTAAAGCTGATACAAAATTTAAACAACTGACGTATTAACATATACAAGTGTTACATTACTTTACTTAACATTACACCCATGTGAAATATTGAAACTTAAATTACTATATTACATTATCAACAGAGGCGAACATGCAGAAAGTAAAATCATGTTATATCTTATATGTCGTCCAATTTGTGACTTATCAGTATTTCGTCTTCATAGTTAATTTTTATTATATATCCCTTTATCTTGGTCGATGTCATTCCGTAACAATATATCATAATATATCTCACTGTATCGGCCTTTTCGAAGATGACATGCTATTGTAGGAGTAAATTCAGTAAATAAATATACGTCATCAGGGACCGCCCATTTTGGAGGAGAGCTTTCTGTATAACACTGAAGTCCTGTGCTCTTCTGATTGATAGATAATGTTTGTAATAAAAAAATAAATAAATAAAATGAATGAATGATGAATGCACTGAATTTTTACTACAGGGTTGAAAGTAATGGGGTCAGTATAGGAATTTAGTGCGAATCTACAGTGTTTGTAAACAAGGCCATGTGAATGCCCAAAATGCCGCATGACCCTATGTTTTTATTGTTGCAAAAGATGGGGCTACATTTGTACTTTAATGAATGATATATGAAAGCTTCTGATTTCTAAAGGTAAACCAGGTATACATTTAATTCATGACATTAATTTGCATTAAAGCCATTGAAGTCAATGGGAGATTTTTTTACTGAATTTACCCCTAAAATGAAATACAGCATGAGAAATGTAGTAGATCGACGTTTTATTGTAATTTCACCATGTTTACACATAATTGGCCTTGACCTGTTGACATTTTTACAACTGTCAGAGAGATAAGTATTATTTTGAGATAGACTAACATTATTGTACGTTAAAATGAATACAACTATAGTTTATCGGATGCTCATGTTTATTTTCTTATCTTTTTTGACGATCAACATTTGTATTGATTACTATGTGTACATTATTTCTTTGTTAGTATTGAAAATAACATACAGTTATGTTGAACCAAAGTTTAAAGACCTTTTGCCTGTGGATAAGAAAGCTGTTCTAATTACTGGATGCGATACGGGTATGTCCATAATCGATACAATTAAGGGGTATATATTTATCAACTATGGTAGAAAGGTTAATAGGGTCAGATATATATATACCAGATAGCATATTGTATTTTTTGTAAAAAATTCTATAGTCTTCCTTAAATAGATTAGACGTATTTTAATAATTATTCATTAGCAGAAGTAACAGCGCTTGGGGAAACAGTTTTCCATATGGTTTGTTTGCTTTGCTTCCAGTGAGATTTACTTACGGGAGAAGTCCAAGGAATGGCCATATTTCTATATTACAGTCAACCATATGTTTAATAACCATGTCACATAAGATGTCAGTTGGGACGAAAGTAACATTTTAGAAATTAAAGTTCTTCGTGGCATTACCATCGAAAAGGGGTAAGATAAATTGGAAACAGTATGAGGACTATATATTTGCCCCTCAACTAGTACTTTATCAGCAAGATTTTTAAAAAATTTCCCCGATTTACATAAACGATTTGCCAGAGGGTGTGTCATCAAATACAAGACAGTTCGCATGCAGATAACTAATGTATTGGAAAGTCAACACGTACCACATAGGGACTAGATAGGCAGCAACAATGAGATAGTGACTGGCTGATGTCTTTCAACACTGCGCATCACAACAGAAACAAAGCTCATGACAGAACCAAAAAACTCATGGACCAAAAAGACAAATAAAACCAAGGATTTCCTGGAACTCAGCACCAGAACCTGTCCAATTAGGATCATAGAGGAGTGTTTCAGAACATTAGTAAGATGTGTAATGGAATACTCCTCTTTAGTATGGGATCCCGAGACACAGAAGGACATCAACACAATCGAGATGTTAAAGAGAAGATCAGCTCCTTTTGTAAATGTTATTTTACAGGATAACCAGCAGTGTAACCTCGATGCTAGGGAATCTCCAGTGGGAAACCTTACAACATCGTAAAATATTTGAAACCTGAAATGAAGTGTATGATTGTTAATTGACTTGTGGCTATACCAGAGTAGCCGTTTTTTTTTGTTTTTTTTTTATAAAAGGCAATAACCAGAGGTCACTGTTTTCGATATCAAATACAAATTAGCGGAGTCCATTGCCATCATCAGGCATTTTTCCTATCAAATAAACGCCACTCTCAATTAAGGAGCGTCTGTAGCTAGCAACACCAACCAGCACATGAAGCCAATATAGACACAATGAGTTTTTACTGTAAACATGGCATACGTTTTGGTACCGTTTTGTTCCTGGGCATGTGCTGACCAGCGATAATGCACTGAGGGCGGTATGCAGAGAATTAAAGATAAATGGATAGATTTAAAAAAAAATCATAATTAGAACTAGAGATTCTAACACATTTACAGAGGCCTTTAACATTTCTTAATCAATTGACGACAGGCTTTCTCATGAACCTAGTTTTGTCTCCCTAAAACTGACACGTGCGAAATTATTTTACATGTATGCTATAAAAATAACCACAAACATTCACAATAAATTTGGCAATCAACAAATTTTCAGATTTCCAGTTTGGAAGTAAAATTTTGTGGTTGATAATTTTTCTCTGCCTTAATTGTTTTTGATTAATTTCGATTTTCCCATGCATGTGTTCATACATTAAATCGCACAAGAATGTCACATTTGAGTAGATCAGTATGGACAGGGTTACACCCGGTACCATTATAAAAAAGGATAGGTATAATTCCTTATAAGACAAGTATCTTTGGAGACAAAAAGAAAAAAATGTGGACTATATATTACAAATCATCGTAAGCCGTCACAAATGACCAACGCACATGTCGTACATGTATAGTAAGCTTTAGAAGACCCCGGTAAGCCAGAGCGTGAATCACTACAGAAGGGAAAACCAACGGTCTAATTCATACTACAACTATGAACGAAAACAAATATGGCAGCCATGCAGCGAACAAAGTATCCATATAAACTGATTAATAATATTCTACAATTTCGGTACCAGGGGCGGATCCAGGATTTTGGAAAGGGGGGGGCGTAGTTTTATTATTTTTGCCGAGCGGAGCGAGGCGAACATTTTTTGGACCTTTTTTTGGCTAAAAAACAAAAAATAAGTGTAAAATGCATTTTATAATTAAAGTGTAGGGGTTGGACATTTTTGGTGCCGTATTCTCTCCATCAATTGTCTATTATGAAATGATTGGATGGATCCAAAGCTATGTACTAATTAATATATTTGATGTGGGATTTGTCAGTAAAAAATGGACATGGGAAATTCTCGTTTGTTGTATGGTTAGTTAGCATAACCTCACAGATTTCTTGTTGTAAACGGCTATTCAATGAAATTTACAATACGACCGACACGAAGAAAGACAAACAAGCAATTTTCATCCAAATGTTTGGTTGAAATGTTTCACCCAACAAGGGAAGTGAGGGGTTCCAAATCAACCAAAGGCTACGAATGAGTCGGAATGAAGTTGTGAATGACGGTCGACACATGGAGACATATAGGCCATACCCAGCAGGCAGGTTGCAGTCCGGCCTTGAAAAAGTATTCAATATATCAGTTCGGCGAAACAGACATTCCGGTCAGATATGGGATTCACATGCAACCCCCTCCAAAAAAAATTACGCCTGTTTTTTATTCATCATATTCATTTAATGCTAAATAATTCTGTTGAAAATATTTTTTTTCTAATAGCAAAAATTGGACAAGATTATTGTTTTCAATCCAGATACGGCCAGAATTTTTGTTTAAGGCAAAATCAGGGTCAGAATTTTTCTCGAAAATATCTCAGACTGCCCCCTCAGATCAAATGGTCCGTACCTTAGACTTTAAATCTATATCTATAGCTTACTGACTGGGAATCACTATTCAGCAATGTTATTAATGGGCTGGGGCGTGTGGGGTTAAACATGTTTTCGTAGGTAAATAATATTGCTGTGGATTTTTTTTTCATGAGAGTGTAATAGAGTATTACTTTCTGTTGGGTGGAATTGTGAAATAGAAGTCAATACGTTCTTGCTCAATACTTTGTCGCTTTGAAGGCGTCATGCTTGTCATCCTCAGCCTAAGCAATGTGTTACTGTAATTTGAATTTCAAAATGACTGAGTGACGTTTTTTTCGACGAAATGGTCAACTCCACCGTAGAGAATCACATGACTTTGACATAATCAATAAGATATTACAGTTAATACGAGCGAAAATATCTTTATAAGTAAAGAATTGTCGCATAAATATTAAATACACGGAAATGGCAAAGTTCACGAAGTCTATAGATATAGGAAGATGTGGTGTGAGTGCCAATGAGACAACTCTCCATCCAAATAACAATTTATAAAAGTAAACTAGTCTGATTAATCATTTTACCAAAAAAAAGAAAAAAGTGCAAGCATAGGGGGCGTACGCCCTCTACGCCCCCCTCTGGATCCGCCACTGGGTACAATTACCAAGATCTCTTTTAGAGTCGTTATGACATAAGTATGAAGGTACAAAATTGTTTGAGGTCACTTAATAAGTGAGTCTTTATATTATATAAAAAATGTAAGTGTATGCTTGTCTAGCCATCCCATTTATAAACATTAAATAATACATTTTTAATTTACTTCAGTTTCAAAATAATCAATGATGGTCAGAAAGATTTTTCAGAGTTATTGACATTTTTACAATGCCATGGATGAATATACTTTTTAAATTACATTTAGTTAATACGAACTATAAATACCATATATTTGTACTGAACAGACGTTTTTCTAGGCATGTACTAAAAGGTGGAGTGGAGTGGAGTGGAGTGGTGGAGAGTTGGAGTGGAGTCATGGAGTGAAATACTTAACATATCCAACAATCAATATTTGATTTTTCATCAAAGTTGGACAATATTTTGGGTAGCATTTTATGACAGCTTAGTTGGAGGTGGGATTATAATGTCTGTCGTGTAATTTTCTGTACTGTCCTGAATTGTAGTGTATTTTTAATAAGAAGGGGGAAGCAAAGGCCCAGTAACCTATGCAGTTAAAATTGATTTTGGACGAGCTCACAAAACTTCTATTAAATAGATATAAGAAGATGTGGTATGAGTGCCAATGAGACAACTCTCCATCCAAGTCAAAATTTATAAATGTAAACCATTATAGGCCAAAGTACGGTCTTCAACACGGAGCCTAGGCTCACACCGAACAGTAAGCTATAAAGGGCCCCAAAATTACTAGTGTAAAACCATTCAAGCGGAAAACCAACGGTCTAATCTATATAAAACGAGAAACGAGAAACACTTATGAACCACATCAGCAAACGACAACTACTGAACATCAGATTCCTGACTTAGGACAGGTGCAAACAAATGCAGCGGGTTTAAACGTTTTAATGGTACCAAACCTTCACCCTTTTTCTGAAACACTAGTGTAACATCACAACATAGAAAGACACACTATAAAATATCAACTGAAATAGCTTAACTCAATCAAAGGACATATTAACACCATTGAACATACACTGAACAAATAAATTTGACCTATGATACAATGTAAATTCAAAATAAATAAACTAAGGGAAGAATAATAAAAGTAACATGTTATATCGGTATGAAATGTTAAACAATTTAAGAAAAACAATATGCTCGAACAAAATATCAGCCATTTGCAATAATTTTAAACACAGGTAAATAAAATAATTTTGTTGTTAGGTATACGTATACAGTTACAATAGAGAAAGGAAATATTTTAACAAAATAAATAATTTTGATGTTCATACTACGAAGTGGAAATTTATATTAGTACCAAACACTTATCAAAGCTGGTATATAGACCAGATATAACCCTGAATAACATTAAATAACAAAAAAGCATTACAACTAGTATCAACAGGTCAAATAAACAAGAATGTACGATTTGAGAGTACTCGCAGTTACTGACAGCTAGTTAAAAGCCAAAACAATTAATAATAAAAAATCATGCATTAAAGTACACATAGTGCTTATGTTAATTTCCAAATTGTGGTAGGTTTAGTCCCTAGTAAAAAAATGTATGTCTTATTCCCGGCAAAATATGTTAGAATCAAACAGAGGCTAAAAATCATCTTGTGATAAAAATATTAAAATTATTAATATTTTTATTAACAATGGATTATGATATTATAAAATTAAATTGTCAATCAACATTTTCACTTAGATTTTATCTTACATGTTAATTTAATGACTGCACTATTTAAAATAGTTTGTTTCTTCCAATTAAAAATAGATAAGGAAAATGTATCTAGCCACCATCGCCTGTCCATAGAACCCATAAAACTGTCATCACTATAACCTCAGAAACTAAATAACTTAAATAGATGAGAAATGTTGTTGTTTTTGATTAATTTGATAAAATAAACAGATGTTAAATCAGTACAAACCACGCACTATATAGGTTCTGCATATTATGAAAACAATACTGAAAAGCATAAATAAATTAATATATACATGTATATATATTTAGATATACCGTAAGATATAAGTATATAAAGAAAACATTTTCAACAAATTTTATTGTAAAATTAAAGCTTTATCTATTGTCCTGAACATTTAACGTTGAATTCCTAGCGATTCTAGTAAAAGCAAATGCTCATCTGATAAACTTTGCTTTATTTCGTTATGGATTAAAACATCTTGGAATTCAAACTGAGGATCCTTTTTTCTTGCACAGTCAACATTTAAATGAAAATATGTGTTTTGTAGAGAAACAGATTGTTTCAAGATTTTAGATCTTGGACTTAAATACATTCTATGATCATATCTTTTTAACACAAGATCATTTGGAACATTTCTATGCTTATCTGAAAATGATTGTCCACAGCCGTAACATTTTCTTATTATTCCAGCTATGAAAGTAAGATGGAATGGTTGTTTATTTAAATCCGGTCTTTGAATTTCAGTGTCTTGTCTATACTCATTCACCTCTAATGACTGTTTGTTAGCAGAGCCCTTCCTTTTAGTGTCGCACTTGATGCTTTTTTTCCTCTTGTTTTAGACAAACCAAAGTTAGATATTTTCGTAACCGTAACCCTGTTCTTTTTTAATTTATATTTTGCTAAGTAGTCCCTCAGGCCGCCACGACTTTCGGCCAAAGCAAGTGTGTGCTCACAAATGGAATATGCATTAAATCTGAAACACACTTTTTCACATTTGATATTCCAACTTTTGAAATTAACTGCCACCTCCTTAGCTTTTTTCGATTTATTATCAGCCACATAGAAAATGTCTGTACAACCAGGGGATTGGATTATGTTGCCTTTTTTTGTTGAAATTTGTGAGGCATCATTAAAAATATCCACGAGAATTCGGTTGGTATATTTGTCGATATTACTATCAGATGCTGACATTGACAGTATGTTTTCCTTCTCCCTGGTATCATCCCCGGATACTCTTGAGGTTAATGGAGCCTGTAGCAGTCTGAAAGATATAAATAGGAGAATATTTAAGAATCAAAAGATATCTAAAATTGATATTAAAATTGAAAACAGTTATATCTTTAGTAATAATGCATTCATGGAGTTATTCCTGGACATCTTTAACAATTTTTACATCAAAATTATTTTAAATTTCACATCTTATCTGATATCAGCAGTAGTTTTAGACAGCTGTATAACAAAATAAAATAAACCTACATATTCATTTCATAGAAACCAGCTTTCTGTTTCATTTGTGTAACCAATTGATAAACACGTGAACCTATATTGTTTTTGTTGACTTCTTTCTATATTGTGTCTGCATCTTATAGGTATCCCAGTTATATAGCACATACGAAATATTCTCTGAGCTTGAATTTTACTTTACATAATTATGAAGTCTTAATTGTAATTATGGATTCCCCCATTTTCAATTGTTTCTTTTTTTTACATATTGGATTCTTTGGGGTTTTCATAGCAAAATAAGGAGTTTGAAAGAGGACAGATATCCTTTGTGTAAAAATTCAGAAAAATTTCAGATTCAGAAAAGTGATACTGCTTACTGTACACATAAATCCTAAACCAATGTAAGGCATTTGCTCCTTTGTGCCTCTTGTTTTATAACAAGTGGGACCACAACCCTAACCTCCATTTAAAGGCAAGTGTATTGCACAAAATTATGTTACAATGACAGATCAATACATGATAGAAACAAAAAAACTGACCTTTCTTTTTCTTCTGATACTCCTCTGACAGCCTCTGCATAGCTTTTCCTTAGAAAGAATTTCTTGGACATGTTGCTGTTCTGGATTAGAATCTAGCAATGGCTTATGGTCCAGCAAGCCTTTCCATATAGGTTCACATTCTCAGTTGATCACATTTTAAAGATTTATTGTGACACATTTAACCTCTGCCTTGTTTCAAAATATTTTAATTGTTTTCTGGCATTGCTTGTGATAAAAAGTTTACTGATAAAATACAATTTTATGACCTTTTCCACGTATATTCAATGTCTGTCAACAAATTGTCAGTACAGTTCTAATTTTTGGAGGTGACCTAAAAGTTTAAAAGATTTTCCCATGAAGCTGATGTGAAGACCAAAATTTTATTGGACAGGTTAAATATTTTAATGTACAAAAAAATCATTAATTGATCATTGAATAAAACTATATATTTTATGTCAAACAGACAAAGTTTTGATTCTTGATTTAATAACAGAACAGAGTTTCAATGTCACCTGCGTTGCACATATTTTATATTTCCAAAGAGCATAAATCTTTTAAAAAGTAGAACTTGCCCAAGATGTTACAGATATTAACCTATAGTATATATAAGTTTAATAAAAATCTGGCAAGAATTGCACCTGTGACAGCGCTAACAAGACTGGACTGACACACAGACAGACAGACACTTGGACGCCCGGTATTTCCATGCCCCTCGCAATGTGTTCAGCAGGGGGCAAAATAACTTAAATGAACGATACATGTATATTGGCATGCCATAGATACATAGATCTTTTACCAAATAAGCAAATTCATATCTTTTTCAGTTGAAACAGATAGAAGCCAAGTGTCGTTTTTCTTGCAAATGACTGTTCTGTTGATGCTGTTTTTTTTTAATATACTAGTAGTTTATAATTTTAATTTTTTTTTTTTTTGAATGTAAAATTAATTACACCAGAATGTTGTTAACTAAGGTAAAATTGCTGAAACACCCCCTCCTAAATTATAGAAATCTATCATTTAACATTAATCATGTTTTTTTTAATATTGTTTGGAAATATAACCTTAAAAAATGCCCATGACACATCCAATGTGAATTATAATGGTATAATGTTCATGAATGCAGTAGGACGTTGTTGAAACATTTATTCTATGATTTTTATAGTACACATGTATACAAAAATATCTTATAAATTGGTTTAATTTCAAAACTATTGAACCCACAACTCCACTACACTTTATTTCCTAATTCCATGTTTTCACTCTGTGACTCCACTCTGTGACTCCAGCACTCCAAAACTCCAACACTCCACCACTCCACTCCACCACTCCACTCCACTCCACTCCACCTTTTAGTACATGCCATTTTTCTAATACATATATATGTAACAGATGTTTTTCTTATATACTTTACTTATTAAAATGTAAAACGTATCTAAAACATCGGTTCATCAATAGTTTACAAATCAATAGTGTCAGTGACAAAAACAAATAGCATGGCTAATGAAGCAATAGAAGCAACAAACAAACAAATCCTTTGTTGCTAATTTGGGTGCCCATAGAGGCAGTATTTAACAATACAAACAAGTTAAGAAAGAGGATAAACAACAAATAATAACAATAAAGTACTCATAGTGACAAGGCATAATGTATTTTATGGAGTGGAGTGTTGGAGTTGAGTATTGGAGTGGAGTGTTGGAGTGAGAGAAATTTTTTGGAGTGAGATTTTGGAGTGAAATTTTGAAGTAAAAAAGAACACAAGAATAAGAGAAGAACTGCAATTACAATGTGAAGTCCGAGATTTTCATTGAGAAAATATATCTTTTGCATTTTACTATTAAGGATTTACATCAAAAAGTCAATTTCGGATACAAAAATGGGGTTGGGGGGTTCCTGGCAGATTTGTTTCAATTGCATGAAATTGTAACATTCGGCACAAACAAATCTGTGGACCTATCATCGCTAATTTTATGCAAAAAGTGCCTTGCAATCACCCATTACATTTATTTATAGATCAGCCCTCTGGCGATAAACTTTTGTAGTTGGTTGGTTGGGTTCCAATTTCTTTTAATCCTACATTTATCATTTGATGTAGCACCTAAAAGAAAAACTATGACAGGATGTTAAAATTTATTTGCTATCAATATTTGTCTACACACACTAAAGGATTGTAAAAATGTCCGTATTGAATGCTGTTCTGATCCAGAATTTCTTTGTGTCATTAATTCAATTGGTCTTTAATTTCGTCGTGTACATGCTTCATTTCGAATCTTGGTACAAGTCGACGTGCACATTCTGCACTAAAGTGAAAGTATGAGCTCTGCATATTCTTAGAGTTTTTTGACAATTTGACTTAAGGCTGAAGTATGATCTGAAGTCGTACCTTTCAAAAGGTAAATCAAGTGGCGACTTTCTATGCTTTTTTTTTAGAAACTATTTCTTAATTTTCGAAGTCAAGTTAAACTTTAATTTAGTGGCTACTGCGGGCACAGCATGATGGAACCGCAGTATCGGAAAGAACATAAAGTTGAACAAGTTATGTTAAGCAAGTGTGGACACAGTATTGTGCTTAACTTAGTAATGTGCTGGACATACTTCAGTCTTTTTTAGACTCACATTTCTTACATGGCAGGGCTAGTATCCCTAATATTATCATTTTTTGGATCTAACAAGTCAATACTTTTCAAATGAATATATCAACATTGCTTTTTAGAAACTTTATATTTCGCCCTCTTTGTGGCCCTCAATTTCTGACCGGTAGGGACTTGGACCCCCATAATTGAACTGACCTTTTATTTTGTATATTTGAAAATGTTTAAATAAAAACGAGTCCTTAACCAATCCAAACATCTCAATACAATTCCTAAGACACAATTCTATTCTTGTAACAGCATATATCTTCAGAGATGTTTAAATAACATCTCAATATTATCTCTAGGACACAATCTTCTATTTTTGTAACAGTATATATCTTCAGAGAATCATAGTAAGATCTCATTATCTCATCATTTAATACATACATTGTATATTTTCATATTCTTAAAAATTTGAAATAGTCTGTCAATATTATTATTAGTTTCGCTTTGAACAAAATTATGTAGGCATATATACCTATTTTATTATGACTTCAATAATTCAATAATACACTCATAGATGTATTGGTAAGAAATAATTGATTTGATGATGTAATTTCACCTGGTGTTTCGGTTTAGGGAACTATAATTTGATTTTTATGGGTGGGCTAGGATGAAATTTGAAAAAGGCAGGACAGGAGTTTTGAGTAAAAAAAAGACAGGATGAGCAACATGGCAAAAAAAAAAGGCAGGATGACAATTTTTGTAAAAAAAGTCAGGATAAACCAATAAAAAAAGGCAGGACCGAATACAGTGAAAAATAAAAAGGCAGGACAGAGATAACAACTAAAAAAAAAAAGTAGGACAAAATTTTTCATCCTAGCCTCCCATAAAAATCAAATGGTAGCTCCCTTAGGTTTATATTACCTAGTCATTGTCCTCTTCAGGTACCCTAGCCTTACAGCAAAATGATAAAAAATAAACAAAAAATCTGGGGCACTAAAATCTCACTCCAAAAATTTCACTCCAAAAGTTCACTCCAACACTCCACTCCAATACTCCACTCCAACACTCCACTCCATAAAATACATTATGCCTAGTGACAAGTACAATCATAAAAAGGAAGATGCAGAGCTCTGTATGTTAATTCAATGGGGTCAACAGCTGGTCAAATGTTTATGTACCTGTGTACATTAATCCAATTTCAGGAATTTAATAAACTAGTAACTAATTTAAGTAAATAGATATGTGATTATAAACAGACATTAAAGCTAATGCATTATCATGTTTTGCAAGGTTCAATTTCTCCAGTATGTGAACAGGCTCTATTATCAACGTCTTAAAGATTAAACATTCCAATGACTCATTATTTTACTGTTGTTTGTACAAAATGTCTGTCATTCAGACTCGAATCTTTTTCGTTGGCAACATAACTACTATGCCACTAGTAAAAAGTACTAAATAGAGTTTTGAAGGTACACAAACCATGCAGATAAGTTTTGAACAAAATATGATTAATGGACTAATACATTTAAACAATTTCACTCAACAATTTTGCTTTGCAATTATTGTGATCCTACAAGACATGTCCCTGAAAAAAGTACGAAACTTTCAAGTCGGGCTATGGGTGCATATTTCCATTGAACCACTTAGAAAATATCATAGCTAAGATTTTCAAAGATTTTTCGTAGCTCATACATAATATGATGTTGTTTCAGAAGATAAAACGGTTATCTACAGCAATATATTGTTTTGTCGTTTACATATCTGTTTCAATAACTATAATGTGTCCATATTAACGTATACATGTGCTCAAATTGTTTTATATTAAATAAGACACCAAATACAAATGTACATTGAAATATCCGTATTATTCCATATTTTATAGGTTTTGGACACTTCATTTCTATTCGACTAGCTAAAGATGGTTTTATAGTGTTTGCTGGTGTATTGGATATAAATGGTAAAGGAGCAAACAAATTAAAGGATAGAAAGTTACCAAATCTGCATTTAATACAGTTAGATGTAACAAAATCCATGCAAATACAGGAAGCAGTGAATCATGTACAGAAAACATCCGGAGGTAATGGCTTCTTAAATATTGTTTATGACTGAAACTTGGAATAGTGAGGTATAGGCTGGTGCTTGTATAATAGGGGTTTTCGTCGTTCCTGTTATATTTAGAATTCTGGGGGAAGTCACTGTCTTAAGTCAACAAAACTAAGTTAAGCTTTACGATGGTTTATATATAACTTCTCCAATAGTGCAATACATTAATTACAATAAAAGTTCAACGGTAATATTCCAAAAAGATAAAACAAATGGCAATTCCAATAAATGTTCTATACTAAACACAATGAATGTCACTGTAAATGCACGGCGTCCGTACAGCTTGACCGCTGGTATCCAACTGACCATTTACATAGAAACGATCTAATATGAATTACGTAATCTTACTTAATGATAACTACATGTAATAATGAAATTTGTCACTTAAGGGCATACGATACAGTTACAGGGGAGGTAATGACGTTGCTAACGTAAATTGTTATTTTCGCGACGTCAAACTATGACTTATCGGGAAAAGATTCAGTTTTCGACTGATTTTATCATTCAAACTTATTTAACTTGAAAACGAGTTCATGGACCCTCTTTTTAAAATGCCATTTGGTTTGATTACGCGAGAAGATTATGTGTGCCAATTTTCATGAAAACGTAAATAGTGCAATTTTTAAATTTGATAAATATACAGCAAAAGTGATGTTTTTTCTACATTCATGAACATTTGATAAATATGAGTTATTTCTGAATAAAAATGTATAAATTTTAGGATACTTATAAAATACAGAAATTACCAATTATTTAACAAAAACAATTTGTGTTTATCTTTTAAAACAAAAAGTTATGTCTTTCTTTCGAAAGGGAAAATACGGCCACAAATCCGAATTTTGAGCAAATATACCAAATTTCGACCTCATTTTACTCAAAAGTAACACATGCAGGTATATTTTTATTACATATTTGATTTAATCAGGTAAAAATAGTCATATTGAAATTTTTATCAAAATGTAAATACGGGATCAAAACTGTATCGTATGCCCTTAATGATTCAAACAAATAATACAATTAAAAACATATATATGATAACAAGAAATGGACAATGCTAGGATTAAAATGGATTAACTTCTCAACATGTAAGCTAACAATTTCGAGAACAATAGTCGCTTGCTTTTAGATAAAGTTTGAATTTCCACGAAATAAAACAAAGAGGAAAATATCGCTGTCAAAAATTCCCTCCGACTTGAAAAAGACTCTGTCCCAGAGTCTAATAAAAATACTGTCTTCTTCTTCCACGGGATGGATCGTGGTTTACATTTTGTCCTTTATTTTGATTCTGTCTTGACCGCGATTGATTTCGAATTTTGCAGTCACAAGAGTCATTTCTTAAAGCGTTAATTTCCGTTTCTAATTTCCTGCAACTAATAGTAGTTAAATCTTTTATCTTCTTTTGGTTTGCTAGTTCTGATACGTCCAAGCCTGATATTTTGATGTAGAGCGTTCCGATTGTTCTCTCCAATTTATCGTTTTCAAGATTCCGAAATTCTATTTCTCGCGATAGTTCTGTGCTTTTAGAAATTGCTTTCTGGAGCTTGGTTTTTAATTTTTTGTTCTCTTGCTTAAGAAACTCGATTTCCTGTCTGAGCAATTTTCTGCTTTCTTTCAATTGGTCTTTTATTAAATCAACGACTGATTCAAGTTTCACTTTTTCTTTCAAAATTTGTGTTTTACTTGTTTGAAGCAAATTTACCTGGAAATGTAGTATTGAATTTGTCCGTGTTGCTTTACGAAATTCTGCATCGTCTAAGGTGAAGAAAGGGAAATTCTCGCAAGTTTTACGCTGTATAAATAAGGAAAGTCTTTCGAAATCTCTGTATAGCTTTTTCTTTGATTTTATTCTGATTTCTGCACAACATTGTTTATAAAAATGTCCTGATTGTCCACAGCGGAAACATCTCACTGTTTTATCGATATTTGAATTTGTAACACGAAGAAAATCCGAACGTTCTAGATTATAACCGTTTTCTACGATTGTTCACATTGCACTTCTTTCTAAGATCAGGTGGACACCACCAATTAAATCTGTGTCTCAATTTGTAATCCATTATACAGTTGTAGAGCGTAGGTATGATCTTGTGTACAGTTTGTCTGATAAGTGTGAAACTAAGCAAACTGTCCCGGGTACCTCCAACAATTTATAACAGGGGTTTTAGTCGTTCCTGTTATATTTAGAATTCTTGTGGGAAGTCACTGTCTAAAGTCAACAAAACTAAGTTAAGCTTTACGATGGTTTATATATAACTTCTCCAATAGTGCAATACATTAATTACAATAAAAGTTCAACGGTAATATTCCAAAAAGATAAAACAAATGGCAATTCCAATAAATGTTCTATACTAAACACAATGAATGTCACTGTAAATGCACGGCATCCGTACAGCTTGACCGCTGGTATCCAACTGACCATTTACATAGAAACGATCTAATATGAATTACGTAATCTTACTTAATGATAACTACATGTAATAATGAAATTTGTCACTTAATGATTCAAACAAATAATACAATTAAAAAACATATATATGATAACAAGAAATGGACAGTGCTAGGATTAAAATGGATTATAACTTCTCAACATGTAAGCTAACAATTTCGAGAACAATAGTCGCTTGCTTTAAGATAAAGTTTGAATTTCCACGAAATAAAACAAAGAGGAAAATATCGCTGTCACACTTGACCGGTAGAGCTGTACTTTGTATAAATGCGAAATAAGTGCTACATGATTTGTATTGGTCCTTTCGTTTTTATACTGTCGCACGTTTTATATTTATGTATCTCCAAGCGTACCTGATGAAAGTTATTCCCGAAACACGTGTTATATTCAAGGAATTCAAATCAGGGCTTTTTTTCCGACCAGAACTTCTAGTTTGTAAATAAGCATGTTTGCGTTTAAATGGCATTGAGTTTATTTACTAAGAAACAGTTTAAAGTGCACTAAGACATACTTTGTCATAAAAAAATCACTCTCACATACATGTATAAAGCACTATGGAGTCCTCTTACCATGCTTACATAAGGAAAACATACTCTTACGAACTTTACAATCCTAACTACTTTTAAGAATTTTGTAATAGTCTGAAGATGTGTATACGTAATAGAGTGGGGTGCTCATTTTCGCCATAACTTTCCATGTTTTCTGCAGTTTATGTTCAGGTCATTATTTTTTTGAAGTATACTGATATTTTTATATGAAGATAACATCAAAAACAAAATATTCTTAGCTTGAAAATGTGTTTCTTTGAAAAACAATCATCTGAAAAGTTGGATTAAAGGCTATTTGAAATTTCCTGATGTTTTGTCAAAGGGGACACATCTATCAAAACCAAATAACTGCAGCTTTAAACAATATTTATCAAATCAATTTTATTATAGATGAATAGCAGACATTTCAAAGGTGTAAAGAACTGAAACTTAGGGCAATCAGTCAAAGAATGACTAAGAAATACTTCTCTAGTATTAAGTGTAAAGTATTGTTCTTTACCCGTTGTTGTGTGCATGAGTACCACTTATTTTCAAAATGAAAAGTTCTAAATATAGAGTGGGGCGCTCATATTCGCCGGGGACACAATTTCGCCGTTTTATGATTTTGAGGTGTAAAAACTTCAAAGGATGGGTGAAATGGAAGAAATATGCCGGTAAATTATATTATTATAACAAATATGATTATTTTTTAAACTTAGACAAAATTTCGGCATTTACCGCAAAGGACCGAAAAACAGACAACGATTTTCGGCCAATTTCCTAAATGAAAAAATGATTTCGAAGAAGTATTTCTTAGTAATTCTTTGACTGATTGCCCTAAATTTCAGTTCTTTACACATTTGAAATGTCTGCTATTCATCTATAATGAAATTGATTTGATAAATATTGTTTTAGCTGCAGTTATTTGGTTTCAAATAGATGTGTAAAAACGGCGAATATGTGTCCCCCAATGACAAAACATCAGGAAATTTCAAATAGCCTTTAATCTAACTTTTCAGATGATTTTTTTTCAAAGAAACACATTTTCAAGCTAAGAATATTTTGTTTTTGATGTTATCTTCATATAGAAATATCATTATACTTCAAAAACATAAAGACCTGAACATAAACTGCAGAAAACATGGAAAGTTATGGCGAAAATGAGCACCCTACTCTAATATATTATTTTTTAACGTACAATGACATAGCAATCAACAGTGATAACAGTTGTAGATAGTATATAATGTGAATAGAATGAGATGTTGAGTATACACAATTGAGGTAGCAACCCAACGAAACTGACTGCTGTTGATCTCTGTACTCTCATTTTACCTATTGTACATTGTTAAATCACATAATTTGTTCTTTGCACGGACCTAAATTAAAAAAAAATGTGTATACTATAGTACTGAATTTAAGATTATATTTCGTTGGTGAGTGTAACTAAAAGTCGCACATGTTACAGCAAGTACTCATCAGCTTGATTTATGGATTACCAAAAACCGAAGGAAAAATAATTCGCCGTTTTAGAATGCATTCTTGGTAATATTTTCAAAAGCGTAAACCAAAACGCTGTGATTGGCTTACAACGTCCAAAACAATTGAAATTCTAATGCAATTATTTTGTATCAATGGTTCTGATTGGATGACAGTAAGCGTAAAATTCTCTATCTCCTTGTCTGTAACTAAGGAAGCCGACATTTTGAATTGCGGAATGTATTGACATGCAATTTTTACAATAATAAGCAAAAAAACTCACATGTTGCACCTAGAAATCTTCTTTTTATCAAATTTAATTACATTCTGAAGCGGCTAAGAAGCCAGAAAACACCCGGTGTTTACGCTTGACGCCGGAAGCATACCTATGACGTCGCCTAGTTTAGGGACCAAAGAAGATAACATCTTTTAGCGGAATTTTCTTTAATGAGAATTTTACACTGAAATAATGATTGAAATTGAATTATGTACTTGTTTTGCATTAGAATAGAGATAACTGTATTGTATTTGAAGCTTTGCGGACGTCCATCGGTAGTTTTACTATCGCAAATACCCGTTTACCTGTCTCCGCTACGCGTCGCCAGGTAAACTAAATTTGCGACAGTAAACTACCGATGGACGTCCGCAAAGCTTCAAATACAATACAGTTATCTCTTAATTCAACCAATGACGTGATGTTGTTATCATTTTGGGGTAAGCACAACGAGATTACCCAAGGTCCTTTAGATTCTGAAACGGCGAATTCAACAAAAGACAGCTAGTGTCTATGCAATATGCCAAGTCCTGAAAGGTTCAAAGTTCAGAGACCATCAAATATCTGATATTAACACCATAATTCCCGAAATGAGCCTCTCTCCTGAAAAAAGAATGAAAAAACGTTATAACAAAAGACAACAGTATACATGCGCTACCTGAACATATTTGTTTAAATGGTTTAAAGAGCAACGGACAACGCAATGGCCAAAATACGAAAGGCGACCATTAGACAAAAATTATCACAAAAAACTACATAAAAAACCTAGACTGAGCAACACGGACCCAACCAACAACTTGCTTGATCTCAGGTGACCCGAAGGGATAATCAGATCCTGCTCTACTAGTGACACCCGTCCTGTTGCTCATGGTAAGTTCAAGTTGATCTAAGGATGAAATACCCTTATAAATATCAAATAGAGTCTCTACAAGTGATACGCCGTATTGGAAATATCTTCATTTAGTAATTGAATGATTTCTTTGGACTCTGTGATCCAGGGGAAAATAGCAAAACGTTCTTTGAACATTTACTTTGTTATATGAAAATGTAACAATTGATGCAGTTGATAGACACATGTTTTCATATCACAATGAATTATAACGCTATATATTTATTTTACAGGTTTATGGGGAATTATAAACAATGCAGGATTTGGGATACCCGGTGACATCGAGTTCTGTTTACTAGACCATTATAGAAAATGTCAGGAAGTTAATCTTAATGGTCAAATCGCTATCGTCAAAGCTTTTCTACCAATGATTCGAAAATCGAAAGGTAAGTTCCATTTCCTTGTTCCGTTTAAAAATGTATACAAAAACAAATTGTGAATAAATATATTACCAACATGTCCCTATGTACGGAATCATTTATTTCTTCATAAAAAAGAAGAAATTTGTCTTCATAAAAAAGAAAAACTTATACTTACAAGTTCTTCAAAAGCGTTTGGACTGGCTAGTGGCGTATTCAGGGGCAACAGAGGACGTACGCTCCACCTTTGATCGAAAATATATCATGTGTTTGCTAAAAATCGTTGAAAAAACAAATTTTTACAATTTTTGACAATTACGCCTCACTTTCCACGGACACTGGATCCGCCCCTGCTGGTAAAGGAATTCATCTTCAGTAGCCAACAAGCTAACTAAGGTATAGCTAGTTAATGAATTAAGGCTTGCATTCATGGACTATGATGTGATTATGCATCTGGTTTGCAATTTGGGATGTATAAAATCCGATATCATGTCCGTCCTGACCGCGAATATGCATCTGACGTGTGTTTTGACATATTGTCACGCTGTATAATATGTAAAGATATATAAAGAATTTGAACATCGAAGATGAAGGTGACCTTTAGTGAAGCTAATTTTTTCAACGTAAAAGTTATTCACGTTTTCCAGCGATATCACCCGCCACATCTCCCTGTCAATTCAGTTATCAGGTCCTAACAAATTGATTTATTATACCTCAGTATGTTTTTCTATATAAAAATAATGAAATAGTTGTGCTATTTCATTCCATAGACTTTTTGCCAGTCAATAGTTTCAAAGACTATTACCCGGGTTAATAGTTTTATAATTATATTTCCCGTACTTTTTCATACTTATTTTTCATTGGACAATAATGACGTCATTAACTATTAGTATTCTGCTTGGATTTGTGCGCTTGGCAACGTCAAACTCTGATATCGTAAACGGTATAACCTGTTTGTGTCTGTCGTAATTTCAAATTTATATATCACTTACAAGAAGCAATTAAAAAAGAAAAAGAAAATCTTCGCAACGCATTTAAAAAAACTAAAATGTAGTGATGTATAATATGGGTCCGTCGTCGTCTTCATAAACTGTGATTGTTTTGGTGTACAGTACTTTAACTAGTCTAGTAGAATTTATTATATGCACGGGAATTTTTACACATGTATTCCTAGTCTTGTTAACAGTAAATGAAATATTTACAAATACAACACGGTCTTTAAAAAAAAAATAATAGTTCATCTTGTGCATGTTTATGTGACATTTTTCTTTTCTTTCAGGTGATGTATGTAGACTTTTGTTCGGTATAATAAAACACTTAATGACTGGTTATGAGGTAAAAGCAAGTTTGTTGTCCCTTTGATACCAACTATTGCCCTCGGCTGCGCCTCGAGCAATAGTTGGTATCTCAGGGACAACAAACTTGCTATTACCCTCATAACCAGTCAATAGGTGTATAATATTGAATACAATATGATACCACACATCCAACAATGTTGGCTTCATGAAATCAAGTAGTAGTTAGTCGTACAGTCAAAACAGGGGAGACTGTAGATTAATGAGTACATAAGAAATTATCTTATTTTTATATAGTACGAATTATAATTTTTCGTTACACGAGTTACATTACAATATAAAAGTAAGACCATGATTCTCATATATTAGGCGAATAGAAAAATGCTGCGACAAAATTTAAGTCTTCTTTCCTCCAAGGAGGTTTTGTTTTAATCTAAGGTTTATACTTCGTTATCGGAGATGCATCTATGGATTACGACTTGTGATAATAAGAATTATAATTCATATTCAAGACTGGAAAATGTCATTTTTTGGTTTAAGGGTGTGAATTTATTTTTACCATATCTAACCATCATCTCATTTTAGGCTTCATCATTATGCATAGAAACAGATTTTGAAATGTCAATTTTGGGTAATGGTTTATAATTATAGACATGAATGGACGACTCGGACAGATTCCTATTTTATAATCTTGATCTCTACATCATTCGTAGATGTGCAGTGAGTTTTCTTTTTGTACGAGAGTAATTTCTTTAAATGCTACCGATTTCAACGCGCAAGGCGCATGTTACTGAGTGAGATAATTTCCTACAACATGTACAAATAATACATGGGCCATAGGAATATATATGCAGGAATGTATTAATTATTCTCGTTTTCAATATTATATACATAAAGTATTTTTCCTATGAAAATACGATTTACCCAAAGGTTTGACTGGGATATAGAAATATATGTCACTTCGACTCAACCCGTCCAGCAGTAAAATCCGTGGACAATTTTCAAATGTTGTGAGAAAGCAACCCAACAACACAACTCGAGGAAAAGGCTTTGAAACTGTTTAACACATATTAGGCCTAATCTTTTTCAGGTAGAATTGTGAATGTATCCAGTGTAATGGGGAGATTTCCATGGCCAGGTCGTTCAAACTACGTTATTACTAAACATGGAGTAGAGACCATGACGGATTCCTTACGATTAGAAATGGCAAAGTTTGGCGTGGGTGTATCTATGATAGAACCTGGAGCATATTCACACGCTACTGGATTTACGTCAGATGAAGTGGTAAGACAAGGGTTTGTGACATCGTGTCATTAAATTTAGTAATTACGAGTGTTTTAGAAGAGTTCATTGCTCAGTAACTAAAAAAAGTCCGATGGACTTTATTTAAATATAAAATTATGTGGTATGATTGCCATGGACAGCTATTCACCATAGACCAGCCAAATTTACACATCAGATTGTGAGAGAGTTGACCGGGTTTACACATCAATAAACTCCGTAGAATTATCCTTTAATAATTATTTTCAATTCCAATAAAATGTACTTAACATAATGTCAAGAAAAAGAAAAAATGCATTAAGACTTATAAAACTATATCATGTGTAATTGGGAACTCCATATTCGCGACGTCATCACATATGTAACGGAATTATACATGTACAAACTTTCGTGTTGCAATGACGCCAGGGGCGGATCCAGAACCTCGATGTCTGGGGGGCACCATGTAACCAAAATTAAAGATTTGTTTAGATATGTATATATGCGAGTGTGGGTGGTGGTGATGTCACGTATTGGGGATGATGGTGGTCATGTGTGTGTGTGTGTGTGTGTGTGTGTGGGGGGTCGATTCTTCATTTCTATATTTTTATTATCATTTTTAGCAATTATAAAGGCAACCGTACGGCCTTCAACAATGAGAAAACCCCATACAGTATGGTCGGCTATAAAAGGCCCCGACATAAAAATATGAAACAATTCAATTGAGAAAACCAAAGGCCTTATTCATAACAAAACAATTTACGAAAACAAATATGACAGACATGAACCAACGACAACCACTGAACTACAGGCTCCTGACTTGGGACAGGCACATAAAGAATGTGGCGGCGTTAAATAATGTTTGTGAGCGCTCAACCCTCCCCTAACTTGGGACAGTGGTGCAACAGTATAACATAAGAACAAACTATAAAAATCAGTTGAAAAAGGCTCAACTCATCAGATAGTTCATCACACCTTTAGGGAGCTACCATTTGATTTTTATGGGGGCTAGGATGAAAAATTTTGTCCTGCTTTTTTTTTAGTTGTAATCTCTGTCCTGCCTTTTTATTTTTACTCTATTCGGTCCTGCCTTTTTTACTAGTTTATCCTGAATTTTTTACACAAATTGTCATCCTGCCTTTTTTTACCAAGTTGCTCATCCTGCCTTTTTTTACTCAAAACTCCTGTCCTGCCTATTTTTTCAAATTTCATCCTAGCCCCCATAAAAATCAAATGGTAGCTCCCTTAATCTGTTTTCTACATTTTTGGACCCATTTTTCTAGTCTTTACTTTTGACCATTATTCTCTAATCTGTAAATCCCATTCATACCTTCATTCACGGTAAACCATGATTCATACCCTCATTCACGGTAACCTACATGCAGTACAGGTAGAGACTTATTACTATGGATGTCTTAATCCGTCTAGATGTCAGACTGGTCCGACAGTTGTCCGAGTGTAATTAACACCTGCTGTGATATTACCCTCATACATGGTAATTGAATTAAGAAAAAATATACACACATATTACTGTACTATAAGTAGGTTTTCTAAAAAAACAATAGCATGTTATTAATGATTATATATAAGGCACAGACCATTCATGTTTTGTGGAGGGGGAAGGTTTTTTTTAAAGACAAATCGTTGGTTTCCATAAAAAAAATAAGGGGAAAAGAAACACGACATTCAGTTTAAAAAAATGCTGTATGCATTGAAAAAATCCTTTGTTTAATAAAGTCCGAAAAAGACTGTTCTGAGAAAGACACATTCCCCAGAAACCGTATACAATGTGAGTGTTTGGTAATAAAGACGTAACTCATATTGATACTAACATTCTTGACACCAAACATCTATTTCTACATATTCTTTTAAGAACGATTTTAGTTGGTAATTTCTTTCCTGATCAGAAGATTTCACTTGTTAATCGATCTTGATCCTGTAATATTGTATTAAAAACCAATAAATATATTAAAATATTAAAAATATTAATTCCAATCAGCATGTACATGTACATGTAATTTACATAAATGCTTTTGGATATAGACATTACAAAAATTAAGGTGTCAATATTTACACACCCTTTGATAAGTTGTCATAAATCACGCATATTGAAGCTGGGGTTAATTAACGACCAAATTAGGAAGTCAAATCAAGCTGTGTCTTGATTTTCGATCTAGATATCTAGATAAGCAGATACAGTAACAATAAAACTATGTTAGAAAATTTTTTGGTGACCCCGACTGGGGAGGGCACGTGCCCCCTGTGCCCCCCGGTAAATCCGCCACTGCGTCTTACCAATGCAAAAAGTCTTGTAAGAACACACATCATTGAAATTATTTCCTGATGAAGTAGTCATCTATGTATCAAAACAAACAGCTTTGAAAGAAAATATACAAATTGTAATGAAATGAAAAGAAATCTCGAGAAACTATGTCGGAAAGAGAGAGCAGACATTAAGGGGATAATAAAAAAAAACAGAAGACAACGCTATGACCAAATAACAATGACAAAAGTCAAGTGTACTTGTAATATATTCTATTCAAAGATGTGAGTTAATGATAAGTGTATTAAAGCCAAGCAGAAATATTTAATTTCAATATAAAAAATTTATTAACATGAAAAAAATAGCATACATGAATTTGATTATATTTCTAGTGTAAACAGTTGAAAAAATATGTCGATGAAATGTGGAATGCATCTACACCGGAAATGAAAGAAACCTATGGTGAAAAGTACGCTTACTTGGTATACGAGATGTTCTTAAAGTTCAACGCCGACTACAATGACTCCAATGCGGAGAAAGTTGTCGTTCCTATAATGGATGCCATGGTTGATGCCTTAGTCAATATTCGACCTAAACCACGGTATCTTGTTGGTGGCGGAACTGGCTTGTGTGACAGTTTTGCTGTAAGTAAATAATTTTACAAGTTGTGTTGTAAGCTGGTATTGTAAAATATTAGCTGGTCATAAGAAAAGAGACTACCATTTGATGTTCAAGGATGAGGTGGGAGGAGTTTTTTCGCGGACGGAATAATTTTTCATCTGTTGCTTGGCTGGCTTATCTATTTCGAGCAATACTTCTTTTCGTCTTTTACACACAATTATTTCCTGTATTTTGTGGGCCAAATATTCATTTTCTTCCGGTCCTGGTCAAGATTGTTATTTTTATTTCAAACCATGGTTAGAATTTCAACCCCCTCCCGGAAAATCAATGTGTCATGCTCTTATCAGCTGGCATTATGATGGCTGACATACTAATAGAGTTGTCTCATTGGCACTCATACCACATCTTCTTATATCTATATAATAAACACGAGTTCATGTATACTTTTACAGATGCTCCAACTTCAATTTAAAAAAAATGGCCGATCGACATTTTTTTAAAGACAGGATTTCAATAGCCTTGTAATATATATATACCAAGTTATAAGTGAACGACAACCAGGAGAATTATCATATAACAAATATACTCGCTTTCTCCACTCAGTTCTGTCTGTTTAAATATCATTTTAACCGTAGAGATATCGAAAAGTTCGAAAAACCAAAAGTAAAAATGTACAAAACGTTGTCAACTTGAAACAATGTGAAACTTGGTGCACATTTTCTTTATGATGAAAAATATATATGCCAAATACCAAATTAAGCAGTACATATGGTGTCCAATGCAAACATATTCTTGTGTTTATATACTAGTATATTGCTTTGACGTTGTACCGATTACCCCCGATGATAAAAATAGATTATGCTTTCGATCAAACAAAGAATTGATGTAGTAATTTGAACTTAATATAAAATAGAGAATGGAGACGGGGAATATGTCAAAGAGACAACAACCCGACAAAAGAGCAGAAAACAGCCCAAGGCATAGGCGGATCCAGGAGGGGGGGGGGACTGGGGGACCCGGGCCCCCCTTTTGTAGGAAAAAGTTGGTTGATTTTATAAGGAATCACTGAAGCATGACTGTAGCGGGCCCCTCTTATGGCATTCAGTGGGCCCCCACCTTATAAACAGTTCTGAATCCGCCACTGCAAGCCAATGGGTCTTCAACGCAGCGAGAAAATCCTGCACCCGGAGGCGGGCTTCAGCTGGTCCCTTATCAATAATGTATACTAGTTATCTATAATTATTTAGTCATATTTCTGTTAATTTTATCATGTTTAAAACATAAACATACAGTTAAGATATGAGAAAAATTACTAACCTCAAATGTGTTTTACAATACTTTAATTGTATTGAAAATAAAACAAAAGATATATTTTAATAAAATATGATCGATTATTCACCATTATCGATTATGGTTTTGTCCTATTGGCCAGTACTGAAATAGATAAACACAAACACATTTTATATGACATGTCTTTTGTATTTATTGGACGACTGTTTCCCGTTTGTTATGTTTTTGCTTTTATTTTTCAGCTTTATGCACACTTCTATCCATATTTGCCAGAGTTCATCTCAGATTATATCATAAGCCGTCATACAGGATGTTATAAATCCATAGCTGAACAAACCACTTAGTCTGTAATAATATGCTGATCAATGTTAGTGACGATGTTAATAGATATACACGACGATCATTAATAATGTAATTGATAAATAAATATAGATAGATAGCACCAAATAAATAGATAAATTGATACAGCACCAATCTTATCTTCAAATATGTTTGTTTGTCTGTATGGATGCATCTCAGCTTTTTAACATGCAATGTTCCCATAGTATTCTTCTCGGAGGGAGTGTGCATGAATGAGTGTGTGAATCGTATAAAGTTCCGTGTTCAAACAGTTTAGAAAATCCTTGATCATCATTCCGTGAGACCTTACAAACAAACTTAATTTACAATAAATATAAAGGTATAAGTAATGTTCACCAAATGTTTATCTATACGAATTTCCTTACAGCAAACGCAAAAAACGGAAAGTTGAAGATTTTGTTCGTCGAGTAGCCCGCGCGGAGAAGCCCAAAGACGTCGTGTGTACAAATCTAAAGTATTTTCCTTACCGTTATAGTAGAATAGAATAGTGTTGTATTGCTAATCAAAGCGCCAAAAGCTTAGCTTAATAATTTCATCAAATTTATATTCAATGATTCTTTAAAACAATTGAGAAAAAAAACAACAACAAAAAAATCAAAATCAAACCATTCAAAACAAACAATTGAAAATAATAAAAAAAAACAGCTGGTACATTATTCACAATACAGTATTCTAGTTGACATTAAATTTTGGCCGACTTCATGTCCGTTTTTTCCATTATCGTATGAAGCACAGTAAACTCAGCTAAATGAAGTGTTGGAAGAGAAGAAATAAAATGAGTTATCCAAATAAATTGCTTTAATCCAAACATATGCTATAACTATTACAAATACCAAAGTCATTTTTATGCCCACGCCGTAGCGGAGGGGGCATTAAGTTTTACCCTTGTCCGTCTGTACATCCCTCCGTACGTGCGTCCGTCCGTACGTCCCGACATTGGTTTCCGTTCTCTAACTTTAGTTTGCCTCAACCAAATGTTATGAAACATATACACAATGCTTATTATCACAATACACAGATCAATTTTGAATTTTGGTGGCGTCACTTTTACCGTTCTAGAGTTATGCCCCTTTACAAATGGAAAAATTGCTGAATTTTTTCGTTTCCGTTCTCTAACTTAAGTTTGCCTCAACCAAATGTTTTGAAACTTATACACAATGCTTATTACCACAAAACACAGATCAAGTGTGAATTTTAGTGGCGTCACTTTTACCATTCTAGAGTTATGCCCTTTATATTTTTCGTTTCCGTTCTCTAACTTAAGTTTACCTCAACCAAATGTTATGAAACTTATACACAATGCTTATTACCTCAAAACTCAGATGAAGTAGGTAGCATCACTTTTACTGTTCTTGAGTTATGTCCTTTATAACGTTATATGGAAGCGGGGGCATCATCTGTGTCCCATGGACACATTCCCCATTTATTTCTTTTACATTGTCCAAAACACTGAAGACCAGGATTGGTGTCTTATGTACACTTACCGAATTGATATATTAATTGTTGTTTGTTTAGTGGAAAATATTAAACGTATATTCAGGACGAGAACACACTTAATGTTAACGGTAGGCTCCTCTAAGTGGGTTGCTTAAGATGAAGGAAAAACAATTTGGACTGCCATTTGAAAATTAGGGCAAGTTGGATAGGAACAGACCTTTTGCTTTACCATTCAAAGGTCACGTATGAAGACATAAAAAGTTATTGCAAAGGATTTTTAACATGCTGACAGCATGGCATTGACATTACTCGACGCAAATTTTCACGACCAAGCGTAACCAAATTTTTGATCGGGCCTGTTTACGACTTCTATCCGACCGTACACGACTCCAACTCGACCATTCACGACTCCTTAACGACTTAATCCCGACCACTAATTGAATATCTATTCACCATCTCTACACGATATTTACTCGACTAGCTAGACTAAATCAACTAGACTCGATCTTAACCCGATCTCGACCAGACCAGATCGACCAGATCGTATAGAGGTCGTAGGGATAGTGGGGAATTGGTCGGGTAAGTACAGTTTCAGTTTAAAATCTGAGATTTTTATACGAGCGCAAAAAACTTTTGGGGTCGTATATTGCTATCACGTCTGCGTTGTCGTCATCGTCGTCGTCGTCCGAAGACATTTGGTTTCCAGATAATAACTTTAGTTTTAGTGTATGGATCTCTATGAAATTTTATCAAAAGGTTCATTACCACAAAAGGAAGGTTGGGATTGTTTATGGGGGTGATGGTCCCAACCGTTTAGGACTTAGGGGCCAAAAAGGGGCCCAAAACAAGCATTTTTCTAGTTTCAGGACAATTACTTGTGTATTGCCCTTAAATCACGATTTTTTTTTACCAATTGTTTGCATTTTTGCCTAATATCTTAATAACTATAATAGATAAAGAGAAAGACAAGATCTACCATTAAAGAAGCTGTTGAAATCATCAGACGACTCCTAATTGGAGTTTTTGCCCTTTAATGATGATTTTTACCATTTTATTTTGTTTTTGCCTTATATCTTTAAAATTATGATAGATCGGCAGAAATTTAAACGAGCAAAAATGATCAGCAAGACAAGATCTACAATTAAGTCATATGGAAGAAATCGTCTTATGACTCCTTATTAAAGTTTTTACCCTTTAATGATGACTTTTACCAATTTTTGAGTTTTTGCCTTTTATCTTAAAAATTATAATAGATAGATAGAAACTTAAATTAGCAAAAATGATCAGCAAGACAAGATCTACTTTTGAGTCAATATGGAGGAAATTGTCAGTCAACTCCTTGTTGGAGTTATTACTCCTTAATGATGATTTTTACCCATTTTTAGTGGTTTTGTCTATTATCTTGAAACTATAATCAATAGACACTTTACATAGCAAAGATGATTAGCAAGACAAGATCTAATAGTAACTCAAAATTTGCTGAAATAGTTTTAGGAGACAAGTTATCAGAGTGGTTGCCCTTAGATGACAATTTTTTTTTACCTTTTTTTTGTGTTTTGGCCAAAACTAAAGAAGATAGAGAGAAACTGTTGTTACTGTACACAGAAAAAATGATCAACAATACAAGATTAACAAAAAAGAGATTTTTTTTATCAATTCTATTCTAGTTCAGATGTTGGAGAGTGTCCATTGTTGAAAATGAACACTAACCTAAGTGAGCGACACAGGCTCTTTAGAGCCTCTAGTTTTAGGGTAAGTTAGATAATTTGAACAGGTGAATAGACAAGTGGGACTGAAACCACAGTTGAATAGCTGAACAGACAACTACTGAGAGTAAGTAAAATGATCAGAACAGCTTAACATTCAATTCTTGAGGGTAAGTAAGATAATTTAAACAGCTGAACAGACAGACAAGTTGGTAGGTGCAATAATTTGGGGTAAACAGTAAGGAATTGTACGCCAATTAAAGATGATTATAGTAGTGCTGCAAACAAGCAAGCATGTCTTTCTAAAGTCTCACCACTTCTCCCTCCCTGTCAGATTTCATAAGAGAAGTCATTTTCCACTTTGATTCCTGGCTGTGTACAACAACTGCCTAATGCATGTAGAAATTGTTCATAAGAGGATCTATTTGAAAGAATGTACATTATAGGGTTAAACACGCGTTTAAAAGTTCTAAGAATATTATTATTATTATTAAAAAACCGTGCATGCTAGTTCCCATGCACATAAAGTAAGGCATGAACAGAGCAAAGAGTGTGGGAACTAGATTGATAGCATATGTCACTATTAAGACAAATGCTGTTTTTGTCATTTTTATGTTTCTTCTGGTTTCACTGGCCAAGAGTTCTTTACAAATTTTATTCCTTTTGATTAGACCAACAGCCATTGCAACACTGGTGATAATAACAATTGTAAAAGGTATGAACTGTTGTAACGTGAAATTTACCAATGGGAAGTGAAAGGGGAGTTTCACACCGCTTGCACGAAACAAATGGGTGGCAGGTGTCAGAATGGTATTAACCAAAACAATAATACCTATGCTTATTAATGTGTACTTTTTTCTCCACGATATTTTATACCAGAGAGGTTTTAAAATGATCAATGATCTCTCAATACCTATCATAGCCATAGCGCCATTACGCAGACCACTTGACCATTGAACAAACAGTGGAAAAAAATGCACTCTAATTCCAAACAGACTTAGACTACTAAAAACTATCAAAAACACAAAGAGAAGGATGTTAAATATCAGCAAACAGGGTAATAAGATAGATAGTGATTTTATCTTGTGTTTGAGAAGCATGACCAACAATAGAACATTGCACACTAATCCAAACATGGATATTACACATGCAATGTAGCTAAATATAGATGTAACGTAGGTGACTGGTTCTACTGATATTCTCAGCTCTATTATGGGTATGAATGTAAGAAAACTGATGCAAATGTCTGTCTGGGTTACATTCCATATGCCACTATCATTCAGATGGGTGTGGTTATTTTTTGAAAAGTTTGTCTTGTCCTGGGAATGGTCTTGATGATTGGTATTGCCTGTTCGATTAAAGGTGTAGTTGCCATTAGGAAAATTTGACTGATCTTTGGAGTTGTTGTGATGATCATTGTTGCCTGTTTGATTAAAGGTGAAGTTGCCATTCAGAAAATGTGACTGATCTTTGGAGTTGTTGAGATGATCATTGTTGACTGTTTGATTAAAGATGAAGTTGCCATTAGGAAAATTTGACTGATCTTTGGAGTTGTTGAGATGATCATTGTTGACTGTTTGATTAAAGATGAAGTTGCCATTAGGAAAATTTGACTGATCTTCAGCAGGAATATCAATCGGAAAAGTCTTTAATTTTGATTCTTTCCATTGGACGTAACTGTCTGTTTGACCTAAAGTGACCTCCATTTGCATACTGGTGTTTTTTATTTGATTTAAAGCATGGTTGTCAAATGAAAAACTTGTCCTAAATTCAGATTCATTTTGTGTGGTATAACTGTTCCTGAGACTGAAGGTTGCCATTTCATATATACAGGAAAGTGATTTTGGAAATGTGGAATCATTTTTTACTGCTGAAGTCATTGTCAGTATTATGGACAGCAAAGCTCCTTTCATTATTGAATATATATGACCTAAAAAAAAAAAAAAAGGGTAACTGATAATGTTTCTAATTCAGACTCAAATATTTTTATACCCTGCTTGATAAGAGTTGGGGGAATATAGGAATCCTCATGTTTGTCCGTCTGTCTGCCACACTTTTGGTTTCCAAATGATAAAAAGAGATCTGCTTTTTGAAATTAATTGAAATTGTAATCATGGAATGTGTTGAATCACTAAAGACATGTTAAATTCCATTTTCTTCATTTTCACTGAAACCTTTCCAGAATTATTTGACTGTTGGAAAAAATCAACAAATTTTTGTTTATGGTTAATTAATTGAGCTTTGTTTTTAAAATTGATTGAAATTTCAATGGAACGTTTTGGACTACTGACCACAGATTAAATTTAGTTTTTGTTGTTTTCACTTTTACCATTTATGAGTTATGGTTCTTGATTGTTGAAAAAAAATCAAAATTCTGTAGTTTTCAGGTGATAAGTTCAATTTTAAACTTTTCAATTTTACCATTCCAGAGTTATGGTACATGTACTGTAAATTCAGAAATTATTGCATGCATTTGAAAATAATTATTGCGAGATAAAGATGCATAAAAATATACAAATACAGGTTATATGTGTCAGACATCAGAATGCAAGTTCTTTTATTATTGCGATACTCTCCCTGTCACAATATTCACAATTGATATAAACATGATAAATATTGCAATGATTTCAGAATTTACAACACTTGATTGTTGGTAAAAATCATAATTTTGTGGTTTACAGATTATTAATCAAGAACCCCTTTTGGAAATTAATTGAAATTTTAAAGGAATGTTTGAAGACCACTAAACAAAATCATGATCTTTCAGTTGCTCAGTTTGAATAGAATTATAAGGGCCCTGCCAACTTGTCAACAATGCCCTATAAGTGATATCAAAGGGGTGTTCTATCTACCTCGCATATTTATTCATCAACTTGAAACACTTTAGTCTTGAAATCATACCACTTTATCAAACTTGAACAGAAGCTTCTTCTTGATTAATAAATAGTATTTGAGCCAAATTTTTTTTTTTTTTTTTTCCTGAGATTTTTTTGGGGTTTTTTTCTAGTTAACATATATAGTCTGGGTTAAAGTTTCTAAGACATGAATAAGTGAATAACTTTGTCAAACCTTTATGAAATTTATGAAACTTGAATTGAAACTTTAAAATCTTATATAATGTTTTGGGAAAAAAGTATATATGTTTACCAATATACCATTTACATAATTTAAATAACTTACCTTATATCGCAGCAAAAAGCATGATATATTTCAATTTAAATTTCTTAACATCAAGTGACAATAAACAACCTAATTATGAGTCTGATATATTACCTGTAACTTCCCATTACACAATCATGTGACTTCCAGTATCCAATCAAATATGTTTTTATACTGAACAGGTGCTTCTTTTTATTGGCACCATTATTGCTTCCAAATCCTCATTAAATGTAATCATTTTTTTTAATAAAAAGTTAATCATTGTTATGATGACTTTTACTTCATATGCTTAAATAATAACATTGACTCATTGTGATTATGAATTGAAATTTGTTATTTATAATACATGATATTGTTTTATTATATAGGTACAAATTACCCTTCATCTCATGATGTGTGGTAGAGATGAGCTGTTAAAATAGGTCACTTTTTTTAGCTTCATGATATATGATGAGGTCGAGAAATTAAGAAGAAATTTATGACAAGGTTGCTGATTGAAACTAAAGTATCTGAAACTAATCAGATGTCCATTTTTTTCACAGATGCGATTAAACCTACAGCCGTAAATGCATTAAATATTAATCAAATCTATTTATCTCTCAATGAAATAACGTAAGCATTATAGCTATAGGTGCATTTTAGTAATAAAATATATGATAGGGTATGTATATTTGTTATTCCAAATATATGATAAGGGTAGGGCAGTGAATGTCTCAGCTGCTCACCCCTACTACAAAAAGGTCAAAGTGCCACACTTTTCTCAAGTTCTGCTGAACAGAATGACTTCATATTAAAGTTAGTCAGCAGCTTGTCAGTGATGAGTTGTAATGTGTGAATTTCAAGATCTGTCAGACACTTCAGCTATCTCCTGTAATGTGTAATTAAATACATTCAGTCTGAACTATTTATATGAACCATATATCTACTGTTACTTGGAATCAAAGCATTGAAAATTTCCCAATAGTAGATTACCGGTAATGGTCTTTCTCAGCTATGGAGGAAACTTAGAGACATAATCTGAGAAAGTATCAGACAAATATTTTACGTTATTTATTTCAATATTTATGTGTGTCAGTATTTTAAAATGTTGAAAGATATATTTTGACATTTTCAATTAAAAGAGGTAAAAAACTGAACTATATATATTATAAAATATTAAGAAATTAAGGTTTAAACTCCCTGAGGCAAAGTTGACTTTAGATGGATTTTTGGCTGTTTTTTTTATCATTTTTGGTCATACAGTTCTTCACCTGTTTCAGTTCTTATGTATCCTTGGCTTTCAAATATTAATAATTAAAAAATTAATATAGTGTTATTTTCATCTTTTTAGCAGACCTTGGTATGTTTGGTCTATTACAGAACTTTTTGTGAGTTCTTTATACACGACAAATACATGCATTATTTGGAACTTGCAGTAATAAAATGATTATTTTGAATTTTCCAAATGTTGAAGAAATGTCAATGAATTCTGAGTAACTAAACATGTGCCACTAATAAAACAGAAAGTTGTTACCCTTGCAGAGCCCCTTTGTTTCCCCCGGTACACCCCCATGGGGCTTTTGTAATACAACAGATCTGAATAAAGCAATTTGATAGAACTCTCAAGTCATTATTTATACATTCTGTTTTATTTGTACCTATGAAAAAGAGCTAACAAAAACTAGGTATTCTATTTTATTGAACAATTTTACTAAAGTAATTGAAATGTAATTGGAAAAGTAATTGATGATTACATCCATTTTCTATACGACCGCAAAAAAATTTTGCGGTCGTATATTGGTATGACGTTGGCGTCATCGTCGTCCGAAGACGCATTGGTTTTCGCACTCTAACTTTAGTGAATGGATCTCTATGAAATTTTACCATAAGGTTCAATATCACAAAAGGAAGGTTGGGATGGATTTTGGGGGTTATGGTACCAACAGTTAAGGAATTAGGGGCCAAAAATAAGCATTTTTGTAACTTCCAGACATAACTTGTGTGTTAGTGTATGCATCTCTCTGACATTGTACCACAAGGTTCCATATCACAAAGGGAATGCTGGGATTGATTTTTGGGGTAATTACCTCAAAATTTTAGGAATTAGGGGCCAAAAAGGGCAAAAACAAGCATTTTCTAGTTTCATGACAATAACTTATGTGTAAGTGTATGGATCTTTCTGAAATTGTACTACAAGGTTCCATACCACAAAGGAAAGCTGGAATTGAGTTTGTGGGTAATTGCCTGAAACGTTTAGGAATTAGGGGCCAAAAGGGCCAAAAATAAGCATTTTCTAGTTTCAGACAATAACTTGTGTTCAAGTGTATGGATCTCTCTGAAATTGTAGTGCAAGCTACCATACCTCAAAGGAAGGCTGGGATTGAGTTTGGGGTGATGAATCATAAGGGGTTCAAAAATTGGGGGATTTTTTTTTTTTTTTTTTCCTTTTTTTCTTTAAAATTTTCCATTTTAAGTTGGTTATTTCTGATTTATATTTTAAGCAAATAATAATGATATGGCAGGAGATACACACCAAACAGGATGTGTAAATTATTATATAATAAGTATTGTGCAATAGCAAGAAATTTTCAATTGCACAGTATTTCGCAATAGCAAGAAATCTTCAATTGCACAGTATTGCGCAATAGCAAGAAATATCCAATAGCACAATATTGCGCAAAAGCAAGAAATTGTCAATTGTACAGTATTGTGCAATAGCAAGAAATATTCAATTGCACAGTATTGCGCAATTACAAGAAATATTCAATTGCACAGTATTGTGCAAAAGAAGATACTTTGTATAAATTGCTTATTTCTTGACCAATTTCAATGGGGTTTTATTCTTGAACTCTTGGGGTTCTTTAATATGCTGAATCTAACCGTGTATTAAGTTTTTGGATTTTGGGCCCCGTTTTTAAATTGGTCCACATTGAGGTCCAAAGGGTCCAAAATTAAACTTTGTTTGATTTCATCAAAAATTGAATTATTGGGGTTCTTTGATATGCCGAATCTAACCGTGTATTTAGATTCTTAATTTTGGTCCCGTTTTCAAATTGGTCTACATTAAGGTCCAAAGGGTCCAAAATTAAACTTAGTTTGATTTTAACAAAAATTGAATTCTTAGGGTTCTTTGATATGCTGAATCTAAACATGTATTAAGATTTTTGATTATGGGCCCAGTTTTCAAGTTGGTCCAAATCGGGGTCCAAAATTAAACTTTGTTTGATTTCAACAAAAAATGAATATATGGGGTTCTTTGATATGCTGAATCTAACCATGTATTTAGATTTTTGATTTTTGGGCCCCGTTATCAACTTTGTCCGCATTGAGGTCAAAAGGGTCCAAAATTAAACTTTGTTTGATTTCATCAAAAATTGAACTCTTGGGGTTCTTTGATATGCTGAATCTAACCATGTATTTAGATTTTGGATATTGGACCATAATAGGTGAATGTCCAATTTAAAATTTTTAAGTTCTTAGACCACATTCATTCTGTGTCAGAAACCTATGCTGTGTCAAATATTTAATCACAATCCAAATTCAGAGCTGTATCAAGCTTGAATGTTGTGTCCATACTTGCCCCAACTGTTCAGGGTTCGACCTCTGCGGTCGTATCAAGCTGCGCCCTGCGGAGCATTTTATTTTGGAATAATTCAGTAGATCACTGAAGCTCTGCGTAAAATCATACATTTAAAATATATACATGGAGATAGAGCAGTTGCATTTGCAGGCACGGTGGTTAGAGCTCCAGAGAGACAGGTCCATAGCTGTGACGGAGCTTGAAAAGGAGCGTAGAAGACGAACACGAAGGTGTAGACAGCAACGGCACCAAGAAATCTTGATGAGGCAGTGGCTGACACGGCGACCACTGCATGGGCAGTATGAGAGTCTGTTGCAGAAGCTCAACAGAGAGGACCCCAATGGTTAAAAAAGCTTCCTCACAGTGGACGCTGATATGTTTGGGGAGCTTTTAAACCGTATCTCACAAAGAATTTAAAAACAGAACACTAAATTAAGGTAAGTTGACATGTTTATACATTGATAATTTCATCCGAATGAAAGCGAGGTAAAATTATAATATTATTACAGGAATGACATTTATAAATTTTTCAACTTTTTTATATTTCAGAAAAACCATAGAGCCTGGACTGAAATTGGCTGTCAGTCACCCTTCGCCATCTCACAACTGGCGCTTCTTATGCAGAGCTCATGTATTCATTCTGAGTGGCTAATTATAAAAACACCATTTGTGTGTTCGTTCCGGAAGTTTTGGAATCTGTAATACATGAGTACTCGGAAGAGGTGATGCCAGCCGTCCTCACACCCGAACAGTGGCAGCAGATTGCCGATGGCTTCCAAGCCAAGTGGAACCTTCCTCGTGCATGTGGAGCACTTGGTGGCAAGCACGTGAGGATAAAATGCACAGAGGACTCTGGTACACTGTACTACAACTATAAAGGATTTTTCTCAATCATACTACTGGCCCTCGTTGACGCAGACTAAAAGTTCATATGGGTCAGTGTTGGTGCTAACGGAAGTGCGTCCGATGCCCAGCTCTTCAATCATTCTGAACTAAGGACTTTAACAACCTCGGTATGCGGTCACCTGGCCCATTGCCCGGCGATGACAAGAACACCCCATACTTCATCGGTTGGAGATGATGCATTCCCACTGAGAACCTGAATGATGAAGCCATACTCCAGGCAGACGTAAACTAACCAACGACAAGCGCATATTAAATTACAGGTAAGTCTTTAATGAAAAAGTTATGAACTACCTTTAGCAAAATTAAGTAAGTTATAAAATATCATAAGCCTTATGTATATCTTTTGCTGTTTGAGGGTATCAATTTTTCATTTTTTTTTCATGACAATTTTTTATCATGGTATTCCCTTTTTAGCATCTACCGGTACTGATGAAATGCACAAGAGCAGGAATTCTATTGGTTTAATAAAACATCGGAATTTCAATTGCTTTATTGCTATTAATTTGCTAAAATCAGTAAAGTTATCAATAACTTGTGATAAAATTCTTGCATTTGAATAAATTTTGAATAATTACACATTGTATATTTTTATTTTGCAGACTTTCCCGTGCAAGGCGAGTGGTGGAAAACGTATTTGGTATCCTTGTCATGCGGTTTCAATGCCTGCTTGGCTGCTTGAATCAGTCTCCAGAGACCATTGATTTCATCATTCTTGCATGTATTACACTGCATAATCTTCACAGAATTCGGAATCCTTCTATCGTACGCCAGGCCATCGACCATGAGGATGAGCACAAACAACTACAACCTGGTGAATGGCGTCATGGAAGGCAGATGGTAGATGGTGATCATACCCATGGAAGGAATGCTGTGACATCTGCTGGGGTCTATCAAACAGACTATCTTAAGAACTATTTCAATTCACCAGCAGGTTCAGTTGAGTGGCAAGAGAATATGATTTAGGTCAGCAGTATAATTATACAGTTACTTGTAGTTTCACCGTGAAACTGCTGATTTAGTTATTTTAGTATGACATCTTGTTCTCATGCGTTATAAAAATTGTCAAGATTATTTTAAAATAAAGGGTTATTATGTTTTGTTTTGTTTAAAGTTCAACTTTAGTTTGGTTTATGTATTGCCTTTTTTTCTGCGTTTTAAAAAATGTAGTTTCTTGATTGCATGTTTATAAGAAGATCCTTAGAGTTAGAAATCATTGAAATGATAATAATGATACTTTGAACCGTTTGTATTTTCTTATTAATAAAATTTACTGCTCTTTTCTTGAAAATGAGATTTGTCACTGGATGGGAACCTATGTTAGGCAATACGACTGGTGCAACGTATAGTGCAGGATCTGCTTACCCTTCCGGAGCTTTTGTATAAAAAAACTAGCTTTGAAGCATCTGTGTCGTGAGAGAATAATTAAAGTGTAGGTGATATCGAAATTAATTTAAAGCTCAAATGCGCATTTCGAAAATACAAGTCCGATCAGTGTACACCAAATATTGGAAAACCTACATGTAATAAACTTTGAAACTTTGAAGAGGTTTAGAGTAAATAATTCATTCTACAGCATCATACATAGTGCACAAAAGCATGATATTTTGTGCGAAATTCATTCATACATTTAATTTTGTAAAATAACAGAAGTGAATATATAAAGTTGATGTTCAAATCATTCAATATGCACAGAATATACTTCTAATCAAAAAAGAATTCAAATGTTGAAAAGTATTTGTCCAGTAACCGAACAACACGTGAATTCACGAATGCGCTTACTGAATGACAGAATTATCATTGTTCAGTCACGACTTGACTTGATTTGACTTTATCAATATTTGAATTTTTGGATAAGTTATTTATTGTATTACATTGACAGTTAAAACATAAGAAAATGCAAGGAACCATATCTTTTTGTCCTTGTTCTCCATTCGTTCTGATACAACATCATTGACAACACTTACATATTCTTTGTATGACATCAGAGGACTAAAATTACAGTTATTGTTTCACACGTTAAATGTCGGTTTTATTTGAATGGGAAATTACAATATTTCATTGCTACCACTGAGATAATGAACATTTTTTTGGCAATTTTATTCTAACATTGTCCGTTCAGGCTTGACTATAATGCATACTATATTTGACAGGTTTGACAAGAAGACAAACCTGAGGTGCATGTTGTTCATGTGTCAATATGGAAACCTCAGATAAGCTATTATATACATGTATATCACGGTCAGACTAGAAAAGTAATACAAAAAATTATTTCAATCGATATAGAATGTTAAATCGCTATTTGTTCTTTTCTCGATACTTCATGAGGACAATGGTGTTTCGACTTGTGCTTTTTTGCGAAACGCGAGTTTGCCAAGTGTTCGCTTCTTTTTTCAAATTAATGCGCAGTACATTAAGTTAAAGATATAAACATAAAGATAACATTATGATCAATAGAAAAATGACCAAATTAAACAAAGCAGGCAACAAAACATGCATAGAAAAACAAGATTGAGCAATACAAACCCATCAAAACCTGGGGGTTTGACTTGAGGGCTTCGGCAGAGTCAATAATTTCTACCAGCTAATGATACACAGAGTACTCATATAAACATCCAGTTTTGTTTTTGTTTGTTTGTTTGTTTGAGTTTAACACCTCTTTCATCAACTTTGACTATTTTATGGCGGCCAGCTATTATTGGATACGAGGCTTATAATTTGTTAAAACACTGGAGTTGTAACAGAAAGACGATAACCTACACTGTTGTGTGCTTATTGTTTTACTTTTATACTATAACAATTCTTCAATTATAACAGTAATTGTTTTAAGAGGAGAAAAAACCGTTTGAATTAGTACATTTAACCTACTGCATATATGTCAAAAAGTCCAGTTCCACCGTCAATTATGTATCTTGGTTTAGGTCGAGTGTTAATTAAGGCGTTCTCTATAGCTTCTGTCACAGGTTGCAAAGTTTTTTTCTGTATCAAGTGTTATAATGAAATACAGCATATGAAAATGTGGTAGATCTACGTTTTACTGTAATTCTACAATTTTTATGGACATTTAAAGATTTAAATTATAGTTTATACAATTAGATCATTCCTGCCTACATCAGATAAGATATTTTTAGAATATAAAATGAGATAACAGAGATATTTTTAGAAATTAACTGAGAGAACTGAGATATTTTCAGAACATTTTCAGCCAATCAGGTAGGAGATGTAAGGAAAGTATTAATCAGCTCGTTTTTTGCTGCCAGTTACTCAAATTAAGTTTTTCATTAAACAATCGGCATTCAAATGGGAACCAACTGTGCTCTTATGGCCGACTTGTTCCTTTATTCATATGAGGCTGACTTTATACAGGAACTTCTGAGGAAGAAAGAAAAGAAGTTAGCAGTATCTCTTAACTTCTTACTTTCCGCTATATAGATCTACCCCATCGATATTGAGATAAAGGATAAAACAGATACAGTTAAGTCTGCCTCATATCTTGACTTACATCTAGAAATTGACAATGAGGGTCGGTTGAAAACAAAACTTTACAACAAAAGAGATGATTTCAGCTTCCCAATTGTGAACTTTCAATTCTATGTAACAATATCCCAGCAGCGCCTGCATAAGGAGTATATATCTCCCAGTTGATACGATATTCCAGGGCTTGTATTTCCTATCATGATTTCCTTGATAGAGGGTTGCTGCTCACAAGGAAGCTATTAGACTAGGAGTTCCAAGTGGTGAAGTTGAAGTCATCCCTTCGTAAATTTTACGGACGCCATCACGAATTCGTTGACCGTTAGGGAATATCCGTTTCACAGATGACAACGGATATGTTCCAATTGTCGTAACTACAATCCTGTCCCCTTTTCCCCGAATGTGACCTACCGAATTAGACATATCATCGGGCTTGTAATAACATGAGCAACACGACGGGTGCCACATGTGGAACAAGATCTGCTTATCCTTCCGGATCACCTGAGATCACTCCCAGGTTTTGGTGGGGTTCGTGTTGCTCAGTCTTGGGTTTTCTATGTTGTGTTTGATGTACTGTTGTTTGTCTGTTTGTCTTTTTCTGTTTTTGCCATGGCGTTGTCAGTTTATTTTCGACTTATGAGTTTGAATGTCCCTTAGGTATCTTTAGCTTCATTTGTACTCGTAGCAGATTTTAATTTTGTTTTTATTAATCAATTTTAATCAAAAAAGCTTGTGGAATATATCAACTTTCCTGTGCTATGAAACAATAAGAGTTGGATTATTTTGACTAAAGCAACTTAAAGAAGTTATTTTGTTTAATGTGTAACAATCTGGAAAACGATCATGGTAATTTAACTTTCTGATAATCCACGTGTTTGTATTGAGAAGAAGTCTTTATTAATACGAGATGTGCTATTTTATATCTGGATTTGAAGTTTATTATTCATAGAACTGAGGACTGTTTATTTATTACTTATTCATTTATGTTGCATTTGAACATTGCATAATTACAGGTGTACTGACATAAAGGATCCGACCAGGAGAAAGAAGAACTATACTGTTTATAATCCTACATTGCTTGAAAATTGGACAATTGCTAGACTGAAAGCAGAGAAAAATGATATCGAATATCCAATCACTGCAAAACGTATTACATAAGTACGTATTTTGAGACGATACAACAATGGTGATAGTTACGGTATCACATCAAACCCAACAAACGCTCGTGGTGAGGAAGCACGTGGTGAGGAACCCATAACTGGTAGTGCGGTATACCACAATGCATTTCCAATGCAACACGCACGTGATGATGAGAGTGCGCAATCCCATAATGCATCTAGGACAAACAATAACAAAGATAACACGCCCGGTAATGACAATCGATTTTTTATTGGAACTGTTTCTAAATTTATCCACAACAGTTCAATCACTTCAACAGAATCTTTCTGGCTTAACAGTCAATTCATTACTTCAAGCCAGAGCAAATGAAAACACTAGCAGAATTGTCGAAACGTATTTTTCTGGTGGATAGTGCATCCATCAACAAAAATTATAAATCCACATATTCTAATCAATCTTGGTTAAACTTGAATTTACAGTTCGCATACTATGCATTGCAATTCGCCAAAACTGCACCGAACGCAGCTACAGAAAGTGAGGAACAACTTTCAAATGTTAGAACCTCTGGGAATATGGTGAAAACAGCTCACGGATATTCTGCAGGAAACAATTTCACCTAAGTTAAGAAAGAATATAATATCAAGTATGGATATAAATCTTACATCATTACTGATACCATACTATTTTGATTTAGGAATCTGTGAGATTAACTTAGGTGACGATAAAAACAACAAAACCGACCCTAGATGTTCAAAATCCCTGTCTCTGGGCGAGTTTATACAGGCCTTCGCCATTTTTAGGAATATCATGTGCACAGCATTTCCACACCGCCTAAGTTAGCTTGATTTATACGAACGAGATTTGGTAGATATAATAATAATTTATTCATGAGATAGCAAACTATCCAAATCATGAATTCAAGAACTACATATTTTCTGGATTAAGACAATATTTTTTCACAGGTATTACAACGTTACCATCTGTTTCTATTGCGGGCAAAAACTTGAAAATCAGCGTTATCTCAACCAAAATATGTTTTGAGATTAATAGAGTCGGAAGTAGTGAAAGTCTACTTAGAAGGACCGTTTGATTTTATTTCATTTGAACATCAGCGCATTAACCCTATCGGTATGGCAAAGGGTAAGTACAATAAAAAGAAGCGTTTGATCGTAGACTTGTCAGCGCCGCATGATCCAAAAAATCCTAGTTTAAATGAACTTATCGATAAGACGAATTTTCTTTGCAATATGTTTCAATCGATGATGCTATTAGAACTATTAAAAAGCTAGGTTTTAAATGTTGGCTATTAAAAACAGATATAACCAACGCCTTCAAGGTTATGCCCCTGAGGCCAACATAATGGCCTTTTCATGGAATCAAATGGGATGACAGATATTACTTTTTTAATGAATTATTGTTTGGGTGGAGGTCTAGCCCAAAAATATTAGACACCAGGCATGGGTTAATGCAAATTCGTAATAGTAATGCATTACAATATTCCAAGTAATTGCATGTAATGTGTAATGCAGCAATTTTTGCATTACATGTAATTGTATTTTAATGCATTACTTTAGCAAAAAGTGATGTAATTTCATGCATTACATTGCATTACATGGCATTACTTTTTTCACATACTATATTTCTTTAACAGATAGTTGGAGATTAAACTAAACCAGAATTAATGATTTTTTTATTAACTAAGAACAAAATCACTTGAATATTGACTTTCTGTTTTCTATTTATTTATCACACTTTACATAAATCACTAGATGGAATAACACAACACTGTATATCAGATTGAGTTTTTTAATTTCATTTTATTTCATACATTTTCCAGCATAAAAAGATTGATATTTGAAAAGCATTATTTGGAATTAATTGAAACAGCTTGCATTACAATTGAAATTTTGTTTTACGTTTTAATAATTACAAGAGTTATAGTTTTTACTTTAAATTATTTACTGAAAATTTTTAGCTGCAAATTTAAAAAAAATAATTTCTATATTAGTGCTTATATATATATGTTTTTAGTGTTAGCAAGATACATGTATATGCTAGAGTTAAATGTGGTGCTGTTTTATTACTATTCATTTGCATGCTGCATGCCTTGTTTTTTTTTATTGCATATGTTTTTATGTTCGGTGAAAAGCTCATTAGAGCTTATGTTGTAGTATGTTTGTCAATATGCCGAATCCAAATAAAGTTTTACTTACTAACTTACTTATTACTGTAAAAGTGTTCCATTGTTGTCAAAAGATCAATGAATACCTTGTCATGATTAAATAACAGATAATTGAACATTTTCATAAAACACTAATTAGTTTGTTTTACAATCAATCTTTTCACCATTTTGACACTTGGTCATAGATTAAGCTCTATGTTTATTATGTAATTAGGAAAGAAATTCTCAGTAAATATTTTGATTGAAATAACAAACAAAAAAGGCAAATGAATATTTATAAAAGTAAAGTTAACATTAAGTTAAAATAAGTATTAAACTTCATCTTTGTAATTTCTTTTTAGAGACAATACAGAGATGTATACCTTGAAACATTAAAACCAAAGATAAGCTAGACGAGCAATCAACTTTCATAGGTTTTGTGAAACAGTCGGGTAGTCAGAAATATCACTTGAAAGTGTTCAGGCCTGATAAAATGTGCATGAAGGATGAAACCTTTCGAAACCCTTATAATATTAAATGTAATAGTCGTATTGAATAGACTTTTACATGTCTACTTAAATTCAATACATCGAACAGTTACTGCATATGCTAGAATCTTTTGTGACTTCATGTTATTTTTCAAAATGTTTGCTTTTTTTTTACTGATAAAAAAATTTACAAAATGTAATGTGTAATTCAATGCATTACTTTGCAAAATTAATTGTAATTTAATGCATTACTTTGATAAATGCATGTAATTGTAATTGTAATTTAACGCATGGTTTTGTCAAATAAATTGTAATATAATGCATTACATTGCAATGTAATTCGTCCCATACCTCTTTGACACACTTTCACAATTAATTTTGTTGGATTGCTCAGAACAATTACAATATAGAGCACATTTTACATGCACACTTACTAGATGATTTTTATACGACCGCATAAAAATTTTGCGGTCGTATATTGGTATGACGTTGGCGTCGTCGTCGTCGTCGTCCGAAGACGCATTGGTTTTCGCACTCTAACTTTAGTTTAAGTGAATGGATCTCTATGAAATTTTACCACAAGGTTCAATATCACAAAAGGAAGGTTGGGATTGATTTTGGGGGTTATGGTACTAATAGTTAAGGAATTAGGAGCCAAAAAGGGGCCAAAAATAAGCATTTTTGTAACTTCCAGACATAACTTGTGTGTAAGTGTATGGATCTCTCTGACATTGTACCACAAGGTTCCATATCACAAAGGGAATGCTAGGATTGATTTTTGGGGGTAATTGCCTCAAAATTTTAGGAATTAGGGGCCAAAATAGGGGCAAAAAACAAGCATTTTTCTAGTTTCATGACAATAACTTGTGTGTAAGTGTATGGATCTTTCTGAAATTGTACTACAAGGTTCCATATTACAAAGGAAAAGCTGGAATTAAGTTTGGGGGTAATTGCCTGAAACGTTTAGGAATAAGGGGCCAAAAAGGGGCCAAAAATAAGCATTTTTCTAGTTTCCAGACAATAACTTGTGTTTAAGTGTATGGATCTCTCTGAAATTGTACTGCAAGGTACCATACCTCAAAGGGAAGGCTGGGATTGAGTTTGGGGTGATGAATCATAAGGGGTTCAAAAATTTGGGGGATTTTTTTTCCTTTTTCCTTTTTTCTTTAAAATTTTCCATTTTAAGTTGGTTATTTCTGATTTATATTTAAAAGCAAATAATAATGATATGGCAGGAGATACACACCAAACAGGATGTGTAAATTATTATATAATAAGTATTGTGCAATAGCAAGAAATTTTCAATTGCACAGTATTGCGCAATAGCAAGAAATCTTCAATTGCACAGTATTGCACAATAGCAAGAAATATCCAATAGCACAATATTGCGCAAAAGCAAGAAATTGTCAATTGTACAGTATTGCACAATAGCAAGAAATATTCAATTGCACAGTATTGCGCAATTGCAAGAAATATTCAATTGCACAGTATTGTGCAAAAGAAGATACTTTGTATAAATTGCTTATTTCTTGACCAATTTCAATGGGGTTTTATTCTTGAACTCTTGGGGTTCTTTAATATGCTGAATCTAACCATGGATTAAGTTTTTGGATTTTGGGCCCCGTTTTTAAATTGGTCCACATTGAGGTCCAAAGGGTCCAAAATTAAACTTTGTTTGATTTCATCAAAAATTGAATTATTGGGGTTCTTTGATATGCCGAATCTAACCGTGTATTTAGATTCTTAATTTTTGGTCCCGTTTTCAAATTGGTCTACATTAAGGTCCAAAGGGTCTAAAATTAAACTTAGTTTGATTTTAACAAAAATTGAATTCTTAGGGTTCTTTGATATGCTGAATCTAAACATGTATTTAGATTTTTGATTATGGGCCCAGTTTTCAAGTTGGTTCAAATCGGGGTCCAAAATTAAACTTTGTTTGATTTCAACAAAAATTGAACTCTTGGGGTTCTTTGATATGCTGAATCTAACCATGTATTTAGATTTTTTATCTTTGGACCCCGTTATCAACTTTGTCCACATTGAGGTCAAAAGGGTCCAAAATTAAACTTTGTTTGATTTCATCAAAAATTGAACTCTTGGGGTTCTTTGATATGCCGAATCTAACCGTGTATTTAGATTCTTAATTTTTGGTCCCGTTTTCAAATTGGTCTACATTAAGGTCCAAAGGGTCCAAAATTAAACTTTGTTTGATTTTAACAAAATTGAATTCTTAGGGTTCTTTGATATGCTGAATCTAAACATGTATTTAGATTTTGATTATGGGCCCAGTTTTCAAGTTGGTCCAAATCAGGGTCCAAAATTAAACTTTGTTTGATTTCAACAAAAATTGAATATAAGGGGTTTTTTGATATGCTGAATCTAACCATGTATTTAGATTTTTGATTTTTGGACCCCGTTATCAACTTTGTCCACATTGAGGTCAAAATGGTCCAAAATTAAACTTTGTTTGATTTCATCAAAAATTGAACTCTTGGGGTTCTTTGATATGCCGAATCTAACCGTGTATTTAGATTCTTAATTTTTGGTTCCGTTTTCAAATTGGTCTACATAAAGGTCCAAAGGGTCCAAAATAAACTTAGTTTGATTTTAACAAAATTTGAATTCTTAGGGTTCTTTGATATGCTGAATCTAAACATGTATTTAGATTTTTGATTATGTGCCCAGTTTTCAAGTTGGTCTAAATCGGGGTCCAAAATTAAACTTTGTTTGATTTGAACAAAAATTGAATATAAGGGGTTCTTTGATATGCTGAATCTAACCATGTATTTAGATTTTTGATTTTTGGACCCCCTTATCAACTTTGTCCACATTGAGGTCAAAATGGTCCAAAATTAAACTTTGTTTGATTTCATCAAAAATTGAACTCTTGGGGTTCTTTGATATGCTGAATCTAACCATGTATTTAGATTTTGGATATTGGACCATAATAGGTGAATGTCCAATTTAAAATTTTTAAGTTCTTAGACCACATTCATTCTGTGTAAGAAACCTATGCTGTGTCAAATATTTAATCACAATCCAAATTCAGAGCTGTATCAAGCTTGAATGTTGTGTCCATACTTGCCCCAACTGTTCAGGGTTCGACCTCTGCGGTCGTATCAAGCTGCGCCCTGCGGAGCATTTTATTTAGTTATTGTACCAGAACAAGATAATGCTCAACAAAATATGAGTACATTCATGAATATTTTCAAGTCATTAGGTGTGCCCCTTTAGGTTAAGAAAACTAAAGGACCATGTCCTAAATTAGAATATTTAGGAATATATTTAGATACTATAAATATGGAGGCTTATCTCCCTTTAGAAAAGGTACTAAGAATTCAAGAAATTATACAATCTTATAAGTGAATTATTGTACCAAGAGAGAGTTATTGAGTTTATTAGGATTTAGATTTTGCCTGCAGAGTTTTAGTGCCAGGAAGATCATTTGTTTCACATTTGATTACACTGTCTACAACTGTTAAAAAGTTGTATCACCATGTTCAATTGAAAAGCTGTAAGCCTGATGTTGTAATGTGGTCAAAATTTTAAAAAAAATGGGAACGGTGTTTCCTTCATTTTAAATGATAATATAACGAATGCTGCGGACATTCACTTGTATACTAATATCGATGTTACACTGTCCTCATTTGGAAGATTTTATAAAAATGAATGGTTTCAAGGTGACTTTCCATATGACTTATTGTCTTGTGAGAAAACATCTATGGCGTTTTGTGAATTGTATCCAGTTGTAATGACGTGCGTACTATGGTGAGATAGATGGACAAGGAAACGTATATTATTTAATAGTGACAAGTTAGCCACTGTTAACATTATAAAAAAGGAAATCTTAAGATTCAAAGCCCGATAAAGTTAATCAGAAAGCTTACTTATCATTCAGCCATTAATGTTTTCGTAGTGCATTCCAAACACATTCCTGGTATAAAAAAAACTGTAAAGCTGATCCTCTTTCTCGTTACCAGATGATGAAGTTCAGAGCATTGGCACCACACGCCAACGCGATACCAATTCTTTGTCTGCATCCCTCAGAGCTGATGATGGTCGAAATTCAAAAATAGAATGATTATTGGATGCGTCTATTAGCGAAAACACAAGACTGACATATAAATCCTCTTTTAAATGTTTCAGATCATTTTTGGTCATGAATGGTCTATCGTGCCCCGCAATCAACCTTCCCCATGTACCAGAAGAGTTTCTAGTTTTTCGTTACTTATTGTCAAAAAACATTTAATCTTAAGCACCAAACTATTAAATTGTATCTTGCCAAAATACGCCATTATTATATAAGATTTTTAGGATATGGTTCTATGGCGAAAGCTATCAGATTACCCATTATTCTGTGAGGTATAAAAAATCACAGAACAATGTTGTTCAAGAAAGATTGCCAATTACATCCTCAATTTTGAATAGGCTTTGTGAATTTTATCGAAAGGAATGTTTTCACCATTGGTAGACCTGATGTTAAAATGCGATTTTAAAATGGCATTCTTCAGTTTTCTTCGGTGTGGAGAGTTCATCTGTCCGTCTTACAATGATAATTCCAGTACAGTACTTTTGCAAGATATCACTGTGGATCCGACGAAACAGTTTTCCATTTTTCACCTGCGATCACCAAAACGTGATCCTTTTTGACAAGGGGTTAATTTTACTATTTATGAACATGACACATTTTGATCAGTTGATACAACTAGTAAGTAACTTTCTCACAGACACAACATTGGCGCTTTGCCAAAATCTCCACTTTTTGTCGAGGATGAATTACAATTATGGCCAATAAGTAGGGATACATTTATTTCTTCATTGAGAAAACTATTAGACACACTTGGCTATAATACTGTAAAATTTTGTGGTCATTCCTTTCTTATATGTGCTTCGGACGCATTAAATTTATAACGTGTTGTTTTTAATTTTTTGATAGGAGTAGCTATATCTACAGCAGCATGTGGTGTCGAGGATCATATTATTCAAACTTTAGGCAGGTGGTCGTCAGCCTGTTACATTCGATACATACGAATTGATGCCAAAGCTTGAAAAGAGTTCAGCACGCTATGTGTTTTCATACTTTAAAAGTACCATTGTGGTTGTTGGAAGCATGGGAATTATTCAATTAGAGAATATGTTAAGAAAGTATTATCCATATTCTATTTTCTTGTAACATTCAGTTGATATTTGAATGGTGAAGACCATGAGGACACTATTTTTTTACAAATCATGTTGGATTTGATTTGATTTGATATTTTTTATGTTTTTATGTGTTCTTTAAACTGAGTATTCTATACATGCAAGAACATATAAGCATCTGCACACATACGTTAACAAAATTACGTAAAAATGATGTATCTATCCTTGGGGCTTTTACTCATCTAATGGTATTGCATTCGCTCAATTTGGCCATGATCATTTCGGGAAAATTATATTGTACCCCCAAGTCAATTATACATCAGTATAGTAAAAACTATTTTGCCTTCTAAGCTCAACCGAAGGGGAATTAATCCTAGACCCTGCTGCTGGTATCCACCGCAGCCGAAAACCCAATGCTGGTATCCACCGCAGCCGACACACTGCTGCAGGCATCTACCGCAGCCGACACTCTGTTCCGAATATCCACCGTACCCTATTAGTTTAGAGATTTATTCATTGAGTAATAGTTAAAATTGTTGTTAATGTTCGGTAGATTTTTTAAAATGTGAGTAGCCCCAAGAAAGCCAAAACGTAGATACGATAATTGTTTACTATATTGTAATATATTAATATGTTGTATCATGTAGGTTTAGCAATTATATAGTTAGTGGTAGTATTTTATTAGCTTAGTTTATACATGTATACACATCAATATGTGATTATGATATTTGTTGTTTTGACCTGTTTTTATTTGTCAACGGTATCAGTCCGTCGTCTTGAATATAAAGTGAGGTGGTTTAGAAAGGATTTCAATAACTATAGAAATGAATTTCTACTAATTGTCACTTAGAGAACACATGTGCTGGTACATATCAAATGGAACGTTTAGGGTTGTCGTCGTTTGTCCTTGGATAATTACCATTTCTGAGTGACGTACACTAGCTAAAATAGGTTTGTATAAATGGCCTTGACATTGTTTTACTTTTACACATGTAGAGATAAGTATAGTTTTGAGATAGACAAAACATATCGGATGTTAAGATGAATACAACATTAGTTTATCGGATGCTCATGTTTATTTTCTTATCTTTTTTTACGATCAACATTTGCATTGATTATTATGTGTACATTATTTCTTTGTTAGTATTGAAAATAACATACAGTTATGTTGAACCAAAGTTTAAAGAACTTTTGCCTGTGGATAAGAAAGCTGTTCTCATTACGGGATGCGATACGGGTATGTCTATAATTTATACAATTGAGTTTAAGGGGGTATATAGATCCAATATGGTAGAAAGATTAATAGGACCAAAAGCTGCGTATACCAGATATGCATATTGTTTTTTTCGTTAAAAAATTCTATAGTCTTTCTTAGATAGATTAGAAGTATTATCATTTATCAGCAGAGAAACAGCGCTTGGAAAATAGTTTTCATATTGTGTGTTTGCTTTGAGTCCAGAGGAAAATATTCCATGCATATTAAGTATCATGTAGAAAGTGCTTTAACATACAGAGAGCGTGGTACTCTCGGGCTCCTTACCTGAACAATTGGATTTAAAGTCCGTATTTGACTGCGTATTTACAATACATACCACACAGCCAAATGGACGTGCAACTATATCACGAGATTTACTGTGGGACGGGAGAAGTCCAAGAAATGACCGTATTTCTATATCAGAGTCAACCATAAGTGTGTCATAAAGTCGACAATGATCACATAAAGATAAAGATGTTTTATTTTTCTAAATTAGGTCCCCAGGGGGGCATATACATATAACAACTATAATCTTTTACAACATACAATATTTTTACATGACATTCATATAATAAGCATAACTATTGATATAGAGGCATACAGACTATTATATGTTAAATTAAAAAGTATGTAATAGTTGCCACAACCGGGGATGTGACAAATGTCCTCTCACTTGATTTTATCTACAGTTATTTTTACTTTATTTACTTTATTCTTTATATTTGCTGGAAATGTATACATATTTGATTGTTTAGTTGTAACAGGTACCATGGGACTATACTCTAGGACTGTGAGCTTAAGAGCTCTAACAAACCTTCTCGTACCTAAGCAGTGAGAAATCTAGGGACAAAAATTTACCTCCCCTGTAAACACTGAAAACTTGATCTTTTCAATGGTTGTCCCGTTTTAGCAAGAACGCCATCAAATATCAATTTACGAGAAAACGTTCTATAAAAATAAGTTGAAATAAAAACAAAATTTCCATTACTGTTACCATTCATTTCTCTCCTTAAATAGCAAACAACGAGTACAGAAGGTTATAGGAGTTTGGTAGAAAATTAGTTTAAAATATTGCTATGCGAATAAATTACTGGAGTATCAACTTCAATTTATTTTTCTACTTGCTGTTTACCTCTCTGGAACATGCCAATTATCTGTATATGTATGCAGCTAGATCAGAGAAATTAAGGAAAAAAACTTCCAAAGGAATCGATTGAAAAGATTAACATTTTTGAAATTAAGTTACTAAGGAAATTCAAACGGACCTTATCCCGATGAAAACATTGAATGTGAATAAATCAAGAAGACCGTAAATACATGTACAAAAATCGAGACGACCTTTTCTTAAAATTGTATACAAAGATAGTAAAAATCGTTTACCTGATAACCAACTTTATAAAAATATTTATCTTTAATTTTTGAACCTGCACACACAAACTTTTAAATTGTCATGTTCACGAAAAGACAATATTTTTATATTTTATATTAAATGTTCACGTGACAAGAGCAGACCGGTGCACTCGGAAACTTAGCTGTGAAAAAAAGGTACTGTTTTGGGAAATTTCACATGCTAAGGACTTTATGGAAAACTCCGACATTTTGTGACCTTAAAGATCTTTAGATTTTGTATGTACATGTTTCTTTCCAATTTATTTTTATCAATATGCAGCAAAGATTCACATTATTTAGATTTCAGTTTCACAAGATTCTAATGCAGTTATCTCGATAAATACTGAACATAAAACATCGTGTATTTGCATGTATATTTCTAATAACACAGTTTAGCAAATACTTTCTTTAAAATGTACGATTGTTGTTTAGAACAACTTTTTTCGTCACCTGCATTGTTTTATTAATGATTTTCTTGACATTTCAAAAGAAGAGTGAATTTTCTATTGTTCACGGTCTCTAGGTTTTCCACTGCAGAGAAACAAACATAAAGATAACAAAAGTTCAAGGTTAATCACAGCAAATCACATATACTGCAGTAATAAGTTTTGAGAATCGTGTAGGTTTCCTTACTACTGCAACAGACACCAAAGGACGGTGCTGAGGGAACTGTGTAATTTATATGTCAGTTGGGACAAAAGTAACATTTTAGAAATTTAAATTCTTAGTGGCATTAGCACCGAAAAGGGTTTAGATAAATTGGAAACAGTAGGAAGCCCTCAACTGGTACTTAATCAGCAAGATTTTGTTTAGATTTCCCCCATTTACATAAACGATTTGATAGAGGGTGTATCATCAAATACAAGACTGTTCGCAAATGACTGATGTACCAGAAATTCAACGCCACAGAAGGATTTAGATAGGCTGCAACAATGAGAAAATAACTGGCCTGTGTCTTTCAACACTGCGCATTACAACAGACACAAAGCACATGACCCAACCAATAAAATCAATGGACCAAAAATGCACATAGCACCAAGGATTTCCTGGTACGCAACTTCAGACCATAGAGGAGTTTTTCAAACATACGTAAGATATGTAATGGAATACTCCTCTTTAGTATGAGATCCCAAGATACAGAAGAACATCAACACACATGAGATGTTGCAGAAAAGAGCAGCTCCTTTTGTATTTGAAAATTACAGGACAACCAGCAGTGTAACATCGATGCTAGAGATATCTTCAGTGGGAAACCTTACAACATTGTAAGCAATATCTGAAACCTACAGTGATGTGTATGATTGTTAATGGACTTGTGGCTATACCAACACAGCTGTATTTTATACTAAGCAACTACCGGAGGTCACTAGTTTCGATATCAAATACATATTTGCAAAGTCCATTGACATCATTAGGCATTTTCTACATCAAATAAACGCCACTTTCTAAGAGCGTCTGTAGCAACATCAACTAGCATATCAAGCCAAGATAGACATTTTAAATTCACTTGAGGAGTTTTAACTATAAATTTAGCATAAGTTTTGGCTTTTGTACGCTTTTCCTGGGCATGTGCCGATCTGCGATAATACACCAAAGGTTGTATGCAGAGAATTGATTCAGAAGATATTTGATATTTAAAAAATGATCATAATAAAAACTTCAGATTCTAACATATGTACAAAGGCCTTTAACATTTTTTTATCAATTCACCACAGGCTTTCTCATGAACCTTGTTTTGTCTGCCTGAAACTAAAACATGCGAAATTATTTTATGCTATAAAAATAACCACAAGCATTCATAATACATTAAGATGCCAATTTTGGCAATTAACGAATTTATTGATAATCCGTTTCGAAATGAAATTTGGAACAACTTTATGGTTAGTAATCTTTATCTGCCTTAATTGGGTTTGAACGATTTTGATTTGCCCGTTTTCTCATTCAACAAATCTCACAAGAATTTCACATTTAAATAGATACATATTGGCAATGCTAACTCCGGTACTATAATTATGAAAACAAGGAGATGCAGGATTCCTGATAAGACAAATATCCATAAAAACCAAAGGAAAAAATGTGGACAATTTATTCGTTCATTGTGTGTTAATTTACGTTTTTAGATTGAGTTAAGCCTTCCAATTGATATCTTATAGTGTGTCTTTCTATGTTGTGATGTTATACTATTGTTTCAAAAAAAAGGGAGAAGGTTTGGCACCATTAAAACGTTTAATCCCGCTGCAAATGTTTGCACCTGTCCTAAGTCAGGAATCTGATGTCGTCTGTTTATGTAGTTCATACGTGTTTCTCGTTTCTCGTTTTTATATTGATTAGACCGTTGGTTTTCCCGTTTGAATGGTTTTACACTAGTAATTTTTTGGGCCCTTTTAAGCTTGCTGTTCGATGTGAGCCAATGCTCCGTGTTGAAGGCCGTACCTTGACCTATAATGGTTTACTTTTATAAATTGTTACTTGGATGGAGAGTTGTCTCATTGTCACTCATACCACATCTTCCTATATTTAATTACAAGTCATCGTATGGCCTTCACCAATGTCCAACACCATGTCTTATAGTAAGCCTTGAAAGACCCCGGTAAGTCAGAGCGTGAATCATTTCAGAAGAGTAAACCAACGTCCTTATTCATACCTATGAACGAAAAACAAATACGGCAGACATACAGGGAACAGAGTATTCATATTAGCTGATTAATAATATTCTACTCTTTAGGTTCAATTACCAAGGTCTCATTTAGAATCGCAATGACATAAGTCTTAAGATACAGGATTGTTTGAAGTGAGTCTTTATATAACAATCTGGTAAGTGTATGCATGTCTTGTCATCCCAAAAATAGTAATACATTTTATTTTCCTTCAGTTTACTTGAAGAAGCTATTATAATCCTTCAAAACATTCAATGATTGGCAGACATATTTTTCAGAGAGTTTGACATATTACAAATTCTCGCTTTTGCCATGGATGAACTTACTATTTGAATGACATATATTCAAATATTTGTAACAGGTGCTTTTCTAGAATTATTACTTTACTTATTAAAATGTAAAACTAATCTAAAACATCAGTTCATCAATAGTTTACAAATCAATAGCGTCAGTGACAAAAAAAATAATATTGCTAAAGGAGCAATAAAAGAAAGAAAGAAACAAATCCTATATTACCAATTTGGGCGCCCTTAGAAGCATTGTTTATAAAATAAACAAATACAAAAAGAAATGGGGGAAAAAAACAACAAACAAAAAGCAACAACACTAAAGTGCTCATCATGTTTTGCAAGTAACAGTATGTGAACAGTCTCTATCATCAACGTCTTAAAGATTAAACATTCCACTGATTCATTTATTTTTTGTTGTTGTTTGTACAAAATATCCTGTCAATCAGACTCGAATAATTTTCGTAGGCAACATAGTTATTATGCCACTAGTAAATGTAATAAAAATAGTTTTGAAGTTACACAATCAGATAAGTTTGGACAAAATATGATATTTGGAAAAAATATGTTTTAGAAAAAACACAATTTGACTTTGCAATTATTGTGATCCAACAAGACATGTCCATGAAAAAAATACGAAATATTTACTTTCAAGTCGGGTTATGGATGCATACTTCCTTTTGACAACATACAAAATATCATAGCTGAGATTTTCATAGATTTTTGGTAGCTTATACAGAATGATGTTGTTTCAGAGGAATAACGGGTTTTCAGCAGCAATATCTTATTGTGTCGTTTACGTTTCTGTTTCAAACACAATGATGTGTCCATATTAACGTATACTACTATTTGATATAAGACACAAAATACATTGACATATCCATTTATTATTCCATATTCTATAGGTTTTGGACACTTCATCGCTATTCGATTAGCTAAAGATGGTTTTATAGTGTTTGCTGGTGTATTAGATATAAATGGTAAAGGAGCAAACACATTAAAGGATAGAAAGTTACAGAATCTGCATTTAATACAGCTAGATGTAACAAAATCCGTGGAAATACAGGAAGCAGTGAATCATGTCCAGAAAACATCTGGAGGTAATGACTTCTGAAATATTGTTTATTACTGAAACTTGGAATCGTCAGGTATACGCCAATGAGACAGTGAATAAATTAAACAGAGACTATTAATTCAAAACTCTGTCGTCAACTACTAATTAAGAAAAAAAACACACATTAAGTTATTACATAAGTTAACCACTGACAAGGTTTCAGACATAGGATTTACACATTACTATGTGGCGGGGTTAAACTACTTTGTATACTTTACCTGAATAACAGACGAGGTGCAATGTGTTTTAAGAAACATACCATCTCCTGATATGTTTCAAAAAGGTAGAATCATTTGAAAGACATCAGATGATGGTTTAAGTTCTGATGTGATCTCCCAAATTGTTACCAAAGTGTTCCTAGAACCTTATAAGAAGTACTCACAGTTATCACGTCATGATATCAGCGTGTTGGTATTTCTGGAATCTTTAAAGGTACGTCTAATACCTTTGGCAAGCAACAATATACACATTTTCAAAGGGCATTTCAACAAAACTGACCTAAACAGAACAGCCAAAATCGTTTACGGTCACCATTTGCCTGAGTTATTCAGTTGCAACCTTATATTTAATTACAGTAAACTAATCAATAAACAGGAAATTTACAATAAAACATTCCTTTAAAATGCAAGTACTGAAGCACTGGATACCTTGAGTATGGTAACCTATGGTAATCTAGGGGGAGACAGTCCACAGCAGTGTTAGGTAGAGCTGGATTTTGTTTAACTGTCATATAAGGGATACTTGTTCTGTGTTGGTCCTTTTGGTTTTTATACTCTCAGACGTTTTAAATTTATGCATTTCAAATTTTTTGGTCAAGGTTATACAAGAAACACAGGTCATATGCACAGAAATCAAATTTGGGTTTTTGTCACCATAACTTCTAATTTGTAGATAAGCAAGCGTTAAATGACATTGAGTTTATTTACTAAGAAACTGTTTAAAATGCACTAAGACATACTCTGTCATAAAAAAACTCTCACATATACATGTATAAAGCACTATGTAGTCCTATTACCTGATAAAAACATTATTCATAAGAACTTTACAATTCTAACCTAGATATTAAGACTACGTTTAAGAATTTTCTAAAGTGTGTATACGTAATATTTATGAAGTGTAAAATTTTCTTCTTTATCCACGCTGTTGTGTGCATGAGTACAACCTGTTCTGAAAATGAAAAGTACTAAATAAAATGTATGAACTTTTAACGTACACTAAGGTTGAAACCAACAGTGGTAGCAGAAGTAGATAGGATAGAATGTGGATAGCATTGCGATGTTAGATATACGTCATTGTACTCTCGTTTTACTTATTGTACATTGTTTTAATCACATAATTTGTTCTTTTGCACTTACCTGAATTAAACAAAAATGTATACTATAGCACTAAATTTTAGATTATTTCGTTAATGAGTGTAACTAAAGGCCGTACATGTTACAGCAAGACTTAAGTACTCATCAGCCTAATTCATGGACTACCAAAAACCGAGGTAAAAATAATTGACGGTCTTCAACAAACGACAGGTGTCTAAACAATATGCCAAGCTCTGAAAGGTTGTGGATACAATTAAGAGACTTTCAAATATATGACATTAACACCAAAATCCTCCAAATGACCCTCCCTCCCCTAAAAAAAGGGAAAAAAAGCGTAAGTTATGATAAAAGACAACAGTATTCACGCAATACCTGAAATTATTAAAAAGTTTAAAGAGCAACGGACAATGCCGTGATCAAAAATCAAATGAAGACCATAAGTAACAAAGTCCTAAAAGACTACAAAATATTTTTCTAACCCTAACAAAAACTTGGGGGATCTCAAGTGCCCTGGAGGGCTAATCAGATCCTTTTCCACTAGTGACACCCTTCATATTGCTCATGGGAAGTTCAAGTTGATCTAACGATAAAATACGCTTTCAAGTATCAAATAGAGTGTCTACATGTGGTACGCGGTATTATAATTATTTTCATTTAATAATTCGAATGCTGTCTTTGGACTCTGTTATCCAGGGAAAAAGATAACACAACGTTCACGGAGAATTTACTTTGTTTTATGAAAATGTAACCATTGATGCAGTTGCTTGACACATGTTTTCATATCACAATGAATTAAAACGTTCTATATTTTACAGGTTTATGGGGAATTATAAACAATGCAGGTTTTGGGATACCCGGTGACATCGAGTTTGTTTTATTATACCATTATAGAAAATGTCAGGAAGTTAATCTGAATGGTCAAATCGCAATCGTCAAAGCTTTTCTACCAATGATTCGAAAATCTAAAGGTGATTTCCATTTCCATGAACTCGGGGCCTTTTTAACAGATTTGTTATTGTTTAAAACGTAAACAAAAACAAATTGTGAATAATAACATATTCCCAATATGAACTTATGTACGGAATCATTGATTTCTTCATAAAAAAAGAAGAAATTATCTTCATAAAATAGAAAAACTTATATTTACAAGTTAAGCTGAAAGCGTTGGGACTGGCCAGTGCCGTTTTTAAAGGCAACAGTAGTATACCGCTGTTCAATAATGAACGCACGCCCCACCTTTCATCACTATTTTACGCCCGAATTCCTTGGACACTGTACCAGCCCTGGTAAAGGATACCATCTTCAATAGCTGACAATTTTAAGCTAACTAAGGTATAGCTAGGGTAATGAATTAATGATTGCATTCATGGACTTTGATTTGACTATAAAATCCGGTTTGCTATTCCGGATGTATAAAAATCTGATATCATGTCCGTCCTGACCGCAGAAATTGAATATGACTTGTGTTTTGACAAGTTGCAACGCTGTATGTGATGTATAAAAAGATTACTAAAGGTTTTGAGCAAAGTTGAAGGTGTTAGTTAGTTAGTTAAGCTTAATTTTCTACCGTTAAAGTTATTTACATGTTTTTAAGAGATGTTATCCACCACATCTCCCGGTCAACTCAGTTTTCAGATCCTACCAAATTGATGTATTGAATACAATATGATAGGAAAACAAATGATATGGACAGCAATAACACACATAAAGTATAGAAACAGCGCTTTTATTGATGTTCTTCAACTCAAAATCACAGATAGGCCTTCAACACGGAGCAAAAAAAAATTCTCTCACCTCACTGCAAGTTTAAGACGGCCCCTAGCACCGGTTTGAGCGGAATTCTTTGGAAAAAATCGGATAGACTTTGTAAGACACCACATATTAGGGTTTTAGAGTTTTAATTTACTTTTACCATATCTGAACATCATTAGGTTTAATTATTGTAAATAAATTTAGAATGGAAACGGGGAATGTGTCAAAGAGACAACAACCCGACCAAAGAGCAGAAAACAGTTCATCATTGTGCATAGAAACATATTTTGAAATGTCCATTTTGGGTAAATGTTTATAAATATATTTTGGACGACTTTCAGACAAATTCCAATTTTTATAGCCTTGATCTCTACATCATTTGTAGATGTGCAGTGAGTTTTCTTTTTGTACAAGATTAATTTCTATATATGCTACCGATTTCAACGCACAGGGAGTGTGTTACTGAAATAAATCCCTTCAATATGGACATATAATATATTGGGTTATATGAATATATTTGGGGGAATGTAGTAATTATTCTTGTTTTCAATATAGTATATTCTCTATGAAAATACGATTTACTCCAAAGATTGACTTGGATATAGAACTAAATGTCATTTCGACTTAACCCGTCCAACAGTAGAGTTGATGCCAAAAAGGACATCCATTTGACTTTTAGGGATGTTAAATTTTGTGGTTAATTGTTTTCGTCCTGAATACTTATAAGATGTTTCCACTGAGCTTTATGCAAACAGCAGCTAATTAATCAATCAACAATACGATTTAAAATGTTGTTGATCATAATTTTGAGGAAAAAGCTGGGTCATCCTATTACCTTTTTATTACTTTGTTATATGTCTTGCTATATCAGTAAGATGTACTCAGGGCACTTTGTGAAACTGTTTAAAACATAGTTATCCCTTTTAGGTAGAATTGTGAATGTATCCAGTGTAATAGGCCGATTTTCATGGCCAGGTTTTTCAAACTACGTTATTACTAAACATGGAGTAGAGACCTTGACGGATTCCTTACGATTAGAAATGGCAAAGTTTGGCGTTGGTGTATCTATGATAGAACCTGGATCGTATTCACACGCTACTGGATTTGCGTCAGATGAAGTGGTAGGACAGGGGTTTGTTATATCGTGTCATTAAATGTAGTAATAACGATTTTTTTAGAGGAGTTTATTGGAGTTTATTCGGCTCAGTAACTCAAAAATTGCCGATGGACTTTATTTAAATATAAAATGTTTGCCAAAGACAGATATCTTCCAGAGACCAAAGAAAGAAGTTTTAAAGCTTGTAAGTGCGAGCCAAATTTACACACCATATTATGGGTGAGTTGACCGGGTTTACACATACATCATTAATTTCCGTAAAATTATCCTTTATTACTTATAATTCCAATAAAATGAACTTAATCATAATGTCAAGATAAAAAAATGCATTAATACTAACAAAACTTCTTCGTGTGTATAAGAAACTCATATTCGTGACGTCATGTAACGGAATTATGCATGTAAAAACGTTTTTGTTACCATGACAATAACTAATGAAAAAAGGCTCGTCTTAACATACAACATTGAATCTAATTCCTGATGAAGTAGTCATCTATGTTTTATCAAAATAAATAAACAAACAGATTTATAATAAAATATACAAATTGTAATGACATGACAAAAATTTTCGAGAGAGAGAGCAGACTCCAAGGGGGCAATAAAAGAGCAGAGGACGACGCCATGACCAAATAACAATAACAAAACACTACTCCGAAATCTAAATCTAAAGATTGAGTAACACACCCACAAAAAAAAAAAAAAAAAAAAAAAAAAAAAAAAAAAAAACTGGGATTAAACTCTGACAGGATTAATTACAATCCAATTCAAACTTGGTATCTATGATGAGTTTATCGATCGACATGTTTTTGATTCTAAAAAGAGAAGAGTTGAATAACCTAGGGATATATATACAATAAACAGGAGCATTATCATATATAGTTATAATCGTTTTATCTACTCAGTTCTGGCTGTATAAATATCCTTTCAACAGTACAGATAACGAAAAGCTCGAAAAACCAAATGTACAAATGTACAAAACGTTGTCAACTTGAAATTCAAGTGCAAATTTTTATTATGATGTGAAAAATATATGCCAAATTAAGCGCTACATTTGGTGGCCAATGAAAACATACTCTTGTGTTTATATAGTAGTATATTGCTTTGACGCTGTAACGATTATCCCTGATTATAATAATAGATTATGCTTTCGATCATCGAAATGATCAAAGTTGATGTAGTAATTTGAACTTAATATAATTATTTAGTCATATTTCTTTTAATTCTATCGTGTTTGTAATACAAACACAAAGTTAAAAATGAGAAAGAAAACAAACCTCTTCTTTTATATAATAATATTTTAGTTTTATTGAAAATAAGACTAACTATGTATATTTATGAAACATGATAGATTAATTACCATTGTCGATTATGGCTTAGTCCGGTTGGCAAGTGCTGTACTGAAACATATCATATATGACATGTCTTTTGTATTTGAAATTACGGCTGTTACCCATTTGATATATTTTTACTTTTATTTTCAGCTTTATGCATACTTCTATCAATATATGCCAGAGTTCATCTCAGATTATATCATAAGCCGTCATACAGGATGTTATAACCCCATAGCTGAACAAACCAGTTAAAATATGCTGTTGTTGGGGATGATGTTAATAGATATATACGACGATCAATTTAATAATTCAATTGATAAGTAAATAGATAGATAAATTGATACAGCACCAATCTTATCTCCAAATATGTTTGTTTATGGGTATGCATGCGTCTCAGCTTTTTAACCTGCAATGTTCGCAATGTTTTATATACCTGAATCGCAAAGTTTTACTGTAAACAAGCGTACGTGAACTTTCTTGAAAAGAAAATCCTTTATAATATCAAAATCTTCATAAATGTACTGCTAGAGAATTATTGTCTTCATGTACACTTATTCGCCGATATACGTGACCTCTCATTAGAACTTCGGCCAGCGCTCAGCGCAGGTACGAGGGGAAAACCGTGGTGAAAGAATGTAAACAAACGTACACTGGAAGGTAAATAGTAATAACCGATTCTGTAAGAACAAATTAGATAGACAAAATCATTTAACAACTGTTAAGGAAAAGTTTTATCAACAATAAGGAACACATGGAAAATATAAATAAAAACATATCATGGCTCTATCATTTCCCACATTTTTCACGTGCATCATCTACTCTGTCTCGATTTATTATCAATTTCACGATCCGATTAACTTCGGCAACAAACTTGAAAGTTAATTAGCTTGCAATCAACAATCACTGAATGAAACATATTTTGTCGATAGTACGTTACAGATTCGTAATAAATGTTAAAAAAAAACATGCATAGGGGTGCGGGATTTTCTCGCTGTGTAGAAGACCCATTGGTGGCCTTCGGCTGTTTTCTGCTCTTTGGTCGGGTTGTTGTCTCTTTTACACATTCCCCATTTCCATTCTCAATTTTATAGAGGACTTGGTTTAGTATATATGCTTGCATTGGTTCAATAATTTGGATAACATTATAATTACAAGAAACTCGTTTCATATGACTTTTATTCTAGTAAAAGGGGACCATGGGGAGTTTAAAGTTATGCAGTATTATCTTATGAATGAACAAGATTCTATCCTTTGAATTACTTACATCTTAATTAAAGAAGCTGGAAAAGAATGTACAGATTTTGAACAAGAACAAGGGAAGTTGGCAGATTTGAGTGCTTTTTACATATTTCTGATTCTGATTCCTTGTCCGGGTTTGGCTATACTTTAGATTTGATTACCCATTCAACATATGTGTTAGGTTTGGGATTTTAAAGAGGTACTAAAACGCTAAAAGCATGTTTGTCTTATTCTAAAGTTCGTAATTAACGTTTAAGAATGCAAAAAACCCGATAAAATTTCATCTTGTAATTATCGAGATATTTGCAAAGTACTGTCAGTTTGTCATTTGAACACCTGAACGATTTAGTAAAACACGCCACTACAACTCACTACTTAGATCCAACGGAAGTGACGCACAGTGGGTCACCCTGATCAAATACGTGTGTTATATCGTGTGTAAACAGATCACGGCTTGCTTAAGTAAAATAGCAGTTTTGATATATATCGGTAACAGTTATAACATTGAGAATATTGTTATACATTTATCGAGGCTTGATAATCGCATAAATATTTTAATCAATTGTTTATCATTAGAAAAGTATTGAAAAACCAAATGCACAACTTGCCAGAATATTCATCATGTTGAATGTGGGCAGTACTTGGAAGAAGACAAATCAACCTTTTTTCTATAAAATATTAACATGTGCACCCTAAAGTGGTGGTAGAAGCAGAAGTAGAACCGTGCATGTTATTTTCCATGGCGAAAAAACGGCATTCAAAATAGGACACCCCAACACGTGCTTCCAAAAGACGACGGAGGGCGTAACTTGTTGATTTGTTAAATTAAACTATGTGGGTTTTTTTCTGGGCTACAAAATAAAAATTCTCTTACTTACTTAGTTACCGAAGGACTTTAGTTACAGCAGCATTTCAAAATTATTCAAAAAGTAAAATCACAAAAATACCGAACTCCGAGTTTGTTCTCCAGATAATGTGGAGAATTGAGTACTGTCAGTCACATATTTGCTTAACTTGTTTAGCAAAAACCTGAATATGTATTGATCAAGCTATTTTTCATTAAAAATAAAATACCGAATAGACCTGTAATTAACCTATACGAGATTTAAACATCAAACAAAATTTTAAAATAGATTGAAATCAGTACAAGTATATATGATTGTCATAGTCCTTGGACCTTATGTAAAAAAATTGTTATATTTGTCATATATATACTAACGCTATATCAGATCCCAGAATCATGAGCATAGTCCTACCTACGAACGAATGTAGGATAGAAAGTCACAGTACAAAATTCACATTTCAGTTTTTAGTTTATTCTTTTTTTTTAATATTAGAAGATATTTGTCAAAATATTTCTGTATTTTTTCTAGAACTTTTATATATATGGCAACTTTGTAAACAAAATTTATTCTGAAAAAAAACAATAATGAAAAAATAATTGTAAAGATAACAATTTGTTAAAGTGGCTTGGTACTTAAATGGTTTCATTGTGACATAGTGCCAATACATTTATCCTTTTCATGCATAAAATTTGACTTCTATTCATTGTTCAAGGTTTAAATGAACTATTTCATAAATTGTAAAATGAATATATGCAAGCAACCTAGAAAAATTGTCGAAATTTTTCCTGTGTTTTCAAACAAAACTAAACAAATAGTATGTGTGACTTTTGTACTAACAAATTTGTTACTTTAAATTACTGTCCTGAACTTTTAGTACGTTTGCCATAGAGACAAATTATACAATTATAATCTATGTCTGTGTCCTAAATCACAGGCCTATTTTATATGTAAATATATATTAATTTTTTGATATTAGAAATAAGATATAAAACCTATTACGTAGAAATATAAGAGCAATAGAATAAGAATTAAATAGGTTAAAATATCTAAGAGCATATAAAACTACAACAAAAACCAGATATAATTTTTTTAGAAAAAGGGTTGTGCATTTCCAAATTACTTGTGTCCTAAATCCTAAATGTTATGATCACTGCAATTTTTTTTTTAAATAACAAAAATTATACCATACTGCTTTTAAAATATTGACCTTTTCTTTCATTTGAAATTTAAGCAATGACAAATAAATAACCAAACAAGACAAATATTAATCCTCTCGATCACCTTTTGATCTGGTAATTAAAACAGATCCGTACTTTGACACTACTGATAAGTAAACATCCTGTAAATTAAGGTAATAAAGATCAAACAGTAGCTATCATCCCTCCACTCAGGTAATTAACAACATGGCCATGCCGAAATGCCACCTGTTGTTTATAAAGTGATAAACTTTATAGTTTGATAATTAACATTATTAAAAAGGAATTGCATATACCCTGTTTTTAACTTGCCATTAAATATTTTTATTACATGGAACAGAAGTCTCTACCGCTCTGTACCATCATATCTTGTCAACTGAGATGTTATGCAACTTTACGTATATGTAAATATAAACCATATTTTCTCAACTCAATATTTTTTTTTAATTAATAGCTAGAATATAATATATTGACCGTCAATTTGTCTCAGTTCTACGATCAGGAACATTGTTTTCAGTTGAAAACTCAATGTTGAATTACCCCAACCCCATCCCTCTTTTTCTTTTGAAACACGTTATAAATACACTTCCCTTCTGAAACATATTTTGTTCCTTTTGACAAATTGGTCATAATGAAGAATGAACCTTGAAGGGGTAGCGAAATTCATTGGCAGTGCTTTAAATCAACGATCAGAAGAAAGTTCATTTATTAAACAACGCTCAGATAAGCCGAAGAAGTGACCCACAGTGCGTCATTTCCGGTAGATTTAGTTTTAGTCCTGTTTCCGGAAGTAGCGTTGATTGGATTTTCCTAAGGTAAAAATAGTTGAACTTTACACACTATTATCTCTGTTATTAATGGACAAAATTACATCGGGTTTTTTGCATTTTTTATCAATTATTTCGAACTTTTAGATAATAATTACTTGTTATGTGCGTTTTTGTACCTCATTAAAAATTTCTTCCTCGAGCATCAATTAAGAACCATTAATTGTCGAAGTACGCATGCATCTGGTGAAGTAAAATAGGTATGCCCAATTAAAATCTATTTCACCGCTCTTATCGACAAAGTAGGAAAATATTTACGTCTGTCAACCAACCATACGCTCATGTCTCGTGCCTCCATAGTTAATATGGACCAATAACGTAATACTGATTGGCTGCAGGTCGTTGTAGCTATAATGTGCGCAAATATTTCGCAAAAACGATTTTTTTTTCATTTAATAAAATAAACAGAACAATAGGTATTCTTTTGAAGATATTGGAGACTTTTATGATATGCATACAGAACAAACCCCATATTTAAAAACAAATATGGTAATTTACACTTTGGAGAGCACATTTCCATCATAAAGAAACTCTAAAGGCAAATTTTCCTTTGCATTTTGATCGCATTTGGAAAAATATTACCTAGTTATGTCGTCGATTCATATGGGACTAATTGGAAGTTTCTGAACTGAAAAAGTCAATTGCGAGACCCAACCATGTAGCCAAATGATGGAGAAATGCATTGTTAGACCATTTTACATTGTTGGTTAAAAAGGAATAACAGGGGTCTTGGAATATTATTTGTTGCGTTTCTATAGGCAATCGGTATATAATATTTATGTACGAAGTATGCTTAATTGTTTTTAATTTCTAGATGACATATAAATGTATCGTTAGTTTTGTTTGTAGGTTGTATTGTGAATGTCTACATGTTTAAGTTAATACAGTGTAGGTATACATATGTATACGGTTACTTTTACAGTTTTAATGAGTAAGGAAATCAGAGACTCTTGAAAACTTTGAAAACATGTCAGTCGTTATCAGCATTTTCCCTATTAATATAATTTTACTCGTGACAATAATGTAAGACGCTTTTTATTCTAACTTCATATTGTTATGTCGTAAATGGTACTAAAACTTTGAATAGTAATATATTTAAAGTTGGGGTAGTCCGTTTATTCTAAAACAGCAAGGGATATGATAACCAATTCAGTTAAGATGGTTCTTTCTTCTGATGGTTTGAAGATTTTAAATACTCACCGGCCTCTCACAATTACTGCCGATTACAATAAGATTTATACAGAGACTACATCAAACATATTACACATTTTTGTTTAGGGGCCAACTGAAGTCCGACTCCGGGTGCGGGATTTTCTCGCTGTGTTGAAGACCCATTTGTGGCCTTCGGCTGTTTTCTGCTCTTTGGTTGGGTTGTTGTCTCTTTGACACATTCCTCATTTCCATTCTCAATTATAAGAGTGTTTGTTCTCATTTTTTTTTGGTTTATTAGAGCGACATTATTCAACAAACGGATGTGGCTATCTTAGCTAGCTTCCTGTTAAATTAACCTGCTTTTCAAATAATATGTTATTTTTTAATTGAATTTATTCCTTGTTCAAATGAGTACTAGTGTTCATCCTGTTAGTAGCTGAACTGTGCAGGATTTTTGTATCTTAATTTTACGACATATGGTCTAGATAGGTAAATGAGGAAGTTTGTGCGCACGTAAAACTGGTTTAACCAATCTCATTTGCGCTTTTTCCAAGTCGAACTAGTTGAACCATGTGATGTTCGTTATTATTTGTCTTTTTGTTTGTCTGTTCTTGGACGAGATCGGTTGTTTGTGGTTGGTGTACTCGGTCTGTTGTACTGTCAAATAGTTTTGGTAATTCATTGTATCCTTAATACTAGTATGTACCACAACTGGTTATATCAGTTATGTTTTTAATTTTCGATGACCTATACATATGTATAATTGTGATGATAGGTTAGACGTCTAGATATCCACATTTGTGTTGCCGGGTTGCTGTCACATTAACATTGATACGTCATATCCTTTTATGTATTAGCTTGTGTTTTAATTTAACTTAAGTAAATGTCGTTGTCATAGGTTAATACTTACAATTTTTCCTTTCTTTTTTTTTTTTGAATGTCCTAATGAACACGAGCTTATTTGCAAGTTCTTCTTCTTGGGCATTATGGACATTGTTAAAGCTTAATTTATTATAAACATGTTTGTATTCAACGACAGACTTTTTGTTGATATTTGAAGACTACCAAAAAACCTTTTATGGAAGAAAAACTGCAAATCTGATCATGAACCTTGTGGAAGAACCAAAATGTTTCACAAAAATTTAAGCCTTCTGAAATTCAGCCTTAGAACACTTTTCGACACACTCGGGATTGGGCTAAATTTCTATACGTATTGTATACAGGAAAATAATCATTATTCGGGAGAAAAAAACAAACAAAAATCATAGAAATTGATTATGTTTGTGTTGGAGATAAATTTGATAAAAACTGTCAGAATAAAAATTATTGAGGAGGAAGGGTGGTGTTAACTATTCCTATTTTTCTTTCGATGATATAGCTGTTCACATGTTTGTGTCTTATACTTCCTTGGTCTTCAAATGTTTGAGTTTGTGTGGTTCTGTTGAAGAAAAATAAAAAAGAGCGGTTCGATCGCAGTAAATTGATAGAGTGTTATTTTCATTCCCTTGATCTGTCTCAGAATTGTTTTACACAAACTTTACATAGATCACTAAAATGGTCCATGTTTATGTACCTTGATGATCTAAACAAAGGAAAAACAAAATGAGACAATGGCGTCCAGGGCCAATGTGATACTCGCAACATACTTAACATCGAAAACAAAACAACAATCCACACGGAGAAAATTTAATCGTCTAAGAAAACATGAAGTATAGCAAATGCACAAGAAGCGAACTTAACTTGATGTAGTAAAAGCATATCGAAAATTTATTAGTGGCGCTATGAACTAGACATTTGAAATCCGAAAACATCATAAATGATAAACAGTAAAAAAGGGAAGTCAAATTAAGACAACAGTAGTTAACAAATGTTTAAATATCATAAATCAATTAAGAAGACACATAAAGTAACACACAAAAACTGAGGGAATCACATGAACTCAAAAAGGGGCGAGACCGGGTTCGTCGATAGAGTAAGCGTCTCCTACTATATAAATAAGAAGATGTGGTATGAGTGCCAATGAGACAACTCTCCATCCAAGACACAATGTATAAAAAGTTAACAATTATAGGTCAAAGTACGGCCTTCAACACGGAGCCTTGGCTTACATCGAACAGCAAGCTATAAAGGGCCCAAAAATGACTAGTGTTAAACAATTTAAACAGGAAAACCAACGGTCTAATCTATATAAAAAACGAGAAACGAGAAACACCTATGAACCACACACAAACGACAACCACTGAACAACAGGCTCCTGACTTAGGACAGGTGCATAAACATGCAGCGGGTTTAAACGTTTTAAAAGGTGCCAAACTTAACCCTAACATGAGAATAGTGTATCATAACAACATAAAAAGACACACTATAAAATATCAATTGAAATGGCTTAACTCGATCAAAAAGACATTTAAACAAAAACAAGTAAGCATACACTGAACGAATAAGTTTGATCAATGGCACAATATAAATACAATATTAAAACGTTAGTGCCTATATAACATAGACGTTACAGGTAGTAATAAACAATTTAGGAAGCGTGACAATAAGACAACTCTTACCTGGGACAAAATGGCGTAAAATAAAACAACGTATACAGGTTAATTTAAATATAATTATTTTGTTGTACGGAAGTAAACATATTTGTACAAAATTAATAAATTTGTTGTTCAGAGTACGAGTACAGAAGTAACAATTTATCGTCATACTAAATACAAAGGTGGTACATATTAAAAATAGTGAGACGAGATATGACACAAAATAAGTACACAGCGAATTACAGAAATGCATTACAAATTGTGTCAACAGGTCAAATTAACACGAAAGTACGATTTGAGAGTACTCGCAGTAAATGAAAGCTAGTTAAAAGCCAAAAAAAAAAAAAAAACAATTAACAAAAAAAATCATACATCAGAGACTAAAATCAATTAAAACACATCCCAGGGATTTAGTGTTTTAACGCCATGGACAGTCAAAGAAGACATGACTTGTGCAGTGCCAAAATAAAAGTATCGACAGGCAGTAGGATCGTTAGGATTTAACCTTATAATGAATATGTATCATGTTATAAATAGATAAAGCAATTTCTAAATAGAAAATTAACGTGGATGTGTATTTATACATCCCCAAAACCATTCGAAAAGAATACAAATTTAGTTATGTTTTATTTTGTTGATGACAAAATCGATGTTAATTAATCAAAGATCGTATTACAACATTGATAAGACATTGATAAGATAACCTTTACTAATAAGTTTGTTTGAAGAGTCGATGAGTTTACAAGGATCACATAGGGATTTCCGTGCTTTTAGTACAATATTACCACTAAATTTAGGATGTGAAATACCGTTTTTAATAAGTTTTCTACAAGTACTGCCAAATTTACTAATCAAATCTTTATACATGCATCACCCGCCATGCGAATCAACACTCAGTCAAATTGTGAAAATCGTGAATAAGACGCAGTCGGTTGTACCACAGATTAGACGACTATTCTGGCATCTTATTTAAAATCTAAGATTGCTAAACATGTCGCTGGTGAGTTGAGACACAGACATATCGTATCGGTCAACTAATTGTTGATGGTGACGTAAAACTTATCTAGTGTCGATTTCAGTGGTTCTTCCTCATAACTCTGCTAAAGCAGTTTTTGTGTAAGAAGCACGCCCCTGCTAATGAAGTTCGTAGTGTGAGGAAATGCACGAGCGTAATGTATCAATTGCGATATAAATTCTATATGTATTAATGATGAGAAAAGTGGAGTTGACAATTGGAAAGTTGAACATATTAATGAAAGCTAGATTAAAGAACTTTGCAAGAAATTGTTTTGTCTTTGAGAATGATTTGTATGAACTCTGCTTCGCTTCATATAAGTACATAAACAAATCAAGTCGGCAAGTAGGAGTGCATCATTAGAACGTATTGGAATACCGACTGTATGTTGAAATATACAACTTCACAACTCAACAAACATGCTGTCAATCAACGACCCCAATTTTGGTAGAAAAGCTAGCTTTGTAGCATCTTTGTATTGAGAGAATAATCAAAGTGTATGTGACATCGAAATCGATTTCGAGCTCTGGATGTGCATTTCGAAAATATTTGACTAATCAGTGTTATTGTACGCCAAATATTGGAAAACTAAAATTATCAATCTTTGAAGAAGTATAAACTAAATAATTCATTCTACAGCATCAAACATAGTGCTCAAAATAATTATAATGTGTGCGAAATTCATACTTTCAGTTAAATTCATACATCTTGTAAAATATCAGAAAGAAATTAACAAAGTTGAGGTTCAAATGATTCAATATATAAAGAATATAATTCTAATCAAAGAATTCAAATGTCGAAACGTATTCAGCAAGTAACCGAAGAACACGTGAATTCATAAATATGCTTAGCGAATGATAGAATTAATATTATTCGGTCACGAGTTGAATATTAATTGATAGTGCAATTGTTGGATAAATTATTCATTTCATTATATTGACTAATAATACCATTACAAACGCGTAATTGTCTATCAATTACATTATTATCATGACTATGGTCGCCTTTAACATCATTGTTGTATCCACTTCCGTATGGTCTCACGGACTTTAAGACTTGCTTTTCGTCACGGTCTAGTAGTTTCTCCAGTGCTTGCCTTTATTCGTGCGGATATTACGAGTCCGTCGTTACTTCTCGCCAATTCGGTTACGATCCTAATTTTCCAGTTTATTTGCGGAGATTCGTTGTGAATTTGTCCGATGTCTCCTGTATTTATTAATTTTTACCGGTTGTCCTATGAAATTCACGTGACGACGTAAGATATTCGAATTTCCATCTTTTCCTTTTTCTGCAGTCGTAAACTATTATGATAGGAGTGGTGCTCGATTCCTTCTGTACTGGATGATGAGGAATGTAATGTAGTTTTCTTGGAGTTTCTGCTATTTACGCCACCTTTTCTATGAATCCCCGTCGTTCCTGTTTTTGTTAAATGTTTCCGTAGATCTTCAACATTTATCTGAGTTTTGAGTGAAATTTGAAGGTATCTAATCATGGTTTTGTTTACATGGTAACTTAGCGAAATCTTTATTTTCACCGAACTCAATTGATCTGTCCTGATATGTTCTAATATATACATCATCTTCTTCAACCTTCTTAATATTGATTCCTATTGACTCCAAATTCCAAAGTTTCTCCAGATTGTATTCTACAGCAACGTGTGAAATAAAAACATTGAACATGCTAGTGTTCGACGTAATGTTTCTCCCCTTATTGTATGCAGGTCCTGAAAGCAAATATACGATCTTGGATTTCGCGGCAGTCGGACCATTTCCTCGTACTATGTGGTCTTCTACAATGTTCCAGCAGTGATCTGCGCCTACTAGCAACGATATCTCGAATGATCTTGCTGTGTCATCGTGTGCGCCAACTTTAAACCTCGCAAATAACCATACTTCGTATCAATATTACGCATGTTATTCTGTAGTGGCATGGCAATCAACGGTACTATCAGTACTTTGATTGGCAAAACGTGTCCTGCATCAGTTTTCAGATAGACTGTTGCCTTATCTAGGTGTCTCGCGTTTTTCTCTTCATATCCAAATGCTGATAACTGAGTAATTTTTCCCTCCATCTGTAAGTTAATTTTTTGCACTAAATTCTCCGTTAAAAATGATCTTTGCGCACCTTCATCAAAAAGAATATTTGTGTCGATAAAAAGCTGAGTCGAATCTACTTGTGCTACGGCGGTTTTCAAAAGTACATTTGATCGCGATTCTGTCGACTGCGAATGTAAAATGGTAGTATCTTGTTCCTTTGTATGACTGTCATTTACAAGGTGAATGTTTGTCGAATTCGAAGATGGCGGGTTTGGTGGGTTCCTGCTCTGATTGTTTCTCTCACGGAAACTCGTTTGTGTTGAGTTATTACCCCCGTTTCTATGGCTTACCTCATTCACTGGTGTTATGCTTTTTGTTGGACGGGCATTACACATGCTTGTATGGTGTTTCTTATTACAATGTTTACATGTATTCTCAGATTTACATTCGTTCAGTAAATAGTTACCAAGGCAGTTAAAGCATAACTTCTCTCGTTTTGCTATGTTCATGCGGGATTCAGTGTCACTTATATTACTACAATGTGTAGGTGAGCGTATTTCGTGAAAGAAAATGCAAGGTCTAGTTTCAATATTCTTGTAAGATTTAACATGATTTTGTTTCGACTTTGGCGATTTCGCTCCGGCAAAGAATGACGATGTTGTGGGCAAATTGTGTGTCGACTCTATCTCTTGTCCTGCGTCCACAATACCTATCTCGTCTAATATGATTTTACGGAGGTCTCGTTATACCCAAGATTTTGTTTTGTGTTCACGCGCAAGTTGTTTTCTCACTTCCCCAGATAATTTGTTCATAATAATGGGTACAAGTAACGTGCCGTATGTTTCCTGTGTCTGACCAAAAGCTTCTAATCCCCTATCGTAACCTTCCATTTTATCGTAAACAATTCGTAAGCTTGTAAGCTGATTTCAAGGTGAAGGGATTTCTAATAATGCCCGCATGTATGCATTTATAATTTTACCTTGTTGACCGAACCTCTCTTTTAACAAATTTACAGCTTCATAGTAATTTACATTTGTGAGTGTGAAACCTGCTTTTGATCCTAGTGCTTCATGTGCTAGCTGTTCTTTCAAGTAGTTAAACTTTTGTATATTCGTAAGTGGTTTAGATGTACGGCCGACTCATATGAGTCACAGAAGGTTTGCCATTCTCAAATGTTGCCTGGGAAAGTTGGAAACGTAAGTTTTGGTAGGCGGTGATTACTAGCTGACGAAAATGTACTTTGTTGCGTGTTGAATGTGTGACTGGCTTAGACAGACGGGGTTTCAAAGGACTGTGCGTTGTGTGGGTTGGCTATGTTGTGCGTTGGGACAAATGGCATAGTTTCTGGATTTAATGTGATGATTCAATCTGACGGGACTGCGGGGTTTGGATATTTTGTATGAACTTACGTACATGTCGAATCTTCGTTTCCATATTCATCGAATATTCATCCGAATCAATGATTTTATTTTCCACATCTTCCGGTTCTGTTAGCTTAAGAATGTGTTCATTCAAGTCCCCGAACAATGCTTGTTTTTGCACAAGTTTTCCGAGCGTTGCAATGACCTCTTCTTCATCGAAATTCGTATGTTCCTTTGCTTCATATAATCTGCGGAATAGTCTGGTAACAGCGCTTATGCCCCAGATTTCAATTTTTCAAGATCCATTGGTCAAGGCACCATAAATATAGATGATAGTAAAGGCAATGTGTATAAAGACAACTGTTCAGCTATTACATTTAATATACAGCTAACGTATTTCCGCCCAAGGCGACGTCCAAGACAATACGACGTTGACAAAAGACAAGTACAATAGTTCGCACGTTATGTTCCCGCGACAATCTAAACAGCACTCTAAGTTTATATAGAACAGTTCTAGATGTTAACGTATACGGATATATAGCTGTGATAAAGGCTTTCTTACCAATGATTCGAAAACCGAAAGGTTCGTTGCTCATTCGGGCATTCAACTAAACTGAAACATAAAATATATTTTTAATATGTCTGGTAAGAAAAACAATTAAACAACAAAGGAGTAGACCCGGTAAGACCCCTTTTTGGCCCCAAAATACAGCATTTGTACAAATTTGTTAAAACTGTAAACTTTTAACTATTTATTGGAAAGTAGAATACTTTTGTAACATAAATATGGTTTTTGAAAATACAATGCACATGCATTAGGTACTAGCATCATTAATGTATGCAAAATTACTGAAATCTTCACAGTTTTAGCATTTGTGCTAATTTTTAGACGGTTTTTGTCGAAAATGGAAGTGGCCGCACTGTTGTTCAGTCTTAATATTTAAATATATGTTGTATTTGATGAAAATACATAACATATATAAAGGTTGAGACTGAACACGAATGTGGCCACTTACATTTTAGACAAAAACCATCTGAAAGTGACGTTTAATGGCATATTTGATAGATTTTTCATATTAAAGCTTGAATTTGAGCGTCTTTAATGACCAAATCAGTTCAAATCTTTTACATGAATAAATTCAATCGACTTCAGTAGACACTTAAGTGTTCAAAAAATGTAAAAAATCTTTCATTATATGTACTTCAAATTTTAGACCAAAATTAGCCCTTACCGGACGTTCTCCTTTATCCCATGCAAGATTACAATGTAGATGTGCTATTAGAGTAATGTTTCTCCATCTTTTACAATTTCATACTAAGAAATAATAAATAGCTTGATTCTATTGCCTCAATATCGGACAGTTGTATACGCCAGAAATGCATGAGGTGTCATTTAGGTTTTTTTAAAATTACGAATAAAACAACAGAATAGCCCAAACTGTCTATTGCCATCTACGTCTGAGTAAACAGGGACGAGAGGAGTACATATAAGATTTCCTATAAAAAAATCAAATGTCGATTTATAGGATCATGACTCAAACAGACAAATCAACACATACAATGCAAAATACATCCCATACGTAAACAGTAGTCAATTTAAGAAAAAAAACAGTTGCTCGCCAATACATACTTCCATATTGCTGAATAGTTTGCGTTAAAAGAAATGATCTGTTAATTTGTAATGTTTCATTTGCTAAGAAACATTTGTTTAAAAATAAGAAGATATGGTATAATTGACAATGAGATAACTCTCCACCAGATACCAAATGACATAGAAGTTAACAACTATAGGTCATCGTACGGCCTTCAACAATGAGAAAAACACATACCGCATAGTCAGATATAAAAAGACCCTAAATGACAAATGCAAAACAATTGTGTTCTTCTTTTATTTGCCACTATCCCCATGCTCATCCAAATTCTTATGATGACCCTAAGTGTTCATACCGAATGTATCCGCAGCCATTTTTGTGTGTTGTCTTATTAGTTTCAACTTTACGATGATTCAACCATATTATAACGATGCAGTCGGCAATGTTCTGAACACGTAATATTTTATTATAGAATAACTAATCTAAGACTTCAAAAAACGAAAAGATACAACGAGTGACCAAACAATACATTTATTCATAAATTCGCGTAGCTCATTGGTTAGTTATCAGTATTCTTCGGTCACGAGTTAAATACTTTTCGATATTTAAATTTTTAAATTATCAATATTTTTGTTATGTTGATCATGTACTGTTTAATATTTGATAAAGAAAATGTCAGGAACTATAATTTTTACTACGTATTCGCAATAAGTTTACATGCAACGGGATCGACAATTACTTGACAACACCCTTTGTTATCTGAAGTCAGTTGGTAAAATTATCGGATTTATTTCACATTTGAAATATAGGTTTATATGTTTCTAGGAAAACTCTGATCAATGTATCTTTATTTGATAACAGTATTCCTGTAGACATTTTAAATGTACAGAAAATACATATCTAATATTAATTTAATTTTCATTTCAGATATTTGCTAGGATCTTTAACTTTTTACCAGAATACATTAGCATGAAGACAGGCTGTTATAAAACGTTCAAACACTAAATTATATAATTTCTTCGGAATATTGTAAAATACACAAATGTACTAGTATTCAATTTGGTTCATAAAGAGTTATTTTAATATATCCTCAAATATTGAAATTCCTCAAAAAAAAAATCTTCTTATTAGAAAAAACCCTGTCAAATATAACATATATTAAAGCAACGCCGGAACGAAAAATGTTATTTTTTTTTGTTGGCAAAACTAAGTTCATTATTTTAATGGTAGCAATAAAATACCGTGATTTTCAATTCAAATAAAAACTGACAATTAACGTGTGAAATAATTCCTGTACTTTTACTCCTCTGATGTCATACAACGATTGTGTAAGTTTTGTCAAATACGTTGTATCAATACTAATGGAGTTTGAGAAAAAAAACCGCTTCTTTGCATTTTCTTATGTTTATAAAATTGAATTTTATTTTTATTTCATGAGTGACATTAATTGAATTTTGAATGCAAAATGTAATTTTCGTTTAAATGATTCCATGTGCTCAGTATTTCAAAGAAAACAAAACGCGACAGTGGACAATATAGATTATTTAGAAAATTGTGATAATTTTACATTTCGCGGCCCCAGTATGTTGAGATTGTCTCGGAAACATAACGTGCGTACTATTGTACTTGTCTATTGTCGACGTCGTAATGTCAGGTACGTCTCCTTTGGCGGAATACGTTAGTTGTATATTAAATGTAATGACTGAACAGTTGTCTTTATACACATTGCCTTGAATATCATCTATATGTGCAAAGTTCGACTTTTTCAGATAACTCAATTCCTGCATTATTTACAATGCCCCATAATTCTGTGTATGAAAAAAAACATTTTCAATAAACTGTCGCAAAGTTAGTAAAATTTATCACAGACGTGCGGACTTTATGTTTATATGACTTGTTAATCCTGGTTTATAATTACCAAGATTAGCCAAAACCTTTTTTAATATGTAAGACGTATTTCGAAACATATATGTAACTATTTCTTAAACCAAGTGTCATATCATCAATGCATAATTGAAGAGATTCACAGACGCTTAATATGTTTATAAATAAAACAAGACGTGGTGTATACGTCAATTTAAAAAGAAAACACAAACAAAAACCAATAAAGACAAAAACAAATCACTCAACTCATCACTAAACTCATCATAGATACCCGTATTAAAATTTTGTACGCCAGACGCGCGTTACGTCTACAAAAAAACTCATCAGTGACGCTCGAAACAAAAAACTTAAAGATGCCAAATATAGTATTAAGTTGAAGAGCATTGGGGACCAAAAATTTCCTGAAGGCTTTGCAAAATACAGCTTAGGTAATATATTCAAAATGCAGTCTTCAATGCATGAATAGCGTCCATACCTCATGTCCCTTATGTTAATCTCTAGTGCCCACGAGTTAAAGATGACTGACTACATTTAATATACCTTATGTTAATCTCTAGTGCCCACGAGTTAAAGATGACTGACTACATTTAATGTACCTTATGTTAATCTCTAGTGCCCACGAGTTAAAGATGACCGACTACATTTAATGTACCTTATGTTAATCTCTAGTGCCCACGAGTCAAAGATGACTGACTACATTTAATGTACCTTATGTTAATCTCTAGTGCCCACGAGTTAAAGATGACTGACTACATTTAATGTACCTTCTCTCAATTTCTTTTGTGATTCACACTTCAAGCTCGTATGTTACAAATGTTGTTTCAAAGTAACTTCTTTTATATCCTCTGTTTTAGTAACATTCAGCTCAACTTCATGTAAATTTGATAATTTTAGGTCCTTCAAACTGACGACTCCATCTTCTGTTAAGCTTAATACACCAGCATAAACGACAAAACCATCATTTGCTAGTCTTTTGGCTAAATGATATCCCAAGCCTGTAATATATGTAAAGAATGAAACAACCATCTTTGCAAAGTTGACGGCTGTATCTATTATCTCTATTTATAAATATAGTGTGACCAGCCGTACTTTTTTTGATGGATTTGGTAAAGCAAAAACAATTTACCCAGAGTTATTGGGTTTATATTTCTCATTGCAAAGTACTTATTTATATTCAATGTATTTATTCGCAATACATATGGTTTTAGTTTTTTCTCTCAGATAGACAACACCCAGCAATATTGTTATATATTTAAAGTTGGCTTTCTTCTGGACATTTTATTACTTCAATACAGCATTTGATACATTTTCCTTTTATTTTCTTTTTAAACATTTAGCTACACTACATCAACTTGTAATAAGTACAATTTATAATGTAGTTACGAAAAATAACGATAGAAAAGTATTAGGTTTTGTGTTTCTTAATATTGTAATTATGTACATTCATAATTATAATAAACAACAGCAGCTGTTAACAATGATAAACTTCGAAAAAATAGTATTGTAAATGGACTGAAAGTGTTTTCTCTGACAAGTTAATATGGTCAAAACGAATTGACTGGTTTCGCTTTTTTATCGACTGCACAAATTTACCAACTGCATGCAGTCGTTTGATTATCTACATAGGCGTAAATTAAGCGACAACAGTTACCGATGTTCAAATTTCGTAAATCGATTTAAAAGAGACAAATCCAGGTAATAAATAAATAAAGGAAATCGCATGAACTCCAAAAGGAGCGAGATCATGAGTGTCGACAGGGTAAGCGTCTCCTTCTATGTATGCACCACACGCCATTCAAATTCACACTCATTCACAATCGGGAATGGAACACAATCGGTCAAATTACAGATCAGACAACTAAACCGGTATCTAAAGATCATTAACCGTAAAAACATGTCGCTATGTGAGTTGAGACAGAGACACAACCAATTTGTGATGGTGACCGTAAAACTTAAGTATCGCCGATTTCAGTCATTCTTTCTTAGAACTCTGTTGTAGCAGTTTTTGTGTAAGAAGTACACTCCTTAATGAATTCCGTATAGTGTCAACATTCACAATCGTTACGTATTAACTGAGATATGTAAACACATTACGATGGAGCAGAGGATATGTTGTTGCTGAGAAATGGAAAATTGACAATTGGAAAGTTGAAATCATCATGTCATAGATTCTAGTTTTTATTCGTCTATCTGTGTAAATATCGCGGGAATGATCAATATATGAAGTAGACTTTCTACTTTCGGTAGTTTCCTTAATCTTAATTCACTGGGATATATGAGATTTGAACACTCATTGAAATCTAGGTTAAGTGACAGAACATCATTAATATATATATATATATATGAAAGTGAAATTAAAGAACTTTGCAAGATGCTTTTTTGTCTTTGAGAAAGTTTTGTATGAATTCTATTTCATATGAGAACAAAAATTAGTCGTCTAAAATGTGTGCACAACTAGTACCCATTGTAATACCGAATGTCTGCTGTAATATCAATCGACCAAACTTAACAAACATATTGTCCATCAAAAAGATCAACAATTTGATGATTTCCTCTTCGGTGTAGTTGTTGTTGGAATCAGTGTTGTTCTTAACAAAGTAGGATTTTTATGACCTTAAACAAGGAATGTGTGTCTTCGTTTCACATTTTTGTAGAAAAAAAACTCTGTTCAATGAGACGATGTTATTTCATTTCTAGTGAGGCAATATAATTTCGAGATCACCCAGATCCCAAGAAGATCTAGAGCAGAGCACCGGCTTTATACAAAATTGAAAGGGTGTTTTGTCTATGAAAATGATCGTACACATAGTTAAAATTGTTGATTTGTAGTCAAAATGACCACCCAACTGGCATACGGTATTGGTGGCTTAGAAAACAAGGTCGTGTAGTGGTTATGTGTTCCATGTAAAAATGGAAAAATCATAGGTATTTCATTACTTTTTAAACTGGGGGGAGGGCGGGGTATTCGTCACAATGAATTTAAGAATGTTTTCGATACATGTTGAAACAGGTATGCACATTACAACAGACAAATTACACAAACCAAATTTGGTCTGTCTTGCTTTTCCTTTTCGACAAGACCCTGTAAAACAAAACGATCACTCATCTGAAGAAAACATTTATTTCTACATGAATAATGATTATCGATAATAGTACTAGTAGCTAAAGTGACCATTAAAAAGGAGGACTATGATTTCCCGTATCCCCAATTAAAAAGTACAGCTAAGAACACTTTTTTTTAATACACTAGATTTACATATTATTGCAACTTATCCGTTCAATTTCTACTAACCAAATGTTATTGTTTTATTTATCGATCTAAAGTCCTAGACAAACTAGGAAGGATGTCAACACGGGATAAATGAGAACGGTCTATACCGATAGTATGCTATTGTACTTACCTGTATCACACCCTGGTATAAGAACAGTTTTCTTACTTACAGGTAAATATTTTTGTATTTTTGCACACCGTAACTGTACGTTATTTTAGAATTACCAAGGAAATAATGTAAACATAATTGTTTACAAAAATATTAAAAACTAATGCAAAGGGCAGACTTATCACAATTGTTCGATAAAGAACGGTTAATTTGTCCATTGCTTTTTGTCACACCTTCAAATAGTCATTCTTAACTATATTATATATAAACACAGTCGACAAGATTATGAAAACTGAAAAGTCAAGGCCACTTTGGTCACTCGTTGGAGACATTTCTTAACTATGTTAACCAGTCAATACAGATATTGTGTAAATTTGTTGCTTTAAACTAGTTTAAAGAAAGTCCAATAAGCATGTCACGCTCTTCGTTTGGTGTACAAAGCCCGATTGGAAATAAGTTTATTTTTAATGATCAATCCTGTTTTAATTCTAAAAAAAGACGAATAAATCCATTGTCTTGACAAAAAAGCAGATTTAGCATGAAAAAGAATATGTTGTGCACCGAATTCATCCATTGGTTAACTTTATCCGAAAAAATCAATATTTTTATTTCTTTTCTTTTTTTAAATATATGTTTTATTAGTAGTAAATGGATAGATTGCACTGCTCAACTTACCGTTTGTACGTTAAAAACTAAGTAGATGTGGTATGATTCCTAATGAAACAACTCTCCACCAGAGACCAAATTACATAGAAGTTTACAACTATAGGTCACCGTACGTGCTTCAATAATGAGCAAAATCTATACCGCATAGTCAGCTATAAAAGGTTTTGTTTATTTTGTTGTTGTAACATACACTATAAAACTCTATCTAAAGATGAAATCCTGAACAACCTTATAGATATAAAAAGATGTGGTATGAGTGCCAATGAGACAACTCTCCATCCAAGTCACAATTTGTAAAAGTAAACCATTTATGTCTTATTTATGTTCCTTTAGAATGTCAACCACCAAAGACGAAGAATACATTATGATGCACTCCACTCGTAGTGTCTTTACAAACAACGTGTTACTGCTGGGTCTGTTAAATGCTTCCCAAATATCTTTCCAAATAAATGACATCGATTTTACTGACAGCAATCGAAACCTTGCTGCAGAGTTCATATGAAACTAACTACTCTAGAGGCGGCGTGAATTAGATATTGATCAGACTAACGTTTCGCACAGTGTATGTTTCTATGAGTGTAACAGAATACGTCAAACATTTAACGTTTTGAATTTGATAGCATGATTTGTGTTTTTCTCTATAGATATGCAAATGAAAAGTAATCAATACTGATTTTGTTTGATTGAAATATGATATTATAAGTAAAAACTTCTTTTTTTAAACATTTTAATAAATATCCATCATGTAGAGCTCTGATTCCTTGTCCAGATTTGGCTATACTTAGGTTTTATCTCTTCAACGTTTGTATTAGGTTTGTTTGTTGTTTTTTTTAATTTTTGGCCTCGAGGATCACTTAAGATATATTAGTATATGGATTGATTTAATGAACAGTAAATGTTTCAAAAATGACATATCAATGATAGTTCATGTCAGCACAGAAAAGCAGAAATGCTGACTGCTGGGCTAGTGATAACCTCGAAAATAAAACGTCCACTAGCAGTGAGAATGACCAAGTGGTTTTAAAATCTCATCAAAGATATCCGGCTTAAATTTACGACGCTAGACACGCGTCTGTCTACTCAAAACTCATCACTTGCGCTCAAATCAAGATAGTTGTAAGGCCAAATCTATAAGAAGTTGTGCACTGAAAACGAAATATTCTAAAGAGGCGGGTCGAAAATCATTTTAATCACAAAAACTAAGAAAATGTGATGCACATTTTGTATGCATGGTTTAAACCAGCCATATACGCTTATGATACATTATCATGTTTAAAAAGTAAAATAACAAAAATCTCAAGGAAAATTCAAAACGGAAAGTCCCAAAAGCTCAAACACATCAAACGAACGGAAAACAACTGTCATGTTCCTGTCTTGGTACAGGTGTTTCCAAATGTAGAAAAATGGTGGATTATACCTGGTTTTATAGATAGCTAAACCTCTCACATTGTCACATACCGTAATATTGACATATCTTAACTGGACTTTATTGTTATGTATTATGATACTCTTCTGTATAGAAGGTTCATAAAATATAGTTTGTTATTGTCAACATGTCTTCGTACTTATTGAACATGGTGTCAGCATGAACCATCGCCCATCATAAAGAAAATAAGCCATCCGTAGATGGAAGCAATCTTAAAAGTTGCATGAACAATCCAGCTACCTTAATTTATCACAATTATGGATGCACTATCAGGGTCACATCCCGAAATGGACTGGGAGGCAATAGACCTAGTGTCCGTCTGAAAATCTTTCCAACAGCATTCAGAATTTTGGTTCGCGGGACCTCTAGCTAAAACTGCCGAAGCACAAAAATGTAACTATATAATGATTTGGATTGGAAACAAAGGTAGGGACATATATTCAACCTGGGATCTCTCGGAAGATGACAAAAAGAAACCTGAAGTGTACTATCAGAACTTTGAAAAACACGTCCACCCTAAATCAAACAAGATCTATTCAAGATACAAATTTTTAAGCCGTGTACAAAAAGACATTGACACTTTCGAAGAATACCTCACCGACCTTAAAATATTGGTAAAAGATTGTGGCTATGCAACGCCAGAAGAAATGGTCCGTGATGCCATTGTTTTTGGAACTAAAGACCACAAAGTTCGTGAAAAATGCATCACCGAAGGGTCTGAACTAACGTTAGAAAAAGCTATCAATTTCGCAAGAACGTATGAACTTTCTAATGCACAATTAAAATCTATGGAAAGCGAAGATAAAACCATCAACATGTTGAACAAACAAGGATCAAGATCAAACAATTTTACATCAGGCAATACACACCACAAAGGGGACCACCTCAAAATAACAAATGGCATTCACCCAATTTCACAAACAAATGCAAAAACTGTGGAGGTAAACATGAGCGTAGAAAATGTCCTGTATTTGGGAAACAGTGCAACAAGTGCCACAAATATGACCACTTTGCGTCCGTATGTCTGACATCAAACAAATCAACAAATAAAATGCACACTTTAGAAATATGCAGTGAATCTGATGATGATGAACTTTTTGTTGCTACAATTGATGATTCAGAATTGAATACCGATGAATGGACCGAAACAATCAACGTCAACGACGTACCAGTTAACTTTCAGCTAGACACAGGAGCAAAGTGCAACGTACTTTCCTACACAAACTGAAAACCATTTGCTCGCATCCTATCATCACAAAACAAGTTTCACCACTCCGTTCATACTCAGGACACATCATTGACACTGTTGGTGTAATCAATCTTAGGTGTAGTTATAAATGCCAGGATCATGCCGTGAAATTTCACATTGTAGATCGTAATGTACGATCCGTCATAGGTGCCAAAATATGCGAAGTGATGAAACTCCTAAAGCGCATACATTCAATCACTCAGACCAGCAATCCACAAGAAACTACAAAACCATTTTTACCAGAAAAACTGGAACAACAATATGGAGATGTGTTCACTGGCCTAGGGTGTTTACCAGGAACACATAAGATACGTATCAACAAAACTGTAGCACCAGTTGTACACGCACCGCGTAAGATACCCATAGCTATCAAAGACAAAGTTAAAGCTGAACTTGACCGTATGGAGGACATTGGTGTAATCTTCAAACAGCAAGAACCTACACAATGGGTTAACTCAATGGTAACTGTCATTAAACCAAACGGCAAAATTCGAATCTGCATTGATCCACGTGATCTAAACAAGGCCATATTACGTGAATATTATCCGTTAAAAACTGTAGAAGAAGTAATCTCGCAAATGCCGAATGCTAAAGTCTTTAGTAAACTGGATGCCACCAGTGGATTTTGGCATATTCAACTAGGCGAACCTAGCTCAAAGCTATGCACATTTAATACACCATTTGGACGCTATAGATTTGCTCGTTTACCTTTTGGAATAAATTCAGCATCGGAAGTATTCCAGAAAATTGTGTCTGAAATGGTATCCGACATAGAAGGAGCAGAAGCGATAATCGACGACATTCTTATTTGGGGATCAGACCAAAAGGAACATGATATGCGTCTCAAACAAGTTCTAGACAGAGCGCGAGAATACAACTTGAATCTAAAAGCCGGAAAATGTGAAACCGGAAGTAACATACGTTGGACACCGTCTAACAAATGAAGGCGTGAAACCGGACCCAGAAAAAATCCGTGCAGTCAATAAAATGTCAAAACCGGAGTGCGTCAAGGATCTGCAAACCTTCATGGGTTTTATTCAATATCTTGGCAAGTTTATGCCAAATATGTCAACAGCCTGTGCACCGTTAAGAACACTCCTAGAAAAAAAAAACACTGTATGGCACTGGGATGAAATACAAGAAACTAGCTTTCAAAAGTTGAAAGAAATGGCAACAAATGCACCACTGCTTCAATACTACGATCCGAACAAACCGCTTACACTCAGTGTTGATGCAAGTTCAAAAGGACTTGGAGCTGTACTGATACAAAATCAGAAACCAGTTGCATATGCCTCACGTGCTCTTACTCAAACACAACAACGATATCCGCAGATCGAGAAAGAAACTCTTGCAATTGTTTATGGATGTAATAAATTCCATAAGTATGTATATGGCCGCCAAGTTCAAATAGAGACAGACCATAAACCGCTCCAATCAATCTTCCTGAAACCGCTACACCAAACACCGCCTAGATTACAGAGACAATTAATTGCATTAGAAAAGTATGATCTTAAAGTTGATTACAAACCGGGTAAAGAGATGTATCTAGCAGATCATCTCAGTAGATCGTTCCTAAAAGAAACAAAGGAAGTATTAGTACCTGACTTACACGTGAATGATATCACACATGCCAATTGCACCAGAAATGTATGTTAAATTTTAGAAGGAAAGTGCAAATGATGAGCACCTTCAGGAATTACAAGATGTCATATTTGATGGATGACCAAACGAAAAATCTGAACTTTTACACTCTTTGAGGCCATATTGGACTTTCCGTGATGAATTATCAGTCATTGATGGACTATTGTACAAGTCAAACAAAGCAATTGTACCAAAAGCGCTACAAAATGAAATGTTGGACAAAATACACGAATCACATCTTGGGATCGTAAAGTGCAAAAGCCGTGCATGTGATGTACTTTTCTGGATCGGCATAGGACAAGACATCGAGGATAAAGTTAAATCATGTGGACTTTGCGCTCAACATCAGTCTCTTAATGCAAAGGAACCGATGTTAATGCCGGAAATACCAGAGCGACCCTGGTCAAAACTTACTGCCGACTTATTTGAATATCGAAAACAACACGATCTACTAGTAGTTGACTTCTACTCAAAATGGCCGGAAGTTATGAAACTGGACAATGAAACTAGCAAAAACACCATTGATTATTTAAAAGGACTAATGTCAAGATTTGGATATATTGACGAATTAGTTTCTGACAATAGTCCTCAGTTTTCTTCATAAGAATTCAAAAGATTTGCTACCGAATATGGATTTAAACATACAACGAGCAGCCCACACTATGCTCAATCGAATGGACAAGCAGAAAGAAGTGTTCAAACGGTCAAGAAGATAATTATGAAATCGAAGGATCCGAAGGAAGCTCTTCAAGACTATCGAAACACACCGTTGGACATTGATCTTTCGCCAGGACAATTGTTCCTAAATCGGAGATTAAAAACATCACTACCTACTTCATTACCGCTATTGATGCCGCAAAACTAACAACCGTGAAATTCTCAAAAAAATCGAAATCCGTTAAAGGAAAACTAAAACCAACTATGATAAACATTGTGGACCTGAATTGAAACAGCTAAAACAAGGAGACTCCGTTGTTATGTACACAGATGGAAAATGGAAAGCAGGAAAAATTAGGCAAAAACACCACGCTCCTCGCTCCTATGTAGTACAAACGTCAGATGGCAGGCGTTACAGAAGAAACCGTAGGCATATAAGACCAACAGCTTACAGTGAAAACACAGTTGAAAACGAACATTACAAGAACAATCACAATACAACCGTCCGTAAAACTTCAACTGTCTGTAACACTTCACAAACATTAGACCACAGTGAAACCGTTGCGTCCGAGGAAAATGAAAGTATTGAACCATCTAAGTCACCCGTGACAAGATCTGGAAGAACAGTAAAAATGCAAACCAAATTAAATGACTATGTAAAATAATTTTGTTGAACTGTTTTCAGAAAAGACAATATATAGACTTTAAGTTAAATTTGAAAAGAGACTTTAATCTAGTCAGTATTAATTTCTAGTCAAAAAACTATTTCAGTATTAATTTCAACTGGGTAATACTCAAATTCATTTATTCATTAAATCATTTCATTATATCTTTTAGAAAAAGGGGGATGTCACATACCGTAATATTGACATATCTTAACCGGATACGATCTGGACTTTATTGTTATGTATTATGATACTCTCCTCTATAGAAGGTTAATAAAATATAGTTTGTTATTGTCAACATGTCTTCGTACTTATTGAACACACATGTATGACAGTCGCATAAAATTTCATTACATTAAATCAAACACACATAATAAGTAAAAAAGTCAAAAATTGGGGTATAACAGTCAACATTGTGTTATAATCTCAATCACTATAAAACCAAACAACTATTCAAACTTTACATTGAATACTGCATGTCAGAGACATTAACAATTGTTTTGTGTTAAAATTCATGGTTGATGAATGGTTTCGACATTGGATTTTGGACGGGATTTTTTCATCGATATAAAACATACTTGTGCTTAGTATATTTTGGATCGAATTTTTTTTTCATCTTAAACGTGCCAGTTTGATTTTATTTAAAGATACATATTTTTTATAATACTTGACCATTGACGTTGCCTTCGTCGTTTATTATTTCAACCACAAACAACGTAAATGGGGAAATATGATTTCAATATACATTGCTTCTGGTAACTGGAAACTAACCACTGTGGCTACATTACGATAATTCGTATTTGCAAATCTGTTATAGATTTATTTTGGTGTACAAAATTGACATCAAATCCTCTAGCCGGCTGTAAAGCCAATACTTAAGAGGGGCATCCATTTTGCTGTGCAGAATTTTAAATATGCAGCAAATTTGGTCGGAATAGGGCGTTTAATCCAATATCTAGTGTAGGGAGAGTGCCACCTTCTCTGTACGTTGAATAACGCTTGTAACAACTCATTGGTGTGTCACTGTCAGTTTATTGAATTCTGTAAATATCATATTTAGATAGCAATTTTGCTTTAAAATAAATACATACAGCTTTACAAATTTAATCATCTCTTGCATTTTGTGTACAAACATTTAACAATGCTGCATGGAAATTAATTTTTGTTTTTGCTTATCTTATTATAACATCCTGTCTTCATCTTCAAAAGAAAGTCATTGATGTATTCTGGAAAGAAGTTATAGAATCGAGCATATATCTGAAATAGAATTCAGGAACAAATATATTTTGATGTGTACTTAATATTGTAATCTAGGAAAACATGGTTTATTCATTAGTTGAAATTGGTTATTGACTAGCTTTCAATTATAAACTGCGAGTACTCTCAGATCGGAAACTTGTTGGTTTTCTTTTTCGTTTTTTTTTAATGTTGTGTGAGTGCTTCGTGTCAATCTGTTTAGGTAAGACCTTTTCAACTGATGTTTACAGTTTGTTCATATGTTGTTCTGTTACAACACAGTCCCAGTTTTGGGGAGGATTGCGCAATCACAAACATGTTCAATCTTTCCACATTCCTAACGTGCCAGTCAGAAGCCTGTCATTCAGTCGTTGTCGTTAGTATTGTTTACCATATTTCTATTGTTTTAGCAGACTTCTGGTCGTTTGTGTTCTCTTTTGAATTGTTACACATTTTGTCATGCTAGAACATAGTATAGCTTACTTAAGGTATGGAGTTTCTCATTATTGAAAATCGCACTGTTTTCTTTAGTTTTTACAATCATATCATTTTGGTCACTTGTGAAAAGTTATATCATTTGCATACAACAGCTGTTTATTTTGATATTGTTCAGCTTGTTAACATTTGACATGAACAAGTCCATACTCAATCTCGATTAATTTTTAATTATTTGGTACATCAGATTTGCTCGTCTTCCTCTTGATATGTCAGGACCCTTTAACAACTGTTGGTTTCGGATTGAAGAAAATACTGCATGCTTAAATATGTTGATGTTTTTCTGAGGATACCACAGATAAGCACTTTCACAATCGTAATGAGGAACGCAATTCCCCCATTAACCTCTTCAGATATAGAATATGAAATTGACCACTTCGTCGTCATGTATATGTGGTTTTTCTATCTTACAAGTGGTTCATACGGATACATAAAAAGTAGGTCCCTTTTGGTCATATAGCGTCTCACTTATTCATATAGATTCTTACATTGATACCAGTGGATTATCGGATTTATCCATTCGAGATAGTTAAGTTATCAACTTTAAAGTCTGAGCCTCGGCGAGGACTTTAAGATTTATAATTTAACTATCGAGATTGGATAAATCCGATAATTCACGAGTAACTATGTTAGAATCTGTTTCTCTAATGATTAAAAAATACATTTTCATTTTTTGTTAAACCAAAACCCCCTTCGAGTGCCTTCCACATTTGACAAAGTTGTCAATTTCATTTACACCTGTTAGCATATTTTAAACTGATAAAGGTTATGACCCTTAAATTCATCCAATCATCTTATGAGATCACCGGCAACCACACGTTGATTAATTTTTTTTTATACAATGAGTGCAGAAAGGTATAAATTGTCAAAGAATTAGAGAAAGGTATTTATACATCGTTGGCTATCAAATATTTGGATTGAGCCTTCCTGATGAAGGATGCATTAAATCTATAAAGGATTATTTTCAAATCAATTAACAAATAAATCAAAAATGATGTAAATCTGTTTTATCAAATTTTATTAGTAGAATCATGCTGAATTGACGAAAGAAAACTTTGGAATTTGTATCATCAGCACATTGTGGTCTATGCATTTTTATTTTCATGAGCTTTTCTGGTAGGAACATGCATTAGCAAGAAGAACAAAATAGCAGTGTATTTAAGACTCGAGATATATTTATATTAATTACTTGTTTCAAAATCTATGCCAATACATGATATCATTGAGGTTTCTGTTAGAAAGATCATTGAAAACATTCGTAGAGTAGAAAATGCTGTCCCATTCAAATCATTTAAAATGTGTCTAGAAAGATTGCCGAATGTCATCTTGAAAAAATAAATTGTTTTTGGTATTCAAACGAGCATTGAACGGTATGCAAATAAAAACTAAACTGTAAAAGAGAATACGCACTGTACTTACAGAATAACCATCAAACATGCCAGTTCCACCATCGACCAAGTATCTAGGTTTAGGATGAACATTAATCAAAGCATCCTCCATAGCATCTGTCACAGGTTCCACAGCTTTTTCTGTATCAAGTGTCGGGTCAATCCTTGAGCACTGTTCGGTATATCTTTTACTTGCGCGATAGAAATAATCCTTTCCGTACAGCTCTCTCACTTCTGCAGTAGCTTCTTCCCACATCTGACCAATTTGTTGTTTAAGTCGATCACACTACACATAAACGAAGTGCTCTTTATATATATATTTATATATTTAAGAAAAAAATGTACATGTCGCGACTCGACTGATTGAAAGGCTTATGCCAGTATGTTTAACATCCAGCATTAGATATGACATGCTTATTCAGAGCGTTAACGTATCATATTGAGAATGATGAATAACGAATATAAGCTTTTTTCTCGTTTTTTTATATAGATTAGACCGTTGTTTTTCATGTTTGAATTGTTTTACACTAGTCATTTTGGGGCCCTTTATAGCTTGCTGTTCGGTGCGAGCCAAGGCTCCGTGTTAAAGGCCGTACTTTGAACTATAATTGTTTACTTTATATACATTGTGACTTGGATAGAGAGTTGTCTCATTGGCACTCATACCACATCTTCTTATATATATTAACGTCGGATGTTAAAGCAACAGCCCGCAGGAAGGCATATTATCTAAATGCGACACATTATACTCCAAGACTATCAGTTATGATTGTTCTCATTCATTATGGAAAAACAGCTAATATTAATTTCATATTTGTTGATTAAACCAATGTTGGAATCCAACCCACACTAACGACAAGCACGGTACAATGCAATGTAGCTTGATAAAATATGATAAAAACTAGAAAATACGTCAATAACAGCAACTCAGCGAAAAAATAAATATTCTTTAAAGAATTTTAAGTGCAAAAATCATATAATAGATATTAGAGTCTACAGAAAATTAAAAAAGAATCCAAAGCAAATCAAAATTCAGATCTATCCTAAATAAAACAACAACATTACACTTGACAAAATTACTGACTGAATCTTAGGACAGACATAAAGACACGTGACGGGGCATAACAAATATCGAAACCTGCTCCTCATTACCTCATTCAGTTCATGACACAACTGTCTACGAAATACTGTGCATTGAAATTTATTTAAAAACCCTACTGTATTCATTAACAGCATTACAGACGACAAAAAAGTTACGTGGAAACAAAAGCAGGCAATATCGAATTAATTAATCATTTAAACGAAATATCAATGGCTTTTAAATGTGAAGGTTTGAGCGTACCGGATGAAGGTTAATCCTGAAAATAATTTCGGAAACACGAAATTTATAAAGTGTTATTTTCATGCTGAAAGGCATATTTCTATAATTTGATTAAAACTTTTGATAACTTTATCATTAGCAGAAATTAAAATGCCTGAAGAAAAAGGAACACTATGCTTTGAACGCCATTGTTTTAAGAACAACATATTCATATACAATGTAGTACATCTTCAAATCACCGACTTTGTTTCGGATTCTGGAATATTTGGCAAAAGGACACAACAAAAAAGAATTAGAAAATGTATTTCCTGTCAATATAAACATGTTTTTTTATGAATGCAAGCTGTTCCGAATCTTTAATTCCGGAATAACCTTTTTACAATTCCCTTTTTGCCATAAATTTGTTATGCACTTACATAGTCATAGTTATGATCGATAAGGCTATTCGTACTATCATGTTTAGTGTTGTCACAAAGGCGCTTCCAGTAACAGATATTTTCCGTTAAAGAAACAAATACAAAAATCCAATGATAACTAAATATAACTTGATTATATTCATACATACGGCTGATTCAGAATTTATGCTAGTGATATGACTGTAAACTCCGGGTTCAATAATTGATACACCGACACCAAACTTGATCATTTCTAATCTCAAAGAGTCTGACATAGTCTCTATACCGTGTTTACTAATTTGATATGCAGATCGTGCAGGCCAGGTTTGTCTGCCTAGGACACTAGAAACATTGACAATTCTACCTGAAATGTCAGATTGACAAATTAATCAACGTTGTTTGTAATTATTACGTGTAATGAATATTGCTAATAACTCCTCTTTTATTATTACAAAAGTGACATTTCTTAAACTAGGAAAACAATATGAAATAAGAAGTGACATTATTTGGCGATGTTGTAAACTCGTAAATCTATTCGAATTACACAAAACAAGAGGAAAAAAACCTGGTAGAATCGTATAAACTTCAAACGGATTGATATTGGGTGCATTGACAGGGTAGCCGTCTCCTGCTATGTATGTATCGCCAAACATGCGAATCTATATTCGGTCTGAAATGTCTCAACCGTAAATAGGACACAATTGCATAATTTTCAGACGTCGACAGTTCTTGTGTCTTAAGATGATGACAATGATATAACTTATGTAGAGTCAATTTTAGTCGGTCTTCCCTATTAGAATGCTGGTGATGTTTTTGTGTTAGCGCTCCACGTTATTGTGGTATGATTGCCAATGAGACAACTATCCACCAAAGTTCAAATGACGTAGATTTAAGAAATAATAGGCTTCCGTATGGCCTTCAACAATGAGCAAAACTCATGCCGAATACCAGTAGTCAGCTATAAACGCCCCGACTTGAAAAAATATTTAACAATTTAAACGAGAAAACTTGCGGCTTAATTTATATCGAAACAATTTACGAAAAACAAATATAAAAGACGAAATTCACTTCTAGTAAATAACAGTGTCCTGACTCGGAGCAGGCACATACAGAATGTGGCGGCGTTAAAAATGTCTGTGAGCTCTCTTACATCACCTTAAGCTGGGACAGTAGTGAAATAGAACAACAAAAGAACAAACTGTAAAAATCATTTGTAAATGGCTTTACTCAATAGGTCAGTGAACGTAAAACTGAGCTGAAAACATAAAAGACAATAACGCATCAAGGCATTAACTTGGAAAATAAAAGTCATTTAAAAATATTATAAGTAGTAACTGTACCACAATATTCAAAGAATTGTTTTATACTGGCATATAGTTTTTGCTTTTTCTGTTGACTTATAAATGTACTTGTATTCATATATGAAAAAAATACCTTTTGATTTACGAATCATTGGTAAAAAAGCCTTTGTAATAGCCAGCTGGCCATACAAATTCACCTCGATAACCTTCCTGTATAAAGTTAAAGTACACAATTCAAGTTCACCAGGTAAATCAATCCCTGCATTATTCACTATGCCCCATAATCCTGCATAAAAAAAAAATGTTCCAGTATAATTTCATAAAATCAATTAAAATCATTACAGATATAAGCATCCGATGTGCTTATTTTTATCAAAATGAGTAGAAGTAGTACTAGTATACCAAAAAAATATCTACCGATAGAAGACGATTAGGCATCCCCAAAAGTTGGTGCAGTTAGTCATCATTGCTCAGTAACTTGCGTGATTTGAATACCTCATGGATATTTAATTGTTTTGGAAAAATGCTTTTCTTTTTTCTGGCAAAAATGAACGTATATAATTACTCCTGCCATGTTATGACCTCTCTCAAATATCTAAAAAGAAAAATCAACTTTTACGTTACTTGCCAACGGGTTACAAGATCAAAATTTAGTAGTTCCGGTTTTTTTCCACTTTTTTGTTATTTCTCCATTGTTTAACGTTGCTCGTATGCTTTATTAAGGTGGTACCCAACACCTTGACTAATATCAATTTGGCTCGTTTAATTTTCATAAAATTTTGACAAAATGTTTACTTTGACCCTTTGACAAAAATATAAAAATTTCAAAAAAATTGAACCAACCACTTTATCAGAAAAATTTCGTTGGTTATATAGCAGTTTGACAAACACTAATTTTGATCATTGAGAAGCTTAATATTTCCTTAACAAAACAACGTGATTAAAACGTTTAGCTGATTTTTACAGAGTTATCTCCCTGTAGTGTTAGGTACCACCTTAAGCTTCTTAAAAACGTTCGGATACTAATTCCCTGACTTAATTTAAACCTTTTCATATTAAATGCAGTGTAGTGTACAGGTCTTCTATTTGCAATGCAACTGCACGGTTTGTTCGAGTACACTCCTTGAATATGTTTATATATATATATATATATTGTATGTACCTGCAGAGGTCATCTGTACTTTTAATACCGCTTCTTGTATATGTTCTGTTTTTGTAACGTTCAGCTCCACAACATGTAAATTTGATAACTTTCGGTCGTTCAAATTGATGGCACCATTATCCTTTATGTTTAAAACACCAGCAAAAACAGTAAAACCCTTATTAGCTAATCTATTCGCTAAATAATATCCAAAACCTACAAAATATTCCAAAAGGAAAACAGCCTTAATTGTTTTATTTAAAACGTTTTACATGTCCATTCAAAAACCAAGAAAATAATACATATTGAAAAACCAGTAAATAATAATAACAAAGTAGGTAAATGTTGTAGTGCGCACAAAAAAAAAAAAAACGAACAGTATTTTTATTTAAAAAATAGGTGTTAATTGTACTTTTGTTCATACCTAAACGTCACTTCTCGCGCTCCTTAAAAAACACAAGGTTCAAGGTTTTTATTGTTCTGTTGACATTGAATAACATTTGAGTTTATTCGATTGATACAGTCATTCGGTATAAACAAATTACCAAGTAATCGTAAAAATGCATTTATTGTAGTTTATTGGTGTTTTAATAAGAATTTTCAAATTATTAACTGCAGTTATTCATAAGTATTTTCATATCCAATGTTGTTCATTTAATACTCAGCATATAAGTAAGGACAGGAATAAAAGACTTCATTTCTCAGTGGTACTTATTGCTTCGCATATTTGCGCAAAGCTATTAGTTTCATTCGATATTCACGCCATCTTGAAATTATTATTATGAAAGATCGGTTCCGAATGATGTTGCTTAGGTTCTATTGATTAGACAGATATATAGAATAGGAAACATGTCTAAGACATGAGATGATATTAAATACGAAAGATAACAAATTCAATTACAGTATGGGTATTCAAGACTTGATCAGAATGTATTGCTTGATGTTTACGTAATTTATGATACTGCGAAGAACTTCGTACTTTTTTTTAGAAAAGTTAAACTGGTATATCCCTAACTTACAAAATGTTGGCTTTGAACGTTCTTGATGAAGGTAAATCCAGAAAACCACTGCGGACGCATAAAATATTAAGTGTTATTTCATTTTCACATTGTAAAGAATCTATTCTTATGTGAGGGCGTAGTTTTTCTATTCTCATCTGTATACCGATGTATAAAGAAATGATGTAATCACTTTAATGAAATGTATTGACAATGGTTCCTAATATAATTGACTACATAACCTTAAGTTCGTTATCCATTGATCTATTATTGATTAAATTAGGAATTGCACATGCTTTACTCAGACTGTTTATGACGTCTTTACACTAAAAACTTTGGATGTTTACCGATTGGTGTTTTAATGAGAAAACATAGTTATTTTGTTAGTTGAAATTGACTTTGAACTAGCTTTCAGTAATTGCGAATACTCTTAGAATGGTACCTTGTATATATTTTCATACCTGTTAGGGTTTTGTGTGCTTTGTGTCGATCTGATTAGTAAAGGCCTTTCTAACTTCTTTTTACTTGTTGTTCTTATATTGTACTGTAACATTTCTGTCCCATGTTAGAGGATGGTTGACCCCTTACAAACATTTTTATTCCCGCCACATGATTGCCCTAAGTCAGTAGCCTGTAATGCAATGGTTGTCGTGGGTTACTGTCTACCAAATTTGTTTTTTGCTCATTCTTTTTCTCATTGGTAATCATTCCACTTTATTTTTATTGTATCATTTGAATCTATATTAAGCGAATTTGACATTGATGAGAATTACAATATAGGCAAACATGAACAGTTTAAGTTGTGGTATGATTGCATTTGGAATAATTATCTACCAAAGATCAAAGAACAATGATGTGAACAGCTACAGGTCATCGTACGGCCTTTAAGAATGAGAAACCCTATACTGAACAGAAAGCTTTAAAGGGCATAGAAATAACAAAATATGAAGTGAAATATTAGAAAAAGGATAACCAATAGCCTGGTTTATGCTAAAATCAAATAGCCAAGAGTACTCACATCAAATGATTACTACATTGTAGCTAATTTCACATAAAAATAAACTATGTGTTTGCCAGACAAAAATATCATCAGTCCACATCAAACGGATTTAGTGTAAGGGTTGCATAAAAAGTCTGTGAAATTCAAAATTGACCTCAAGTTTTTGATGGAAATTCGTATTTCTAATTTGGAAATAATTTGTTTAAATATTTGATATTCTTATATTTGTTTTTGTTTTGTTTTGTTTTGTTTTTTGTTTTGTTTTGTTTGTTATTCTAATTTATTGTTTTGAACTGCCATTCTCTTGTATTTATGTTTTTAAAATCTCATTAAACATAATTGCTACGATGTCTTTTTACCTGTTGTTACTCCTCTTGGACACTAAATTGAAATGACTATTATGTTAGTGGCGTTCCTCAAGTTTGACCTGTATTCCTGTTTTTGCAACGAACACATCTCATTTACAATTTTGATACAGAATAACTATATGAACATACCTGTATCGCAGCCTGTAATAAGGATTGCTTTGTTACTCACAGGTAAAATGTTTTTGTATTTTTTCTCCACGTAACTATGAGTTATCTTTAGTATTACAAATGAAATAATGTATATATAATTGTTGACGCAAATGTTGAGAAAGAGCGCAAATAACAGAGTAAAGGCAATAGTCCGAAAAATGATGGCAAACGTGTCCATAACTACTGGCTACATGTACAACTTGAAGTAAGTATGACGGAACATATTTGATAAGTCGATCATACTATGATAGCAAAACATGTCAAGGTCGGTTATTGTTAACGTGCCATGAACCTCTAAATATAGGCTTTTAGTGAGTTTGTTACAACAAAATTAATATAAGTTTAAATCAGTTCATTAACGATGCCATTTTCTTAATTGATCAACGTACGTCGAATTTGCTTCAATTGGATTGTTTTCGGATCACTTTACTTTCATTTATTTTACAAAAACGGTTTCAAACAAATATTAAATCAGATTCATTTAATGCGTCACTGCGTCTCACGCTTTTGTTTTAAAAACATCAATTCGGTAGGATTTTCGAAGCAAGAGGACGGCATTGTGGTTACGACAATCGGAACTTATCCATCGTCATCTGTGAAACAGATATTGCATAACGGTCAACAAACTCATGATGGTGTCCGTAAAATTTTCGAAGGGGTGATTCAAACTTCACCACTTAGTACTCTTGGTTTAATAGCTTCCTTGTGAGCAGCAACCCTTTATCCAGGTTATTATGGTAGGAAATGCAAGCTCTGGAATATCGCATCAACTGGGAGATATATACTCCATATGTAGGCGCTGCTGGAATATTGCTACATAGAAATGGGAAGTTCATAACTGGAAAGCTGAAATCATCTCGTTTTTCGTACATGTGTCTTCATTTATGACCCTCATTGTCATTTTAGGTGTAAGTCAAGATATGAGGCAGCCTTAACTGTATCTGTTACATCCTTTTTATACAAGTTCGATGGCGTTCAAATAGTCACCAAACTTCTAATTATTTAGTAAGAGGACATCATCTTTATAGCAGTAAGTGAAGTTAAAAGATAATGTTGCCTTCTTTTTATTCTTCTTAACTAGCACCTGTATGAAGACAAGTCGTCAAAAAGAGGAGCACAGTTGGTTACAATGGGAATGACGATTTTTTGTCCTCCAAACTTAACAAATATGTTGTCAATCAAGCAATCAAGCTTCTTGATAATGTTAGTTTCAGAGAATGTTTTGAATCAGAGGGATTTTTAACAAAGTAAGATTTATCCCTCCCTAAGTAAAGATACTTGTATCTATGTTGGCCATTCGTTTTTTATGAAAAAGCAGGTCCAACTATTTCAATTTGTCCTTTAGTTTGAAATGGGGATACTTGAGTAAAGGGAAGAAAAGTAAAATCCTTTAATGCTATTGCAAGAGCAAAGAGTCTTAGATTGTATGTACTCTAACAGATCATTGGAATTTTGTAGTATCCAAATCTGATTTATGCCACCCTTAGAGTAGGTACTTTCACAATAACGTTGAATCCCGGCTTTTATTGCTGATAAATTAATGTTAATAATTTAGAAGTGGTTTCATGGAGCACTTAAAGCAATATAACGTAGTTTGCAAGGAAACTTATATTATTCAGGTATCCAATACAGTGAAGGAAGCTCAGTTCTTCATCTTTGGTTGAAATTCCAAAAGAACATAGATCAGACCTAGGATTATTCAGGTTTTCCTCCTCTGTAATTGTCGTGGGGGTATATGTTGAATATCCAAGTAAATTGTCAATACATAATTCCTTTCAAGCAGCTTATGTAATGTGATTTACAAAAAAAAAAGATGTTGTTTGGGGCTTTATCTGCGGGGACATCAACATATTTGTCATAGAGGTAGGACAGGGGCTCGGCAGTAGTTGTGTCTTTAGAGATTGGTGTAGCATGTGTTTTCATAGACTCGGTCAGTTGTTTAGTTGCAATTTGCATCAACGACCTCACAGCCTTAACCCGTTCGAAAAGAGTATCAACGTCTTCATTTTTGCGTTTGACCCATTGCCTGGCACAATCCGTGACTGAATCCATCATTATTTTGAAGTTGTGCTTGATGGATTTAGGTTCACGATATTTTGCTTTCATTACAACATATAATTGTAATTTGATTGACTGATATTATTGTTTTTTTCCTAAAAAAAATTACTGACGTTGGAGTCGCCAATCTAGCTTTTATATTATTTCATCGGATCTTCATAACGTTTAGATTGTAAATTTTACATTGCAACTTTAGTTTTGAGATGGAGAAGAAAGCGTTTGATACGTAGACAACTTGCTGACAGAGGGACTTTCAGAAATCCTTTTTCTTTCCAAACTATTTCCCGGATAATCGAACAATCAAAAGTTAGCAAACCACATGCATAGACTGTGCATGTTAGCTTCAAAACACTGTCATATCGATTTCCGTAATCTAGTAGGAGCGACACACAAACACAGGTTTATTTATTTAGTATAACAAAACTGTCGTTTCTTCAGATAAAGTTAATATAGAAGATCTCGAACAAATAGACAAGTCTTGTTAGATTCATTTATGTACAAAAAAAAACAAAAAAAAAAAAAAAAAAATAAAAACGAAGCGACAAATTATTTTAGAAGTCTTTTCACATCACTAGGTTTTCTAGGGTTTACTTCTCGATATTCCTGCCGAAGATTTTTTTTATAAAAAAAAACTTCGAGAGCAATCATACCGTGGGTGTTTTAATTAGATATAAAACCAGGTTTTACCCACCATTTTCGTCGGAAAATGCCTGTATCATGGCAGGAATATGGCAGTTGTTTTTCACTTGTTCCGTTGATTGATAATGTTTGATTTTGTCAGTTTTGTTTTGGACTTCCCCGTTTTGGATTCACCTTTGAGTTCGGTATTTTTGTTATATATTTTTTTATTGATATGATGATTTATAGTTAATGTAAACAAATTCATGTATTTGATACAATGTACTTTTACGTTTTTTAACGTTGACTCAACCTTTTTCTTTAAGTCTGTAGCGCCTCAGATGTCGATTCGTGTACCGTGATCTTTAACCTGACTACACTCACTACGCCATGACATAGTTTAGAGTGCTGAAATGAGCATTTAACACAATTAATCAATCAATATTAAGTCTGTACATATAGCTACATCAAGGCGACAGTAGTTTACCGATGCCCAAATCTCGTAAATCGATAAGAAAAAGAAAAATCAAGGTAACCAACAAAATCCGAGGGAATCGCATGAACTCCAAAAGGAGCGAGACCGGATGCCTCGACAGGGAAAGTATCTCCTTGTAAGCATGCATTAGCGGCCATACAAATCCAAACAACGGTAAAAAATGTTGAAATTGGGAATAGGACACAATCGTTACTATTACAGATCAGACGAGTATACTGGTATCTAAAGCTCCAAGACCGCGAAAATATGTCGAAAGTGAGTTGAGATACCGACACATCGTATTGCTCAACCAATTCATGATGAGGACCGTAAAACTAATGTAGTGTCGATTTCAGTTGTTCTTCCTCATAACTTTGTTGTAGCAGATTTTGTATAAGGAGTACACACACTCCTTTCAATGAAGTCCGTATAGTGTGAACATGAACCAGCGCAATGTATTAATTAAAATATGTAAGTGTAAGTTATTGCTGAGAAATGGATAGTTGACAATTCAGAAGTCAAAATCGAAGATAAGATCGAGATATGAATCAGACCTTCCACTTTTGAAAGTATCCTAAATCTCAAGTTCACTAGGATGTATGAGATGTAAGCACTCAGTGAAATAGGGGTTTTTGAGTGACAGAACATCATCATTATATCCAAAAATGAAATTAAAGAACTTTGCAAGATGGTTCTTTTTTAAGACTTGAGAAGGTTATGTATGAGTACGAGTAGAAAAAACACATCGCCCAGTAGTGGTGCACTATAAGTACTCATTGGAATACCAAAATAAAAACAGGAGCAATGAATAAACAGCAAGATGAAAAAAAGAAATGAATTAAAAGCTAACCATAAGACACAACTATAAAAATGAAGCTTTAAATATTGTCAAATTATATAATACTGTTTGTCAAATTTGACTTCCAGGTGAAATCACCAGATAGTATTAGCGTTAAAAAATTGGTAATTTCTTTATTTACAAAAAAATTTGAAGGCAAAGAATGATATTGAATAGATTGATTGTTATCAAGAAATTTCACAGTTTGTAAATGTCTTGTGATAAATTTTACTTTACAGATTGAACAGTTGTTTACGTTAAAAATTCAGAAATTCTTGTGCATACATTATCACATAAGTTGACTTTTTAAAAAGATGGTATGTGTCTGGTAATACTGCGGCATCATCAGTTCATAATTTCTTTTATGTATAACAGCATAATTCATACTAAAATTGGAAATGTGCTTACATTACATAATATAACAATGAATAAAAGGAGATGTATGGTAAACGTCAATGAGATAGCAACCCAACGACACAAATCATCAAAATAATTTAAATGGCAAAGTACAATTTACAACAATAGAATCGCGGCTGTACATCAAGTCAAGCTGTAAATTGTCCCTAGTCTAAAAAAGTGTGAACAAATTAAACAGAAAATGTCGAAGATCTGCCATCAACACCAGATTATAGAAAAAAATAGACAACAGAACGTTAAGATATGACATAAGAAACCACTGTTGAGATTTCAGATTTTGGACAGGCACATGCATATTTTGCGTAGTTATTCTAGACCTCAATTCTTCTCCAATTAATCTTGACAACTGGACCAACAGAACAGGTACATTACTGATAATACAAGAAATATCAATACAGGAAAAGTACTTAACTCTAAAATAAGGTTACAATAGATAAGAAAAAACTCGATGATACGAATACATGATATCCTACACTCAAAAATCGGTTACTGTATTTTATATATTTCATACAGAAACTAGGAAGACACAATTTAGTACTATGCCCACCAGCTAATAAAGTAATGTTTGTTGGACAAAGCGACATAGCTCAAACCTAACTGGGTTTTTACTCTGGTTGTTGGACTCTTTATCTTTGTTCCTAGTAGCCATTAGGGAAATAAATTAAAAAGCTGATGCCTTTATGATATTCATAATCACTAAAAACGAACGGTTTGAATATCGTCATTTTGGTATTTTATTTATATACAGATAGCAATTTATTGGCACAATTTTGCTACTCCCTTTTGAACTTTTGAAAATTTAGTTAGATTGCCTATATACATCTACTTTTGCATTTGTACTTGTTGAGTACTTTCACTTTAGAGTACTGAAAGCATATATAATTCGTATAGAACTTTTTCAGCATTTTGAAATTATCGTACTATTTCAGTTCCATAATTTTAAAGTACTGGATTTGTACTTCAAGTTGTAAGTAACAGTTTTATACTTTTAATGTGATGTACATTCATTGTACAAAATCTGTTTTGTACAGTCCAGTACTAATGACCAAAAGGACATTAAAAGAATAACTGAATCCATCTTATATCAACTTTGCCTGACTTTGTTTAAATAATTTCTAAATTTATCAACGGGCAATTTAAGAAGGGTATGTTATAAATCATGTCAGTACCAAAGCACTGACTACTGAGGCTGATAAAACCATCGGAATACAACAGTCCATCAGCAACAGTATCGTCATCATATTTGAAAGCCAAATTCAAGATTTATGACATTCATTGTACAGGGCATCAAAATGAATAATCAGGACAAACTGATGTATATATATATTTATTTACATTTAAGACAAATGACAGGTGCATCATGAGATGATTTGACGCCATAACCACCAGTATAGTACAAAAAATGAGCAAAGAAGTAACGAGTGATACACTCCTGTCTAATCTGCAATATAATCAAACTACGCTTGCCCAAAACTAAAATTGTCATTGTTTTAATTCTATATGTACAGAGTGTTTCGAGTTTACTTCAATGCGGGTAGTAAGACTTCAAACCTGAAATGAGAAAAAAAGAACAATCCTGTAATATTGTGAGTAATACATGTTTAAGTATTGAAAAAAAATAATAAAATATGTATTATATATATTGTTCTATTTTTGAATAAGTTAGAGTCAACAGAGCGTAGCCTAATTTTTGTAAAATATAACGAGAACACTTTTACAAAAATCCGACGCCGCTTTTTTTTTTAAAGATACTGTGTCATTAAATAGCCAAAATGTGCGGAATAAAATGGGATTTATTAAATACCAAGTTTTAATGTCTATACTATAAAGTTTTTCTATTGCAATTTGAATTTAACATACAGAATTGTATTATCAACACAGAACACTTATATGTCCAATAGGATAAAAAAAAATATATGCCATTGGACAAACAAAATCCCATGGGACTGAAAAAAAAACATGGTATTCTTTTCGGTCCCATGAGAGTTTTTCATTCTCATGGGATTTATTTTGTCCAATGGAATATATTTTATCTCATGGGTTAAAAAACTCCTATGAAACAAATAAAAATGAGTGGTTTGCTAATTTAAAGTGTTCAGTGTTGATAATACAATTCTTCAGACATATATGTATGTCATTTGGTGTTTTGTGCTTCTGAGATGCTGTTTCATTGACGTTCATCCCAAGTCTAATAGTGTCCATATTATCCAGTAACATATAACAACACTTCTTACGTGTAAACGATAAAGAGAACAAATAAGAAAACTTGCTCCACATCACTATGAATTTTAAAAATATATGGTAGTGCTGTGTAAACATGTACTTTGATGTTGAGACAGTAACTTCACCGATATTAATAAACAAAGGACATTCGACATGTATTCTGTTATGGGTTTGAACCCTGCATGTGGCAGGTATGTTCGGTTCCAATCTTAATTGACTAGGATTGTCAGTTTTCCTGCCGAAGGTCAGTGGTTCTCTCCGGGCTATCCAGCTTACTCTGCCAATAAAACTGACAGCCATGGTAAAGTCAATAGTGCTGAAAGTGGCGTAAAATACCAACCAATCAATCAATCAATTAAGTGTATACATAATGTATATATATTTCGTACGTCAGATATCAAGACTTCTAAATTAAAATACACGATCATACCTCCTGATTTATTTGTTGAAAAATGTGTTTCTTCATCAGTGGAATTTCCAGAAGCATCTGAGAAGCTCCCTGTAAACCCATCACGGCGCTGTAACCAGTAAGTGCGAACCATGTCACTGAAAGCATTCATGACATCCCGATCCGTCTAAAATAAATGGCAAACAATTTCATTTCATTTTGGTTGACAACCAATCCACAATAGATGAATAAAATAAAAGAATTTTTTTTACTTTTGCACCTTTTTGTACGCAGATAACGATGCCCTATCATATTGCAAAAATTGGTATGTATCCAATAAAGTACTTGTTAATATTTAGAAGTTTCAAAAATTATTTCTTATATAAATTTTATTGTTGGTCATTTTTTATTTTATCAGCTCTACGTTTGTAAAATGACCTAGGTTTTAGATTTTCAAATGTCTTGGCCTCGAGTATCCCTGAAGAGACACTAACTGTCGAAATGCGCATCTGGTGCAGTAATAACTTAATTTTTGTATCATGAAAGAATTCATATGTAGTGTTCACGTCAATGAGACAGTAACCCATCGACATAAATAATCACATTTGTTATTCCCCTTTTTTCATCCATATCCACTGAATATATCAAAAAAGGAGATGAAGCATGATTGCCAATGAGAAAACAAACTATCCAACAGAATTCAAATGATGTACATGTTATATAAATAACACATAGCTGATAGGGTGATAGAGCAGATTGTTACCCCGAGAAACATTGTCAACCAAGGCGAAGCACTAACATTCTGATCTATATACAATATAAAAATAAGGAGATGTGGTATGATTGCCAATGAGAAAACTATCCAACAAAATTCAAATGAAGTGGATGAAAGCCATTATAGGCAATTGTACGACCTTCAACAATCAGAAAAACCCATACCGTATAGTCGGCTATAAAAGGCCACAAAATAAAAAAAAGGAAACAATTCAATCAAGGAAACTAACGGCATAATTCATAACTAAACAATTTACGAAAAACAATTATGACAGACATGAACCAATGACAACCACTGAACTACAGACTCCTGACTTGGGACAGGCACATAAAGAATAAGGCGGCGTTAAACATGTTTGTGAGCATTCAACCATCCCCTTAACCTGGGACAGTGGTGTAACAGCACAACATAAGAACAAACTATAAAAATCAGTTAAAAAAGGCTTAACTCTTCAGATCGATACAAAGCAGTAAAAACATCAAACAAAAACACGGACCGGACGTGGCAGGGTATTTATCCATCCCTTATCCCTAACAACAAAAAAGACACAAAGTACATATCCGAGAGTACTCGCAGTTACTGACAGCAAGTTCAAAGCCAATAACAACTAATAAAAAATCATGTATCGAAGACTAAAAAATCAATAAGTACACATCCAACATCCAACGGATTTAGTGTAAAGACGTCATTAACAGTCAAATAAAAACATGACTTTGTGCAATGCAAAAATATAGGTATCGATAGATTGTAGTACCGTGAAAGTACATATGTGTATAGCAGTGATATTTAGTATGGTTTTAATTTACTGATAACAAAATCAATATTATATATATTATTGGAAGCTGCAAGGATAGTAACAGGGCTTACAAAATTTTCAAGTTTAGAATCCTTATATTTTGAAACGGGCTGGGAAACTTTAGCAGAAAGGCGTAGACAACGAAAATTAACAATTTTCTATCAAATGCATAATAAATTTTGTCCCCAATATTTAATCGACTGTCTACCTACAGTTACATCTGATGTCAGTGGATACAACCTAAGAAATAATGATAATTATATACCCCCTAGATGTAGACTACGAATAACTGAAAAGTCATTCGTACCATCTACTGTCAGAATATGGAATAATTTAAATCCAACAATAAGAAACGCACCAACTATCCCACAATTTAAACGAAAAATAAAGGGTGAACTATTTAGACCTCCAACATATTATGGTGAAGGGCCTACAAAACTTAATATACTGCATACAAGACTAAGGCAACATTGCAGTTCATTAAATGCAGACTTAAATAAGATAAATGTAGTGAATGATTCTAAATGCTCATGCGGTTCTCCTGTCGAAGATGCCATCCATTACTTTCTAGAATGTCAATTATATTATAACCAAAGAATATCTCTGATTAATGATCTTACAAATATGAACATACACATTGATATTGAAACGCTATTGTTTGGAAAAGATGCATATAATTACGAAACTAACTCTAAAATTTTTGATAAAGTTCGTTATTTCATTAAACAGTCAAAACGATTTTAACGTTCTAAGTCAGCAGCTTTCTTTTTTCTTCCTGTACTATTTGCTTTTTTGTTGCCATGCCAATGTGTGACTCCTTCCTTTATTTTCTATAACTGTCGCTATATAATGTATGTGTTTGCTGTCATCATATATGTGTATTGTATATGTAAGGAGAGGACTTAATATAAGTTGTTATAACTTGTGTCCAATCCTATTGTTTGATAAATGCAATAAAATATTATTAAATTAATATATATATATATATATATGTAGGACTCTAAAGTGCGATGGTACTCTAAAGTGCGATGGTCACGCTAAAGTGCGATGGTCTACGCTAAAGTACGATGGTGTCTCACGCTAAAGTGCGATGATTGCTAATTTGCTAAAGTACGATGGTATAGCACGCTAAAGTGCGATGGAACAATAGGGTAAGGTTCGAGGGCTTAAAACATTCAGTAAAGTGCAAGGATGTTCAAAACAAGTCTTTTGCAAAAGCTAGTATGCTAAGGTATAACATATGTAATAGGCTTTATGATTGACCGGTAGGCTAAAGTGATTCTTTCTAAATTTAGAAGACCGACCACGAAATCATTACTAAAAGGTAATTTATGTGTCACAAAATACTGTATTTCTTGTTAAATGATTTTAACAATTTCTTTCGTATTAAATATTTGGATAATTGGTGTAGCTTGCCGCTCACAAAGTCTATCAATAATCTGACCCCCTTTTTACAGTCGTCATTGTAAATTACAAATAAAAATGCGTTCATTGTCGAAATATTAAGTAAGTTAACATTTATTGATACAAGGCTTCAAGCTTTAACTTAAATGCGAGAAGAATGCGATATTCGCCGAGCTTTCTCCTTTTTCATAAATACATGTCATATTTTCCTACACTGAACAAGCTTTCTTTTAGCCGCTAAAAAAACATGTACCTTTATTTAACCGACGTTACTTTTCAATAAAATCGACTGACAATATTTTAATGGGGACAGCAAAGTAAACTGCAACGTAAACAAATCATATGATTAAAATGTATCCGTTCGCTTCCATTAGAAGCAGGATACAGGATACCTATGCGTATACTATTTTGTATCTATATAGTAAAATGGTCGACTGCAGGACACAAGTCCTTCTTCCAGCACCCCCAAAAAAACACATTTGCTTCAGCCGACAAAGCACGGTTAGGTCTGAAATTAAGTCATGGACATTTGATTTAAAAGTTGTTAATCAAATATTCTTAATTTATCTTCTGGCATATTCATTTTGGTTTGTATAAACGACTGTTAACGTCATAATCCAACTACGTTTCTTACGTCTATACTTTCGCGGACCATCGGACTTTAGCGTATGGAAGCATCGCACTTTAGCGTAGACCATCGCACTTTAGCGTGACCATCGTACTTTAGCGTCCCCATCGCACTTTAGAGTCCTACATATATAACCAGTCTAAAAGGGTACAACATCACCAAAAAATGACAATAAACGAACAAATGTAACTATAAATATTTCGGATAACAGATATCCTTCATCAATATGAGCACGATATGGTGCTCATATTGATGAAGGATATCTGTTATCCGAAATATTCATAGTTACATTTGTTCGTTTATTGTCATTTTTTGGAGATGTTGTACCCTTTTAGACTGGTTATATATTATATTTTGTAGTGTACTGTATCATATTTATATGATCCATCGCCCCGTAAGTATCCCTCTCAGCTATGTGTTATCTAATTTATGATACTGAATGTTCCGTCATTATTGTCACAAAGGTCTTTAAATTCTAAATTGAAAGTACTTCATTATGACTCAATGTACATAACAACGTGACAGTCATTAGAAAAGTAGTAAAAGTGAATCAAGATGTATTTTTCTTATGTTGACAGTCTATGAAAAAGGCCCGAGGCCGAAACGTTGAGTCACCGTACGTCCGTCCTTTTAGAATGAGAACCTCCATATCGTATAGTCTGCTATAAAAGGCACTGACATGAAAAATGTGATCCAATTCATACAAGAAAACTAACGGCCTAATTCATAACAATACCATTTACGAAAACAAATATGACGACCACTGACTTAAAGGCTTCTGACTTGGGACAGGAACATACAGAATGTGGCGGAGTTAAACGTGTTAATAAGCGCCAAACTCTCCCCTAACCTGGGACAGTTGTGTAACAGCACAATATAAGAACAACAGTTACTAAAAGCTAGTTCAAAGCCAAGTACAGCTAATGAATAAATCATGTTCTCTCACACTAAAGTATAAATCTGTTTCATCTAAATGTGGAAATTGTGGAATATGTGTAAGCGATTGAATACTAAAATGCGCCTATTGTCGTACCCACAACCCTTCTTCTTTTCATCGCTTGTGACACACGAATGCAAATTATCATCTAGCGGAGCAGTAACTGCTAAATCTTCCAGAGTACATGTGTTCACAGCGGTTTTTGATGGAGTTCATGTTACTCAATTACTAATTCTCTGTGAAGTTTGTTTTTGTAATGTCGTCATTTTATTCTTTTGCCATGGTGTTGGGTTTTTTTTTATATTATCCCTCTGTATATCCTGTCTCGTTTGTTTGACTGTTTCTTCCCATGGAATTGCCTTATAATTTTACTGTGTAACCGAGTGATTATATTCAAAGCCACTGACAAATGTATACTGGATCTATTTGTATACTACCGTTACAGTACAATTGGATAAGAAAAAACCAATGATCTGTTGTTTCGATAAGTCCTTTGCATTAGAGACTTTTATTCAAAAGTAGCTCTCTGATACGAAAAACGTATTTCCCGCGATTGACGTAGTTTAACAATACAGCATTTCCCGCGTTTGACATAGTAAGACAACAAAGCATTCGGACAATATTACAATTATTCTAGAATTGTTCTATGAGGTTTTTTTATGCAGGTGTGTGTTTTATTTTTACAGTCGGTAAGATTATTTTCTATACAAAAGTTTGATTTAGTAAAACTGTGTTTGTTCTCTTTTAAGAAACAGATACATTACCAATATGAATTATTCCTTCGCCGCGATATAACTGAGGCGGTGTAAAACAAACATCAATCAATTAATCAATCAATGTATAACATGTGAAAAAGAAATCACTTACTCGCATTTCACTGTCTCTTCTCTCATCCATTACAAACCCACCAATCGTTATTAGAAGATCCCTAGTTGTTTGGCTTATTTGTATCTTGTTGGCTGAAATATAGTATTGAAAATAAGGAAAAATTAATTCACATTGAGTTTTTGTTTTAAACCCTCTTCTTCCTGCATGTAATTGAAAAATCGTTTTAAATCTACGTCTCAAAAATGTGTATGTTCCTTGGAAGAAAAAAGATTTTTGTTGTCGCTCTTGTATTTAATCGAATTTCATAAATCAGATTAAAAGGCAAGGATTGAGTGTAAGAAAACTGCACCACATTTGCATGTCCCATGTCAGGTTGTCTTTGGTCACATGCTAATATGTTTGTCCTTCGTGGAAATTGTTGTTGAGGGTAAATGTTTTGGCAGTAACTATTAAATTTATTCACAACTTTTCTTGACTTAGATATATTGTTCGACACCATGTATATACGTGTCTAATGTTGTAAAACGTATGTTAACATCTGATTAAGTAGCTTTTCCTTTTTTTTTTGGGGTTGCTGTTTCGTTAACGTATCATGTATACCCCACATTTTCTTTCATTCATACTTAATTATATATAAATGATTAAACATGTGTTTTGAAATTTTTTAAACATTAAAACTTTAAATTTATAGTACGATTTAGTGAAAACTGAATAATCCTGACAGTCTACTCTTGTTTTTGTTTTGTTTTTAACCGGCAAAAACAAAATTGATTCTACTTCTCCCATTGCAATGTGCCACGATCTTTAACCTTTGTACATCTAATGAACACTTTTCAGAGAAATATGCTATACCTCGTCCTTGAGACTCCATCTTTGATGCAATGCTGACCGTTTTTCCAAATAAACAATATCGCGGCATTTTAGTTCCAACAACTCCAGCTAATACAGGACCTATACACAATTCAATTATAAATTAAAATGTGTCAATATTGTTTTAGTTATGTAACTTATGTCTGATTTATTTCAATATCTATTTGATGTGGTTCAAGGCTGCTACTAGTTTTTTTAAATAATTTATAAATTTTATTTATGTTCATGTTTAAAATCTCAGATTTCCTTTTGAAACAAATGTGTCATCAAGAATAAATAAACTACAACTAGTTGTGTCACCGATTATATCACGAGCCCAGGAGTCTTCACTCCTGTACTGAAGTAAACTTCATTGATACGGTCATTTTTGTAAGGTTACTATTTATACAATGCAAACACTAAGCATTATATACATCATGTGCATGGATGGCCATAGCCGTATTTAGCACAACTTTTTGAAAATTCTGGTTTTCAGTGCTCTTCGTGTTCGTTTTTGATATGGCTTTCCAACTGTTTTGATTTGAGTGCCACTGATGAGTCTGATGTAGACGTAACTCGTTTCTGACATACCAATTTATAAGCACGGTATATTTGATGAGTTTTTACTAACGGACACTCCTTGTCTGGAATTATCCTGGCAAACAGATACATGTACATAGATATAAGAAGATGTGGTATGAGTGCCAATGAGACAACTCTCCATCCAAGTCAAAATTTATAAATGTAAACCATTATAGGTCAAAGTACGGCCTTCAACACGGAGCCTAGGCTCACACCGAACAGTAAGCTATAAAGGGCCCCAAAAAATACAAGTGTAAAACCATTCAAACGGGAAAACCAACGGTCTAATCTATATAAAAACGAGAAACGAGAAACACTTATGAACCACATCAACAAACGACAACTACTGAACATCAGATTCCTGACTTAGGACAGGTGCAAACAAATGCAGCGGGTTTAAACGTTTTAATGGTACCAAACCTTCACCCTTTGTCTGAAACAATAGTGTAACATCACAACATAGAAAGACACACTATAAAATATCAACTGAAATAGCTTAACTCAATCAAAGGACATAGTAACACCATTGAACATACACTGAACAAATAAATTTGACCTATGATACAATGTAAATTCAAAATAAATAAACTAAGGAAGAATAATAAAAGTAACATGTTATATCGGTATGAAATGTTAAACAATTTAAGAAAACAATATGCTCGAACAAAAATATAGGCATTTGCAATAACTTTAAACACAGGTAAATAAAATAATTTTGTTGTTAGGTATACGTATACAGTTACAATAGAGAAAGGAAATATTTTAACAAAATAAATAATTTTGATGTTCATAGTACGAAGTGGAAATTTATATTAGTACCAAACACTTATCAAAGCTGGTATATAGACCAGATATAACCCTGAATAACATTAAATAACAAAAAAGCATTACAATTAGTATCAACAGGTCAAATAAACAAGAAAGTACGATTTGAGAGTACAGTCCATTATTTAACAGACTTGCTTGTAAACCAGATATAGATCAATGCTACATATATATGTATCAGGCAAACTACTGCTGTATTAAATTATATAAAAAAAAATAGTAAGATCACCGTAAAACTATTTCAACAACTATCAATCGATTGTAGTTTTGGTAAGCTAATTTAACTCATCATTGACCAAGAAAGAGATAATAAAGTTTAAATCCGAAACAGCAGCAAAAACATCTCAAGAAAATGACATATCTGTTATGTTACCTGAATGCGCTCCAATTCTGAGTTTAAACTTAGTTTCGGGGAGATGCTGAATCTCGAGTTTCTTCACGTGATCAAGCAGATCCAGGGCCACTGTAGCTATCTCAGACGCATGGCGTATACCATTACGCTTTGGTACACCTGAAAACGATCATATGTATATTTAATTAGGAACTGATTCAAATTGTCCACACCATATTTTGATAACACTACATATATCTGTACATCCTTAAATGATGACAAATCAGAATTGTATATTCAAACATTTTAACAAAATTTACTAACAGTATGCTTTTTCTAAAGTTTACCGACGAAATATAGCCATTACATAGATTAAGATAGCAAAAAAATCTTGCTAGCTAAAGAATCTATTTTGACGTCAGGAAATCCAAAATGACATCGTATATATAAATAAGAAGATGTGGCATGAGTACCAATGAGACAACTCCTCTCCATCCAATATGAATAAAAACATATAATAAAGATATTTATATATGTTATTGCAAGCGTACGATATTTGTACAAAGACTGGCGCAATGTTCTAACAGAATAATTTTACAATCGACGTACTAGCTACGTAGCATTGTCGTTCAACATAGAGAGATATTAGGGCATAATGGCTTTGCAACTTTTTATGCATTATGATAGATTTCGTTCATCGAAAGCTAAAACGTCACCACAGACATGGGGCACAGCGAACGAGTTGGGAAATATTTACACCGTAAGAAGGTGCCGAAAGGATCCCCAAAAAAAATCATCTCTTTTGTGGTAAATTTTTTTAAAAATTTTTCTGTACTAAACTAAAGTATCCAAATCAAGAAAATATATTGCCTGCTGTTAATATTACATTTATTTAAAGGAAGTTCCCTTGGGGAAATTTCAACAGTATACTTCGAGAGTTTTTGATTATCTAAATAAAAAAACATCATCAAGATAAAGTTGAGCGTTATTAAATTTATCAATAAAATGGAATTCAAAGGGATCTTTACTGAGTTTGACTTAGAATTGATCAATTTTCGTTTCCCCTATCAATATTGCACTGTATTTATCACCTTCCAAGTCCATAATACACGATCCTATGGTTATACTGAGTAATTATATTTTCAATGATGGTGTTTCGGCAGAATTTAAATTTGTCTACTGTCACTATTCTTCCGAATTATTCGATTGTATCATAGGTCATGCTGTAAATAGCCACACAGACAAAGCAATATTATTTTGCAAGAGAAAGAAATATTCAGAAAGACAATACAATTTAATACCTTTTACAATAAAACCTGAAAATGAATTCATTTATGACAAAAGCAGTATTCCAAGCATAGAAAGATGTACAGTTACCGTTTGTTCCGTACATAGAAGATACAATACCACATCCCAAAAAGAAACTTAAAACAATTATTTACCAACAAGGTATGAATAACTTGTATCTAATAAAATTATGTTCGAAGAACAATTAAGAATTTCGAAAGATGTTTAAATATCAATTTTACGTTCTGCATTGAGCTTAGAGTAATTGCTACCTCATGTAAAATAAAACTTAAAGTCACAATAAAAAATATTGTAATTATTGAAAAATACAGAATTTACAATAAAATAAATAGAATCTTATCATTTGTTTATATAAGAAAACATAGCACTACAATTTTAACGGACATACGTACTCTTTTGTTATTATTTTACTATTAAACATATTTCAGGAATTTATTGTGATAGAAAAGAAAGGATATGGGGGGTATCCATCCATGACACAAAATCAGTATATGTACAGCAAAAAACACAAAAAGCAAAGAAACAGCGCTTTTATTACTCAAGTCACAGTGAGGCCTTCAACCAGCAGCAAAAAAAAAAAAAAACAAAAACTCTCACCTCACTGCAAGTTTAGGACGCCCCCTAGCACCATAAAGAAATCTAACCTTTTGATAAGATACGAGTGCAACCATATGCAAAAATACTAATAGAATATGACCATGCTACTTTGTCTATTTCCCTATCATTTTCATTTTTAAAAAGGCTTAGAATTTAATTGAAATGCACGATATCACAGTTCTGACTGCATGATCTTATCTATATACAATGTTTTTAAACTGCAGCAAAAAATGGCTACACTTTAAGTTATTAAAATGGTTACAAAAAATTAAACTTATTTTCCATTCCTACAGGAGCCCCAGATTATGAAGGAAAGTGACGTGTCGATGAAAGGCACGAAATATCACTATGTTCCTATGTCTGGTAAATAAAGATAACAGGAAGTGTTCGAGCTGCAGTATGAATAGTAACTCATAGAAATTCAAGATGTCCTCTAATGCGAAAATGTACAAAACACCTTATAAAACTTCTATTAAAATTGTCTTCGACAAAAAAGTGTATCGCTGAATAAAATTTTAATCTAATAAATATTACAAAAAAAATATTGAAATATTAGTTCGTCTTTTGAATATTCCACATTCTAATATTGACTCTGTGAGTAAACAAATGCAACAGAAAGTGTCTATAACCCTTCGATATGCATTAATTACCTGAAACGACCATGTAAGCATCCCCAATTGTTTCTACTTTGTACACATCATAAACGTCAATCCTCTCGTCAAAACAAGAGTACAAATTATTCAACATGTCCACAACCTGCAACGGAGAGCTCTGAGCAGAAATGGACGTGAATCCTACTATATCACTGAAGAATATAGTGGACTCACTGTACTGCTCTGCGTTAACCTGTTCACTTCTTTTCAGCATTTCTGCTACCTCTCTAGGCAACATCTGATATAAGAGCATGTCTGTCAATTTCTTTTCTTTATTTAGTGCCTTAGTTCTGTAATTAAATAACTTAAATTATTATATAATCGATAATGTTTGATCTATAGGTTTTGTTGTCTATCAACATGCATTGCCCTTATTATACATAGACCCTGCAGAACAGTGCACACTCTTTAACAATTCATAAATATTTATTAATAAATGCTTGAAATGGAACATTATTAATACACGTTCTGTGATTTAATATACTATTCTTACCTCGGTTATATGATAGGGACTTGTGTGTTAACTCGAAACTTTTGATAACAAGAAACCCTGTCATTAGATAACAGAAAATCATATTATTTGAAAACAGGGTCCTGTTATCAAAGATCTTATTTCTTTAAAATATGGTCGCACTACTGGTGGATGTGATTTCTGATTGGGCTGAACGAGTTAGTAATCTTTAGCGATTAATATTGAATTAATGATTAAATTAAATCATGTCCACGAGAACATTTAGTTTCAAATATTATTGAAAATTCACATTGTTAAAATCGCGAAACGCCTTCATGAAACGTTTTCTAATCAATACATTCTCATGCTAATTCAAGGTCGAAGGTGATTTTTACATCTTACCTATTTGCAATTGAGATGGAGTACTTTTGAATTTCCGATGTAAGTGAGTAGACAGCAAAAACAATCAGTGGGCAAACAATCAAAATAACTCCAAAAACAATACAAATAGTGATAACACTCTTCAGTTCCTCGTCCGAGGCTTTGGCAAGATTCTCGTCTATTGTAAGTGCAAGTGCGTTCTGTGTCCTTGTCAAAACGCCTTGGTATATAGTCATGTTATCAAACCACATCTGTGCTTCTGTAATTGATGCTGATTCACGGGAATAGTTATTTGACTTGATTCGATTCCTGAACTCTTCTATACGCCCACTTACATTTGCATTCTTAGCCAATTCGAAATTATAAATATCGAATGCTATTTGCGAATAAAATCTTGCGGACTCGAACGTCACATTAGCTCTATCCTGATTTTCCATAAATAGCAAATATTCTTCTCTTGTCTCAAATCCGCCCGTCGCATAGAATGATACACCTAATGCTCTTTCTCTTCCAAATAGTTCGCTGGACACGATAATTTCTTGATAAGCTACAACATCTTTCCAGACTGACCCTGTACTGGACTCACTGACGGAATCATACAACCATGTTAATAAGACCATGATGCTGTTAGAGTAAAAATTTAGTTCCGTTTCCACAGACTGATTGTAGACGTCTAGTTGGTACCTATGTTTATTAAGGTAAGACAAAAAACGCTCCCGTGTCTCCATTTCGTTTATAATGTCGTCACCTCTTGGCCATTTTGATAAATTCTGAATAGCTAGATCGGTGTCAGGATACCGTTGAAGCAAGAAATCTTTTGTCTCAGGCTTTATATTACTGACATAGAGTGCACTCATATCCCGTTCAAACTGTATTGTACGAAGTAAAGCACCGAGCTCTATACTGAAAGACAGTAGTTCTCGAACGCTGGATGAACTAATATAGCTGTCTATTGCAATAATGAAGGTATTTGCTGTCATCCCTGTAATTACAAGTACTGGAATCATAACTACGGACAACATCTTTATCATTTGCTTGCGTTTTCCAGCATCTGTAATTGGGTTACCTGTAGATAGATATTTATATTTTTTCAACTTTTATGATCATGCAAAATGATTTATAATCGCATTGGTTGTCTCAGGGTAGCATGCTCTCTTTGAGAGCGGGACCTCGTGGATTCGATTAAACAAATTACGTTTGAAATTTGTATACACGATGGATACAGAGTTTAACATGCAATCGTCTTGAATGTACCTATTTACCATTGAAGACACAAAAGTCATCAATTGTACAAATATTTATACTTAGAGAAAAACTTGGGAAGTTTGTATTACTTTTCAACACTTCAATATATGCAATATCATCTTTAATATTTTAATAGTTTGAATGGAGTTACAGCAATATTGCGTTAAAGTTACATTTTGTACCTGTACCAAATCTGGCAGTCTGGACCATGTGTTTTTTTGTTGATGTTTGTCTATGTTTGTATGTCAGTTTTTCGGAAAAGTCGGTTGATTGTGGTTGATGTGGTATGTTGTACTGTGCAAAACAAATCATATAAGACACTGTTTTGGCATAAGTTATGTAAAAACGTTGTACGCTAGACGCACGTTCCGTCTATGTCGGCCCCATCAGTGACTCTTGAATGAAAACAGTGGAAAGGCAAAATCAAATAAAAATTTGAACAGTATTAAAAACCGAAAAAAAACCCGAAAATTCCGAAAAATTGTAACAAATAAGACGTGTAAAACTAGAATTACATCTTCAGCCTGGTTTAAAATACCTCTGCATAATTATGATTTCACAAATAGTTGCTACTTATTATTTATTGTAAACGTACTTCTAAATACAGTGACACATTTTGTAGCTAATTATCTGTTGTAAAAGAGAGGCGAAAGAAACCAAAGGGACATTCAAACTCATAAGTCGAAAATAAACTAACAACGCCACGGCAAAAAATCAAGACCAAAAGACAAAAAAAGTACGAGTTAAGTATACAAAACACAACATAGAAAACAAAAGACTGCGTATCATGAACCCCACCAAAAAACCGGGGGTAATCTCATGTGCTCCGGAATGGTAAGTAGACCCTGCTTCATGTGTGGCACCTGTCGTGTTGCTCGTGTAAGTTCAAACCTGGTGATAAGCCAAATGCGGTAGGTCACATTCGGGGAAAAGGAGGACGGGATTGTGTTAACGACGATTGGAACATACCTCTTCATAAGGTATGTCACATCGTGTTGCTATTATCTATTGTAAACGTACCTCTACATATAGTGTCATATCTTGTTGCTTATTGGCTATTGTATACGTACTTCAATATACAGTGTCATAAAACTATAAAAATTGAAAAGGGCTTAACTCATCAAATCGATACATAGCAACAAAAAAAGTGACAAAAACAAAGACCGGACGTGGCATGGTATTTATACACCCTACAACAAAAAAGACACTAAATACAGATCTGAGAGTACTCGCAGTTACTGACAGCTAGTTCAAAGCCAACAACAACTAACAAAAAAATTATATATCTAAGACTAAAGTATCAATCCGTACACATCCAATATCTAATGGATTTAGTGTAAAGACGTCATTAACAGTCAGAAAAAAACATTACCTTGTGCAATGTCAAAATATAGGTATCGACAGATTGAAGAACCATGTAAACCTACCTCAACATAAAGTGTCACATCTTGTTGCTATTATCTATTGTAAACGTGCCTCTACATAAAGTGTCATACCGTGTCGCTAATTGTGTATTGTATACGAACCTCTACAAACAGTGTAACATCTTGTTGCCATTTATCTATTGTAAACGTAGAACTATCACAACATACAGTGTGTCACATCTTGTTGCTATTTATCTATTGTAAACGTACATTTACATACAATGTCATATCTTGTTGCTAATTGTCTATTGTAAACGTACCTCTACAAACAGCGTCACACTTTGTTGCTACTTATCTTATGTTAGCGTACCTCAACATACAGTGTCACATCTTGTTACTATTATCTATTGTAAACGTACCTCTACATAAAGTGTCATATCGCGTTGCTATTTATCTATTGTAAACGTACCTCTACATAAAGTGTCATATCGCGTTGCTATTTATCTATTGTAAACGTACCTCTACATAAAGTGTCATATCACGTTGCTATTTATCTATTGTAAACGTACCTCTACATAAAGTGTCATATCACGTTGCTATTTATCTATTGTAAACGTACCTCTACATAAAGTGTCATATCGCGTTGCTATTTATCTATTGTAAACGTACCTCTACATAAAGTGTCATATCGCGTTGCTATTTATCTATTGTAAAAGTAAAATCACAAAATACTGAACTCGAGGAAAATTCAAAAGGAAAGTCCTCAATCAAATGGCAAAATCAAAGTTCAAACACATCAAACGAATGGATAACAACTGTCATATTCCTGACTTGGTACAGGCATTTTCTTATGTAGAAAATGGTGGATTGAACCTGGTTTTATGGCTAGCCAAACCTCTCACTTGTATGACAGTCGTATCAAATTCCATTATACTGACAACGATGCGTGAACAAAACAAACAGACACAATTGGTAAAATGTCAAAATAGGATTACAGCAGTCAACATTGTGTTATCATCTTAATCACTATAAAACAAACAAATGTTACGAAGAAGCACAAAGGGGCATACATCAAATTTAACATCCTCATATGCTTATATCATACGATTTTATTTATCTATTGTAAACGTACCTCTACAAACAGCATCGCACTTTGTTGCTACTTGTCTCATGCTCAGCATACTCGTTATTGCGTCATTGATCTGTGACGGTGTCAGAGAAATAATGGAATCAGTGGACACTGATCGTCCCCCATGAGTGGGTTGTTGAGTCTTTGTGGGGTGAATTTTTGAGTCACCCATGTCTTTCATCTGAATAATATGAAAATGTAGTGCATGATGAATATTGTAAGAAAGTATAACAGCATATGATAAGGACCCGTATAAAAATCGCTTTTTTAAATGTACTTTATTATTAAAAAAAAATGTAACAAAAAGACATTTCTTCCGTGTTAAAACCTAATATTATTCAAAGAACAAATAAAAGAAATCGATATATTATGAAGGAATAATGTTTTACTTGGTTCCGTATTTCTTGTCGTCCATGTTCCTTTGGCAGATTAAAAAAACGAATTAAAGAGATATCCATGGACGATAATGAATGTTAAACGGTAATTTTCATACTTTTTAATATACACATCAATTTTGCAGCAATCCAACAACACATATAATCCACTGCGGAAATTATACTTGATTAGAAGGGGTCAACGAGGCATCCCCACAAAAAAGGAAAGAACATTAGCAATTAGAAATTAAAATGGCCCACCCCCATAAGGATCCCCAGTAGAACATTTTTATTTTCACAAATTTTGAAGATCTTTTTATGCTAAATCAAAAAATGCAAAGAAAAAAGGGGATCACCAGGCTCGTTTTTTCCTCAAAGGGTTAGCGAAATTAGAAATTTTAACCCTATTTTTAAGCATTTCCTGCCTTTAAACAATAAGAGCTTCATCAAATTCAAAGACTTTGAGAACTAAGTCAGTATGATTATCATAATAATGATTATTATGTGAAAAAACATTAAAATTCTAAATCTAAACGTTTTCTTGGTTGATTTAGACTTAAAATTCCTTTTATTTTTAGATTTATGTCCTAATTTTGCCATTTTCTAATTTCAGTTTCAGACTAAAAATATTGGTTAAATCGACTTTTCATAAAATTTCCCCGGTGAATTTTTGTTAAAACAGATATGTCAAAGCTATGAGCTTTTCCAGCATTTTCAGCTAAAATAAAATGGGGGTCACCAGTCTTTTTAAAAAGTTATGGACTTTTGTTTTACTCCTCTACCCCATATGGTCTAATTTCAGTGCACTCCATTAATTACTTTTTTGTGTAAACTATTCTCTATTGATTGCTTTAATAAACTAATGTGTTCAATTATATCAATATACGATATTTGAATAATAATTTGTTTAACGTATAATTATTTGTAATTACAAAGCAAAGTTTCGATTATTTTGGTGAAATACGGCAAGTTTGTTTCCCTTTAATTTGGCGCCAAAAACGGACAACGGAAATTTCAGGGTCGCCATTGTTGTGCAGCATACACTTCTGATGAATACGACTTTATACCTGAATAGCAGACATAATGGCGAATATACAAGTTGAAGGTAGAGTTATTGCATATAAAAACATAGATTTGAACAGCGAAGGCAGTCTAATGTTATCAGTATCACGAAAAAGACATTTGAGGGGGTTGTCTCAAAATACTCGCTGCGGCTGAAAATTTCCATGGGTTAAAACATGAATGATGTTTGCCCAACGTATTCTAAATGTCTTTTCTTAGTGGTACATGGTATATTCGTAATGGCTGAATATCCTTCTGTGACCGTAAACCGACAAATTGTGAACATGTACCCTGGTGGTAAAATATCGGTGACAAAAGTATGATTGTTGAGTATGTTGGCAAGAATCTAAATGGCCTTTTTGTAAATTAGAACCTCTACAGTATAAGGCAATATATTTTATTGGACGATACGCTTTGATCATAATTTGTTAACACTCACCCCTCCCCACTCGTCAGGCGTCAAACGGTCATTTTCGGTTACCGTTAGGACAAATTGGTTAAAATTTTATCGTGATTCGCAAAATATCCTTATCGTGATTTATCAGAGGTTTCAAATAATTATCCGTTACTGTTATTTTTGGGAACAAATTTAACGTGATTCGTCAAAATCAGTCGATTTTTTTATTGTCATAAAGAAAATTACATTTTATCGTCATGCACTAAAATGACCGTTAACGTCATTTGGTAAGATTTTTTACCGTTATTCTTCGTGAAGGTACATTGTACCCCCATATCATGACCCTCAATAAACTCCTGGCCATTACTTAAACATGAAGATATTTCAAGTTACGGATTTATGACAGTGACAAAATGTAATAAAACGCAAAACTGATAGCGTGCAGATGAAACTCTCGATGCCATTTAAAGCATACTGTATGGATTTTACTCGTTGTTGAAGGCCGTATGATGGTTTCAATTATATTTTTATGCACAAAACCATACTCATATTTGGTTTAAACAATATTTTATTTGATAAATCAAATCATGCTATATAATATAATACAGTATAAACAATGGGATCCAGAAACGAGCAACATTGCTTATTTTAATCTGTCTCCAAAAGAATATTGACATACAATATAATGAATACTTGGAGCATGCTCTGTCAATTGGAATACATCTATATTAAGAATAGTAAAATTAATACAAAATAAGATTGATTATATAGTTTGAGAAAAAAGGGAGAAAAAAAACAAACAAAAACAAACAAACAAACAAAAAGCAAGTGAATGAAATGAGCTAAATGAAATGCAAGGAAAACATATAAATGAAGCTTTCATATTATGGTGTGAATCTTTTACTTTTCAATATATATTTCTGTACCAATACAAAAAGAGTACAATTTTCTTCATCAGTTAAACAATCTGACCCAAAAAGCAAAATATTTACATCAATACGCTGCGGAAAATCAGCAAGAGAATTCAGTAGCACTTGGCGTATGTTAGTATAGTAAGGACACGTTAATAAAAAATAAGAGTTTGTTTCTATAGCACCACAACGACAATTTGTCCCCAAAAAAATACTTATATTTCTGTCCTTTTAAAATTTTATATGAAAAAGTAACTAACCACTCTGTATTTCTGACCGTATTTCTTTTTTTGAAGAAAGTTTTTGCATCGCTTGTTGACACCGAGAAAGGGTGCTCTCAGACACGCCCGAGTTCTGATGTCGTCAAAATTATTTTTGAGAAGACCCCTCAAAGCCATCGTTTCCGAGATGAAGAGCACGCGCTCGTCGTTAGAAACATGCGTTAAAAACTTCGCAGTGTTAAAGGGCCGAGCCACCTTTATGGAAAAGTCGTCCCGTTTATCATTAACTTTACTTTGGGAAATTCTATTATTAAGATTTAAAAAGTTATTTTGAATAAATTAGATGAAGTACATTCCAAACGTCGAAACTATCGAAATTATAACTGGAAGTAAATTCCAAAAATCGAAACTACTTAAATATAGCTTGTAGTACATTCCAAACATCGAAAGTTATTTTCACATATTTGCGTCATTTTTAAGTTCCCATAATGGAAATTCTAATGCTACTTATCACTTGTTGATAAAAACATTGATTTTCATAATTATACTATTAAAGGACTACCGCATACTGTAAAGAGTTGCCATGGCTACATTTCAAACATCCAGACTCTTGTAAGTTATGATATCGATTTAATACAAAAGTTCATAATTTGGATGACAATATGAATTATAAAGCACAAGTGTGTTAAACTTTTTAGTCAGGACTAACCTTTCTGTGAACTAAATTTAAGTCATTTACTGTGTCCTGAAAATATGGACACTAATAAGGCTGTAAAACATTTTTTTGTAAAAATCGCACGACAAACATGTCGATAATTGGCATGCTTATTTGCCAACAATTCTGATAAATCGGGTTGAGGTGGAAATAATCTACGAACTTACAAATTGTTAAAAAAAAACCTGAACCTGAAGAATATGGTAAAACAGCTTTGCCTTCTAGTCACGGAAGCGCTTTCGCCAAATTAAGATGTGGAATAGCCCCATTGAGGAGATATGCAAATATAGCTTTAGAAAACAGAGTATGTTATGTATGTGATGGTTTTATTGAAGACGCAGTGCATGCTTTATGACGGTTCTAGAATTAATTTATTTTATGTTGCTGAAACTCTCAATGAAAATTTCAATAATTTTGATGGCAACTAAAAATTAGTGTTTTTATTCCAAGACGTAAATATGATACGTGTGTGTGCCAAAACTTTAATTCAAAGAATAAAAAGATCGCCTACAATTTTTTTTACCTAATTTGGACTTCTACAGTAGAAGACTTATAGAAAAAGACCTACCGTATATTATTTCTGTTATGTTGGATTTGAATCAATCTTGGGATAATTGAAAACGGGGATTAAAATGAAGGAAAAAAAAAAACAGCACATGACGCCAAGCGACAGAAAAAATTACAGTGACCATATGAGTCATGTGAGCTAAAAAGGAATTAACGTATCGTGTAAAAATTAAGCTTTTCAATTCAAATCATTTGCGGTCGACGTTTTAATTTTGATTATATCCTTAAGATGTGAATTTCAAACTGGTTGGTCGCTAGTTCCATGGATTGATGTTTTATGGGGTGTCATCCTGGTTTGCCCACATTTAATTATTGGTTTATAAAAAAAAAATAGGGTGTTTTGTTGTTTTAACAATTATAGTTTATTTCTGAATCATAGTCACATTTTTGGTGTCTTCCTCCTATTCCCACTTTTTAAAAATCACTATTCCTTCTATTCCCATATGCAAATAACAATAGATGTTTTGATAAATAACTTGTTTCTATAACAATCAAGGTTGATTAAAAATTCACCTAAGATTTACCTGTATTTTTTTAAAAGAAAACATATTTCTTGCAGTGTTTAAGTATATATTTAAGAAAAAGAAAAATTAATACTGTTTATTTGTAAAATGTTTTTTTCTTTTTCAAAGAATTGCCTTGAAATAAAGAATAAGTCAGATAAACAGAAGTAATATAAGATTTAAAAATCATTGAATTTGTAAACCTAAAAATTGTCATCCGAACACATAATTTGATGATAGATAATATAAAAACAAACTTTCCCATCTTGCAAGATTTCCATGTACAACAAACGCAAAACGAACCTACCAGTTTTACCAAAAAACGTTGATGAAATCAACATAGAGGGTATTTGGGCACGTATTACCAAAGGTGACCCTTTCTTGCTAACAGACGACAACATAGTTGGGTGTGTGTTAATCTTCAGTACTCAAAAGAATCTAACACATTAGCAGCAGCAGATATCATATACTAGTATGGTAGAGGTACATTTTACTCCTGTCCAAGCCTATTTTTCAAACTTTACACATTTCACGCAATGGTTGACTGCGCAATGTATCCACTGGTACACAGTTTACTTCCAGCCAAGAGTAAACTAGCATACACAAGGTTCCTGAATTTACTCAAAGATGTATGTCAACAACACCAACTACAACTTCAGCCTACCACTATCTTACTGGACTATGAAGTTGTCATCCGAAATGCAGCATATTATGTATTTTCTTACATCAACGCAAACCACTGTTTTTTTTTCCCACTGCACACAATGCATCTGGAGAAAGCACAAGGAACAGGGATTCAGGTTCCATACAAGAAAGACAACAGCATTCATCAACTAGTACGCGGTGCCGCTGTCCTTCCACTTTTACCTACTGTTTTGGGGTTTAATGCCAGGGCAAACATAGATCAGATTGATACTAACATCAACTACACGCCCTTTACATACTATGTAACAAAATACTGGTGGGACCATTACACAACACAGGGACTGCGGACTACACATCATCTAAAGGGATGCCAAGCAAGCGGGAGAAACATTCCAGCCCCCATCAAAACATCTTTAAACTCATAAAACTGCTGAAACATGAGAAAGCTACGCCCTGACCATGATCCAGTATGCAGCCGGTGGGAAGAGAGTGGCTCGAAAACGAAAGTATGTCGAAATCAACAACAGATTAGAAGAGCTTTTGGACAGATACCTCAACCAGGAAGTCACAACATTACAGCTTGGTGATGCAGCCTCCCACCCTATTCACGCTGAATATATCAATAAACTTTGATAGACTAATATACAGAGAATTTCTAATGTGTGTGCTACAATGTGTGATTTGTTTAAGTGCTGTTTACTTGTACTGTTTGTTTCATATCATAATGCTTGCTTGACTCTACTGTTGAGTTTGTGTTATAAAAGAAATAAAATAATTTACTATATTTGTTTCCATTTCTTTAATATTTATTTAAATTAAAAATACAGAATTCAAACACATACAAAAAAAACCTATCAACACTGGTCAATTAAAAGTTGATTAAACAATGTTTATACAGTATAATCCTTTGTTTGCATAAGTTTTCCTCCTATTCCCACATGATATTTTAACTTTTCTTACCAGATTTTAAAAAAGTGGGAATAGGAGGAATGAACTGCAAACATTTTTTACCTTTATTTTACCTGTAAATTTTATAAAAGACACTTAATTTTACTATTAAATCAAAGAAAATGTGCATAAATATTCAATAAATTTACCAGGAAAATGTATTGAATTTGACAAATATTTAAAAAAAATATATTCAAAAATGTTTAATTTTTGACAAATTATCGACAATTTTTAAAAATTTTGTAGATTCTGAGGGGAGGGCGGGGGGTAATGTAAAAAGTAAGATAATGAAACATTTCAAATTTATTTTTATTTTTCAACTTATTTATTCTTTCAATCTTAATAAGTACTTTGTTCTGAAATTTGATATAAAAATAAAATGAATTCATAAAAATATAATATAAATGCAACTTTTTAGTAGCCAAACTTTACAAATGACATGATTTGAACAGTTATCTGCATCCAAGCTAGCAATTTCTTCTTTCAATTTCTTGATAAGTTCTATGTTCCCACTAGTGTATGTTCTACTGCCAGGAAAAGACGAGATCAACTACTTACGCTTCCTCAGCTACATTTTTTACATCGCTCGACTTCATCGGCTACAACTTTAACCAGAAACAGTATCTATTGATTACTAGACAGAACAACGCAACAAGGACAGTGTTCCCAGGGATAACCGTGAAAGGCTGTTTCTGCCACTTCTGCCACTTTACCCAGTGTATTTGGTGAAAGGCACAGAAATGTGGACTACAGTCATACTATAAAGAAAATGAAGACATCACTTGACTTATAGAACAAACCGCAGTATTATCTCTCGTTCCATCCTACATTGTTGAGAATGTTTTGCTTACAACTTTAGAAGACATTGGTGAAGCTGACAACGTACCCGCTACGACATCATTTAATGATTATATGACAGAGTCTTGGGTTGAAGGATACCACTTTACATGGAACCACTACTTAACAGAAGGACCCGCATCACCAACAAAGGTTGGCACAACAAAATTAAGAAGAGACTCCAACATGCCAACCCCAACATCTTGGAGATCATCGAGTTACTCAAGAAGACTCAGGGACTAACAGAATGTACCATTATTTAGTATGCAGATAGAGTAGCCTGCCCACCAAAAAGACGACGATACAAAGATATAGATACCAGCCTCCAACTACTGAAAGGCAGATACGAACAGCAGCATCCCATCTTTTTCAATTGAACTGAATGAATCTTTGAAATATTGTAATTTGTGACTTAGTGACTTTGTAAATAAAATGTTTTGTGACTTTGTTAATATATGAATGTTTTGTTACGTATGAAATATATATAAAATGTTGTATTTTTCATCGTTATACATATAGTGACCCATATTACTTATTTTAACCACAGTGCTTTTATTTTGTTTTCTTATGCAACGCATGTATAAATTTGATTCACATGTTAAAAAAATAGGTTTACAATTAAAGAAAACTTTATCATATATTGGTGTATTTATATCATAATAATTTAGATACCGACGAATTATTAAGACACTTTTATAAAAGAATGCCATCGTTTTATCCATGTTATCATTAGTCATGTCAGATGTCTGTTAAATGAATCTATTGAATTGATATTAAATTATTGTGAAAAAATATATGAAAAATACCTGAATATATAGAAAACACAGATAAACTATATACCTTTAAAGTTGGAACAGACTATACAATTGTATTCTCATTAACCCTTTTGTCTTTTTTGTTTTCTTTACTAATAGATAATTGGTATAATTAAATGTGGGCAAACCAGGAGTAAACCGTTTTATGGCACAGTACATGTATGATTGCCGACGAGATAACTACACTGTATCCACCATAAACCAAAGGACGAGGATATAAACAACTACAGGTCACCGTACGGCCCAACAAAATGGGCAAAATCCATTCCGTAAAGTAGGCAAAAAATTGAAAACAACACGTTTAATAATTTCATGCGTCCGAAGCGCTTTTCTGGATTTACCTTCATCAGGAACGCTCAATGCCAAACATTTGAAATCCAACAATATGATAACATGTGAATCAATTCAAAAGAGAACGGTCTGATTTAAGATAAAACTATAAAGAGAAGCAAATATGACAACCACTATATAGCAAGATCCTGACTTGGGACAGGCACATAACGAGTACAGTTTGGTTAAACATGCTTTTGCTCAACTCTCTCCTCATCTTGGACTTTGGTGTAACAGTACAACAGAAGAACAAACAATAACAATTAGTTGGGATTGGCTTGACTTAATAGATCTAATCAAAAATCAGATTTGAATTCGAAGTATCGTATAAAGATAATATTTAACGATCTTACTACAGTGTTAATATGGTAACCTTTAAGAATATGTGCATTCAACGGATTAATAAGTTTGTATTGATCGTATCTAAATTTGAATAACATCGCATTAAGACTACGGGTGTGATATCCGGTTTGTAATAATGTTTTTACAGGTAAAACAAAACTTCCAAGTCTTTTTATCTATGAAGAAATTAAGTTAAGATTTAAGTTATTTGTGGAAACGAATTCCCCTGCTTAAAGTTTTTCCAGTTATACATAGTTTACGTGTATTCCAATCTTAAACGGTACTACAGACACGGGTATAGCGAACGGGTATGAAAATATACACACAGAAAGGAAGAGCCAAAGGAATATTCCGTCCTAAAAAAGGGAAATCGACAATAGGAAACAAAAATCGTCTTTTTAGTCCAAAATTTGTAAATCATGGAATTTTCAGTTTCATCTAAAATTTTCAAATCCAGAAAAGAAAAAAAATATAACTTCTGTTTATATTAGATGTATTTAAAGTTAGTTCCCATGGGGAAATTTCCACAGTATGATAAGAAAATTTTGATTATTAGAAGCAAAAATACCAACAAGGTAAAGGAAAATGTTATTAAATTTTCTATTCAATGGAATATAGATGGATGTTTTCTGAGTTTTGTCAAAACTTGTGATTCATAACAATAGAAGAACAGGGGCGCAGATGGCATATATAAGTATACAACCTATCGATAAACTGTTTAGGAAAGCGTGTGTATACATACACATTTGGGCTTAAAGTACATAAAAATCAATCAAGAGTAGACCAAGTTAATGTGGGTGTGTTTGCTTATGACGGTGTATGTAAGCGGTAGGATTCATTTCAGCTGAATCTAATTTATTCACAGTTTCAGCATCTAATGTTGTTTAAAACTACTGGTATTTGAGTTTCCGGAGTTTGAGTCCTACCCATTAAATATTTTACAACAATTATACACATATCCATGAAATCAAAATGTCTTTCAGCGCAAAATATTATTGTTGAAGACAATCTTATTGCATTGATTCGGGCGCTTCTGATGATTCTTATGTAGATGTAACGCGCATCTAGCGTAACAAATAAGCCAGTTTTTTTTTTATATACAATACTGCAATATTTTATTGTTTTTTTTTTTGTTGTTGAAATTTTGCTGCGAAGAACATCCTTAACCAACATTAGAATTGAAAAAAAAGTATAACAAAAACTCCAAAGTAATTCAAAAAGGGGGAGGCCCATAACGTGCAAACATACATGACAGACATACAACACAACCGACTAAAATTTCAAACAAACATACAAATAGATTGAAAAAAAACCAAATTGACCCTACCTCTTTGCTTGTTTCTGTAATGTAATATAATTTACATAATTGAATGCATATCTTTTGTATGTATTTTGGCGTGAAAATGTATGTAATTGTTATGCTTCTTTTTTAAGGCTCTTTAATACTTTTGCAATAATAATAGAAAATAATAGAAATCATCAAGAAACTAAGGTACCTACTCCCTCAGACAAAGCTATAGTTTAAGGTTCAATTTGGTCATATAAGGCTCTTCGTGTGTTTCGGTATTATACATCCTTGGCTTTCAAATATTTGCCTTTGATCGTTCCTGTTGAAGGTAAACATAGAAAAACGCTTCGGGCGCTTACCATTTGTACAGTATTATTATTATTATTTTTTTTTTTTTTTTGTGTCGTTATGGTTTTGCATATGATATAATGGACGTTGAGAAAACCTCAATGTATCGACAAATAAAAAACACTATTAAAAAAATACATACATGTACGGTTTTCATGTGATATTTTGCAATAAGCAGGTAATAATACTAAATTTTAATCTCCGATCGATCTAGTAAGAGATTAATTGCAATAAAAAAGTAAAGCTCGGAATCTAATTGAAAAATATATTAATTGTGAATTTAATTTTACAGAAAAAGATCGATCCATGAGACAAAAAAAGTTTGAACACAACACAATGTATATGGACAACTAGAGAGAAATACCGTATCGATAAAAGCCCCTGCTCCTTAACATTCACTTAATATGCACACTACAGTTCGAGTGAGGACCGAGTCCAATGTAACATAATTTACATCTGGTAATTTTGAATTAAAAAAAAATGTTTCAATATATATCCTTCTATATTCACTCAAATAGAAATCTTAATGTTGTAATGATACAAAAAATAAAACCATATTTACTTCAAAATTCAATAATTATTTACCTACCGGTTGTTTCTGTGTCAAAACTTTCGTATGAACACAATATGTTTGAACTGTTTCTATGGATACCATTTACAGTTCCATCTTTTGCAGAGGTGCTAATGAAAGACACGTCTCCAAGAAAACAAATTATCTGGAGGTCAGTGGAGTCTTTGCGCAAATAGGGAAATAAATACTCTAAAGTGTTAATGAAAATTTTTATCTTAAAACTACAATATTTAAATCAAGTTTTAAAAATTAAAAGCAGTTTTCATTGCATCTTCATTTTGGGATGTTTATTTCAAGCTTTCTTATTATGTATTATTTATTTTCAAAATGTTTGATAATAAGAATGAAGAAGTATGAAAACATTTCAGTAGTTACAAGTATACAGCCTTGTTTGTTTTGATTATGTAGATAGATTTGATTGATTCCGTTTAAAATAACATCTTCATCTCTTTAATAAACCAGTGCCCCGTTATTTGCTAAATTTAAGGGTTTACCTTTGAATTTTTAAGTCCGATATGGAGATGTGCAATGCAAGATATGGATTCCTACATGTATACACTAAACTCACTTAACATTTGTCTCCTTTTCAAAAACTTCTTTTTCAAGTTTTCAATTGAGTGTTTCCGAAAATTCTTAAAGTTATCAATGGAGCGTTTCCGAAAATTTCAAAAAGTCTTTCTCAGTTATCAATGGAATGTTTCCGAAAATTCCTAAAAGTCGTTCTCAGATATCAGTGGAGTGTTTCCGAAAATTTGAAAAGCTATAAACCGAATTGGAAATATGAAAAGGAGTACCTTTTTTTTTTTTACATAAAACAGCTGCATAAATATAAATACACAACCCCTGATCCTTGTATGTAAAGTGCGAAAACGTTCTATGACGGAGACTCGATTCAGAGACATATATTATACACATATATATGTCTCTGCTCGATTCAAGATATTAAAATGTAACAGTTATGATTGGATCATATTGGCCATTTGATGATATACAACGAATGACATATCAATCATAGTGCTAACTCTTTTGTGTGTCGAAACGGGAAGAAATTCCGCTGCATATTTGCCACTTACAAATTTCAACAGTCAAATGCCGTTCTAGATAAATGTCTGCATTTAACAATATCAAAACAAATGTTTACATGTTTGTCTAAACTATATTTGATAGTCTCTTTAGTTTGTTCACTTTCTTGACCCAATGTGACTTAGAGCATGATAGATTATTGACAATTGATGGAGAAAATTTGCTGAGAACTAGATGTTGTTTTTCTTATGCATTTGGTTGATTTTTCACTGATACCCCACATCTCCTTTAAGTATTTAAATTTTTAACTGATAAAATTAGTTGTAATAAATTTTTATAGTAAGTTCTTTATTTTTTATGTCAGATTTCTACTTAAATACAGATAAACAACTTATAAATTTATAACTATGCAAAGTCAGTAAATAACAACAACTAGCTTCTACAAACATAAAAGAAACCATCTATTTCAAATAAAAATAAAGACAAAAATAACTTTCAGGGTAAACGGTGGTATTTTATTCTCAATAGGCGACAATACACATAATTTTCTAAATTTTCTAATTTCTATAATAAAACAGGACAAAACAGTTAAGCGTGATATTAGCACTTTATTATTCTGTTTTAGAAAATTAAGTCAAATGGTGGCATGACAAAATTCCAAGGAAGCTTGTTTATAGTATCCACGGTAACTGTCATTTTACTTCAAATTCATGAAAATGGTTCTAAAGAAAATGTGTTTCAAAATTTACATTGTTAATATTATACAAATACATCCAATCACAGCCGCTCCAAAGTTGACTTCTTTCACCCGAGTTTGGTAAACAAAAGGCCAACCTAATGCCAGGAAAATGAAATACTACTTCAGTCAGGAATATGGCAATTGTTTTTCACTTGATTCGTTGATTAATATCATTTGATTTTGTCAAGTTTTTATGAACTACCCCTTTTTGAATTTACCTTGGAGTTCGGTATTTTTGTCATACTTTTGTTTCTTTAAATTTTAGACCATATTTCTATCTATTCTTTATTTTTCGCCCATTATTCTCTGTTTTTTAATTGTACACGAAAAAAACATTATTGTTAAATTAGAAAAAATAACTGAACGTAAATTTTTGAATAATAAAAAAAATGACATTCTAGATAACACTTTAAATGTGCTTTCAGGATAAAATCGGGGCTAACGTACTCGTTTACTTGCTACAAAAAAAGATATTTTAAAGTAAATTCCGGTACATTCCGTTATGAAGTTAATTATCTCAAAAATTTTCTGAATTCGTAAAAACAGTCGTAATAATAAAATAAATAACATAATTTTTCTTCACTCAAATGAAAAGTCTGACAAATGAATTGCATTCTTGTCTCAAAATTTGCATATTTCATGAAAGACATACCCTTTGTGTTTTTTTTTTGCAATTTTACAATCCAAGCTTTCGGAAGAAATCCAATCTTCCTAAATATTGAAACAACCCCAAATGTGTGTGTGTAAGTATACATCATTCAAAATATTTGTAAATTGGGTTCATGCAGGGGAACTTGTTGCATCATAGAGATAAAAAGGGCGTTAATTACATTATTGCCACCTGTATTTTCTAAGAATTACATTTTAACTGTTGTTTCAAAAAGCCATTTAGTGTTATTTGATATATGCACAGGTGCATAGTAAAACATAAAATCGTGTTAAACTTTCAATTCTTTCGTTTTTTACTATTTAGATTTAAATTCCTCGAAATACTTCTTTGAGAAACATTTATTGTCAACATTAAATTTGTCAGTTGCTAATTTCACAACAAAGTAATTAACCTTTTTCATAAATACTATATAGAAATAATATTCCCAACTATCAAAATGTTCCCGAAAAAACAGCCAGCAGACATTGTACAGTAGAAAACAGTGGAAAACAACAACTTTACAAAATTATTTTTTTTCGATTTGTACAATACACATGTATAAAACAAGAGGGGTAATTATTATTATACTAGTATTACATTTGATTTAGTATTTCCAAATATCGCTTTTCCACATTATAACATTCTACAATTCAACAAGGACAAACGCTTGAAAATAAACCACATTATAATGCACAACGTTCGACAAAAAAATTCATTATTTGTCATCAGTAATGATTTTGTTAGTTTTTAGTGCCATGGTTGTCTTCTAGGCGGTGGCTTCAACTGTCCAGGTTTATTCTGATCTGAGTTTTCTACTATATCCGGAAGTGGATATCTCGTATCATCACTAGACAATGCTGATTCATCAGCCGATATCCCAGAATCTGAAATATCATGAAAATCCTCGTTTACACATTAATTCACGATAATCATTTCAAATAATCGGGTAAGTGAAATGGAATAAATTTTTTCTTAGGACCAGGAAAACTTCTAGGCGTGACAACTTTAAATTTGCCTTTGTCAATGACTTCCTGTACACGAAACATCATAGCGTCATCGTTTTCCGCTACTTTTCCCGTGGGAGATTCGTCAGCAGATATTCCGGAATCTGAAATATTGTAAAATAGCTGGTGACGACTTCCATTATTGATTTTTGTGAAAATGTGTAACAACGAACCCGACATCAACACTACGACATACAAGACAAGTATCTTATTTTAGAACAGGTTTTGGCTACAAAATAAGAGACAAAAGATACCAAAGGGATATTCAAACTAATAAGTTGAAAATAAACTGACAATACCATGGCAAAAAACGAAAAACGATCAAAAGACAAACAACAGTATACAAAATACAGCATAGAAAACAAAAAGACTGAGCAACACGAATCCCACAAAAAAACTGGGGGTGATCTCAGGTGCTCCGGATGGGAAAATTGATCCTGCTTCACATGTGGCACCGGTAGTGATGCTTATGTAAGTACAAACCCGGTGAAAAGTTTATATCGGTAGTTCACATTCGAGGAAAAGAGGTCGCAATTGCGGTTACAACAATTGTACTGCTGTTTTTCTGTTTGTCGTTTTCTTTTTAAGCCATGGCGTTGTCAGTTTATTTTCGACTTGTGAGTTTGAATGTCCCTTTGATATCTTTCGCCTCTCTTTTAGAACATATCATTAGGAAACAAATTTTAGTCTGAAACGGTTTATCGATTTTATCGTCATATGAAAAGTCTGAACAATAAATCATTTATAGTCTTTCAGTGTACTTTCAGATTAATCGATTATGGTAAAATCAGTAGTGTTCAGACAATTCGCTTGCAGTCAATTCAGTATTGTTTAGTAGCTTTTCGGACAATTCAGTATGTTGTTGATCTGTACAGGTAAAAAGTAAAATAACAACTACTGAACAGTCTAGGCATATACTGAACAAATCTTAATTGACTGATAGCGAAATGTGTGAACTCTACTGAGTTTACCGCAGTGGATAAATCTAAAAATTGACTGAAAAACTGAAAATGACTTAATATTCTATTGTCCAGTCTTTTAAGAGCTGTTCACATAAAAAATGACCGTTTCAGTCTAAAATTCATGTTTATGGGATATTTGTCGTCATCTGTGAAACAGATAACCGATAACGGTCAAACAACTCGTGACGCCGCCAATAAAATTTTCGAAGGGATGATTCAAATTTCTTGGTTTAATAGCTACCTTGTCAGCAGCAACCCTCTACTAAGGTAATCATTATAGGAATATTTGCATTACAAAAAGTAGTTGAAACAAAACAGGGTGTATATATTTCATGCAGGTCTCTTTGTACTGCAAAGTGATGAAAAAAATCCATCAGTTAAATACTTTAATCAATTTCTGTTTTCGGGATAATATTTCGAAGTGTCGCATGCTATATATATTTATATTTGAGTTTAACCTAAATAGTTTTAAAGTATCTTTTGTTGCTCTTTCCTTTAAATATACATCCTGGCAAGTATGATAGCTTTGGTTGGAACTCTCTAAGGAAAAGTTGATATCAGACGGTTATAGTTATTCTGATTAGGCCTCTCTTTTAGTGTAATGCTCTTAAATTTTATTTCTTTTCGGCTAAGCTGCTCAAGGCTAGTCCAGAAACAAGATTGTGCACACAGAAACGATATCGTGTTCTTTTTTCTGACTATTTTGTATATTTTAAAAACGTTTTTAGTAAAGTGATATGCATGTGGTAGATTGGGTGTCTTTTTCTGAGCATCCCTTATGAGCATGTTGCAAAAAAACTTTTTTGGTTTAAAAAAATTTACTAAGTATCATTCAATAAACAACATCAACATCTAAAACTTGAAAGTTAAGGATTAAACTAATAAAAGAATAAGTGTCGTTTAGTGTATTTAAAATTGTCTGAAAAAAAACTTTTAAAATCAAGGGCAGATAATTATATTGAATTCAATAGGGCAATTGGCGGTTTTTTTATTTTTTAAGAAAGACTCCCTATTTTTATTTGATACTTCGGAAGTATTAATGAAAAGTAATTCTCTTAATGAATTTCAACCAATTCTATCGTTTAATGTTTTCTCAATAAGGAAAAAAATTGTTTCCGTTTATTTTAATGTATTTTAACGAAAAAATAAGGTCTGTGACCCTCCAGTTTTTATATTGAAATTTGAAAGTAAATTGACCCAGAACTCTTTTACAAAAGTTTAAGAAAAACTTAATCGTCGAACATTTAGACACCCAGCTACTTTAAAAGTGAACATAATATTAATATTAAACGCAATTGTTCATTTTAAAAAGATCCTTGAATCGCCAACAACAAGAAATAATGGAATATAAATTCGATTTTAAAATCAACATTCGTCCTTCAAACAAACACAAAATAAACAAACAAAATTAAACTCACAACAAAAACAAACAAAACACGGGAAAAAAACTAACAAAATGAAACAATGGGCCGTACGTTGACCCATAACTGCTATCTTCTACCTCATTTGGTCCCTGGTGGAGAGTTTTTCTCATTGGCAATCATATCTCATCTTCTTATTTTTATATTACATAGATTAAAAACGTGAAATCATCTCAATAAGATGATTTAACCAACCGACCGGCACTTTACTTCTACAGTAACTATTATGATACATAAGAAAAACATAAAAAATGAAAAAAGAAAACACAACAATGAACAGTAACAGTAATAACCAAAAAGAAGGCATACATAACTAAATGTTTTAATCTATTTTACCATACCGTCATGACTAGTTATGTGTGATGAAAAGACAATATTTGTTTTTTTCTTTTGTTATGCATGTATGTAAATATTTTGTTATGTTTAAAGTTTAGTATTGATAACAGATCTTCTAAAATATCTGTTAAAATTATACTCATTTTTGTAGACTGGGGTCGATATGGACATTGCATATTGTATGGATACTTTTCTATTGTAAAAGACCGTATATTGATCTATACGTGTCTTTTTCGTTTGTTTTTTTTTTTTTTTGTGTGTGTCTTGTTGCATTTTAGTCGCATTAACGTATACTCATAATATCGATTTATTTATATTTATCAAAATACCATTTTATCAGTTCACCCGACCGGACGTGGCCTTGAGAAGAACTCCAGGTTACCAATAGATGCAGTTGAGGACAATGGCAGAAAAATGGTTAAGAGCTAGCCAAACCTAAACTGAACACTTTATCTGAATAGATCAAAGTCGTCTGGTCATGCATTCAAAGACGCATTAGAAAATTATGATGTACCAAGAGCTCACTGATTCCTAACCCATTCAAGAAGTTCCAGGCTGTGGATGAGGATCTATTGATGGTGCAGCAGAAAAAAAACCTCAAAATCATTATTCAATGTCTAACTAATTCAATTCACAGTAACTCTGGAATTCCGCATATACCCCTACATCGTTATAGAAAATCACAATTCGTGGTTCTCTCCTTTGATATTAACATAAAATGGAAAATTTATTGCCAATTGTTCATATGTTCGACTAAACATATTTTTTAGTTCTTACTACCATTGTATTTTAATTGAAAGATGGCATTACAAGGTATATTTCCCAAGTGGTGTCAATCAGATGTGGAATTAAAAAGTTCTAAAGATCTACTCCAAAATCTTCAATCGCAATCTTCAAAACTTTGCAGTAATATCAAAGATTTTCATTTTTCTATATTCCACATCACTATTACCAATGATTAATTGGAAGATCGACTACATCGTCTCATCATACAGATCGCAGATACAAATTTACTTTTTCCGGTCAATAAAAATCTAAATTTAGGAAGTACCATACTGATTCAAACAGCAAACACTCCAAAAATGATGTAATAAAAGGCTGCACTTTTTCATCGACAACATATTTGATGATTGATATTTGCAATAGACAGCCGGTAATCAAAAGGGTAATAACGGTTTTCCTCTGTTTTGTACTCATATAAAGCATTATCCATAAAGAACCGTATCAAAGACAAAATGAAAAAGCATCTTGCAATGTTCTTTAATTTAACTTTCATATATTGATGATGTCCGGTAATTCAATAGCCACCATTTCAGTGAGTGCTTGCATGTCATATTTTCCAGTGAACTTGATATTGAGAACGATACCAAAACTGGAAGATCAGCTTCATATTTCAAACTTTTCCTCGATATTGACGACTACAAACTAGAATCTATGACAAACATGTTGATTTTAACTTTCCATTTATCAGCCTTAACATACCAACGCCCTAGTCGTGAGGTTTACATACTTCAATTAATATGTTACGTTCGTGCAATGTTCTCACTATACGGACTTCATTCACATGGGTGTGTTCCTTTTTCAAAAACTGTCCAAACAGACTTATAAGCAAATAAAAGAAGAATGTGTCCTTGGGATACAGACGCCCTCGTTTGTAAATATGCAAGAGTCAATGTACTACGAATTCAGTATTTTTTTTTTATTTATAAAGGGACATACTAGTACCTCCAAAACGTTGAAAGTGACGCCACCTAAATTCGACTTTGATCTGTGTTTGATGGTAATAAGCATTGTGCATAAGTTTCATAACATTTAATTGAGGCAAAGTAAAGTTAGAGTGCGGAAACGGCAATTTGAGGGTTTTTTTCATTTATAAATAGATATACTAGTACCTCAAGAACGATGAAAGTGACGCCACCCAAATTGAAAACTGATCTGTGTTTGGTGGTAATAAGCATTGTGAATAAGTTTCATAGCATTTGGTTAAGGCAAACTAAAGTTGATAACGGAAACCAATTTCGGGACGTACGGACGGACAAAGGTAAACATTGATTCCCTTTCGCCTAACGGCGGACATACAAACAAACTGCAATCGACACGACATAAGTTTTACGGTCAACATCGCGAATTGGTAGAGCAGATACGATTTGTCAGTGTCTCCATTCACGAGCGGCATGTTTGCGCAGTTTTAGATTTTTAGATACCATATCTGTAGATATACTTATTGTGTTCTATTCACAATTATGAAATTTTGACTGAGTGTTTATTCGCAAGGCAGGTAAACATTTACAACAGGACACGGTTAACCTGTCGGACGTAAGGGATTTTTGAGAAATGAACATCAGTAAACTACTGTTGCTTCTAACATAACAGTGACGCAATGACCAAATATTCTATTCCTTGCAAGGTTATCAAGGTTTTACTACCGTGATTATTGAAAAAACATTTGTATTTGGGTATTAATATTTTTGATTAAAAATCAATATTATAGTCTAGAAATAATCATATCCTTTCGTGAATAAAGCTATATCATTATTAATGAACATTCCAAAAACACGTGTTTTGCGTTGTGAAATCGAGTCAAATTATTATTGTTATACAGCTATAAACAATAACAGTCCTACATTCTGTCGATGCTTATAATGAAAGGCAATAGTAGTATACTATATATGTGATAACAACTGCCATATTCCTGACTTGCCTTATATTTTGGCATTGCACAAGATCTTGCTTTTCTGTGACTGTTTATGACGTCTTTATACTAAATCCATTGGTAGTGTACTGACTGATTTTTAAGTCTTGAAACACGATTTTTTATTAGTTGTTATTAATTTTGCTTTGATCTAGCTATCAGTAAAAGTGAGTACTCTCCGATCGGTACTTTGTGTCTTAGGTCTTGTTTTTAGCTGTTTTTCCATGGGATTTGTGTCGATCTGATGAGTCAATATAAAAATAAGGAGATGTGGTATAATTGCCAATGAGAGAACTATCCACCAAAGTTTAAGTGAAGTGGATGTAAGTAATTATATGCAACTGTACGGCCTTCAACAATGAGAAAACACAATACCGTTTAGTCGGCTATAAAAGGCCCAGACATGAAAAATATGAAACAATTCATTGAGAAAACTAACGGCCTAATTTATACCAAAACAATTTACGAAAAACAAATATGACGGACATAATAGAACGATAGCCACTGAACTACAGGATCCTGACTTGGGACAGGCACATAAAGAAAGTGGCGAGGTTGAACATGTTTGTGAGCGCCCAACTCTCTTAGCAAGCCGTTTTCAAAATTATGTTCTTATGCTGTTACACCAATGTCAAAGGATATGGGAAGGGCTGAGCAAACCCCGCCATTTTCATTCTGTATGTGCCTATCTCAAGTCAGGAGCCTGTAATTCAGTGGTTTTCGTTAGTTGTTTTGTACATGAATAAGGCTGTTGGTTTTTTCGTTTGAATGGTTTTACATTTTGTCATGTCAGTGCCTGTTATAGCTTGCTATGCGGTATGCGTTTTGCTCATTGTTGAAGGCCGTACGGTGACCTATAGCTGCTAACATATATATTTCGTCATTTGGTCTCTTGTGGAAACTTGTCTTATTGGCAATCATTCCAGAACTTTTTATTTTTATAATATATAATGAAGGTTTTGGGTTTTTTCAGCGTATATCCCGCTGTGTTTTAACACGATTTGCATTTTTAATCCAAAGTTGTAAAAGTGGTTTCTATAATTTCATGTGTTTTTTTTTTTTTTTTTACCTCTAAAATTGATCAGAAATAAAAGCTGTGAAAACAGATTTGAGGTACTCAATCGCAATGATAAGAAATCTTTCAAAAACATTCACATAATCAGATAAATAATATTATTCTGAATCGAATATTGATTTTTTTTAGAAAAGTATTGAATGATTTTTGATTTTTTCGGGTAAAAGTTACCAACATTTTTACTCTAAGCAGAGGCAAAAACTATGTTCACGTTTTGGCTTTATGAAATATTAATTGCAAAAACGCTAAATGGCCACTACCGTCAAATACGCTAATGCATTGTATTTAGACTACATTTGATAAAAAGAGAATTTGGCAAATCATATCTAGGATATTCTTTCGAAAAGTAAAAACAAAGTGTACTGATTCAACAGCCAGTTATTACCCGCAACTCGACGAAGATATATACGGGCCTTACCTTCATACACCTTTTTATCCATTCTATATGTATTTTCACGCTTTGGTGCAGCTGAAACTAATCTTGGTTTATGGTCAATAGCTGGTAAATGTAATATTTCAGCATCCATAAAATTCTCACCATTTGAATCTGAAATAATTATACGTCCAGTGAATAAAACATAAACAAAACTCAATATTTCCACAATTAATAACAAATTACATTAAAATAATGTTAAATAAAATAAAATAAATTTATTGTTTGGTGAATAAGCCCAGACTATATTTTCTGGTGATTGATTGAAATTTAAAAAGATGCACAGAATCATTGAACAGGAGAACAATAAGACTTATAACATCCAGCAGTCACCAGGGACATAATAAAAAAATCATATTTTCAAAAGCCTTTCTTTTCAAGCTTAACAAATGGTTTGATAATGACAAGCATACATTTTTTAAATTTTTTTATTTCAGTGAATGAACAGGGCTAAATAAGCCCAAAAATGTACCTTTTCCTTGTGAACTCTTTTCAGTTTCCGAGATATAATGGAAGAAAGAAATATGGAGTTTTTTTTTGTTTTTATGCCCCCACCGCTAGGCGAAGGTGGCATTAAGTTTTACCCTTAACCGTCTGTGCTTCGGTCCTTCCGTCCGTCCCATTTTCATTTCCGCACTCTAACTTAAGTTTTCCTCATCCAATTTTTGTGAAACTCAAACACAATTTTGAGAACCAAAACTCACAGACAGTTTGAATTGGGCAATTACCGTTCTAGAGCTATGCCCCTTTATAACTTGGAAATTGCATTTTTTTTTGGGGGGGGGGGAGGGGAGGTGTCCGCACTCTAACTTAAGTTAGCCTCCTGCATATTTTATGAAACTCATAAACAATACTAAGAACCAAAATTCGCAGACAAGAGTCCGAATTTGGGAAGCGAATCACTTGCCGTTCTAGAGTTATGCCGCTTTATTACTTAGAGAATTGCAATTTTTTTTTCATTTCCACACTCTAACTCAAGTTTCTTTACGAATTATAAGCAAGCTTGAGCGGCGGTATTCGTGTCCGCAGACATATTCTCCTTTTATTATGATTTGATTTTTAAAAATAAACCTATTTTGCAGTGGTTATCTTTTGTTATATCCAAAGATTGTTGTTTTTTGTCATTGAAGAGTTTATTTTCTCTTTAAGATAGACCTATTAGTGTTTGCAAAATTTTTGACATTTGCTTAACCTAGGGCCGATTTAGAGCTTTGAATATTGTAGAGCCAGTTGTATTTTAATACCGAATGATGACCTCTTGGTGTCTTTTCGTTTTATTAATGGCATTGGGTAGCTGCCTTCTAGACCATGCCCACTTTCTATTTTACTCAACTTTCAAACTAAAATGTAGCATTTGCACTGAAAATGAAAAGACATACTAGTAACATATTTATCAAACTTATTTTCAAAATGTAATTCTTGCTTCAAACCTGGGAATAGTATACTGTCAATATATTATGTCCCAGTTCAAAAGTGCAATTTTTGGTTACCTTTTTTTACAACTTTTGATAAATCTTACTAGTATTATACATTAAGTTAATAAAAAAAAACCAAACCAACAAAAAATCAAATTCAAACATACAACCAACAGAATTGATAGACGAAACATTTGTTTATTGAGTAATAAAGATACGTAAGCGTAACAAAACTTTTCAAATAAAAGAAATAGATGCAGAAAAAAAAAGGAAGACGACAAACTTATTGTGACCGTGTCGTCAATAGTGCCGTATGACATCATATCAACCCTTCACTTCTAAGTTACAAACCTGAGGTAACGTCATGGTCTGTAGTGGCGAAATCTCTTGATGTAAAACTATCATTTAATCTTGCAATTGTGGTTGATGACTTTGCAGGTTCTACCTTCGTATGCTTCATTTTACTTAAAGATTTCAAAGAAAGTGTGCGTGTTTGTAGAGTTGACGGAAGTGAAAAGGGAGATTTCCACGATGATTTCTTCTTACTGTATTTCTTTTTCCTCCTGACAGGTTGTTCCATGTTTTTATGTCTTAATTTTGTCTGTAGCATTGATCTTGCATTTTCTTTTAATTTCTCCGTTGAGGGACGTGTGCCATAGACATTTGCTGCTTTTTTTAGTGCACTTGGAGTAGGTAAAGTTTTAGATCTTGTCAGTGGTCTCATATATGGTGGCAATGGCGGTTTTCGTTTATATCTGAGTGGTGATGGAATTCGTTCCTTTGATTCGCTGATAGTGTTCAACATTCGTGTATTGCTACGTTGCATCATTAATTTGATCGTAGCAACAGATGCCCGCCGTGACGGATTATTAGGCTTTGAAGGAGGTTTTTCAAAAAACTTGCTCTTTTGGAACGGTTTCCTGATAGGCTTTGATCTACTGACATCGTTATGCGACACAGATCTATCAAATAGCGATTTACTACTTGGATGTTTAGGAAAGTGCCCTATTGAGGTTTTAGATCTATTCAGGTTTTCCTGTGAGAAACTTTTCTTCATTTCAAGCATTCTGGTAGGTGGTCTAGACAGATTGTATACAGAACTTGCTCTGGACAATGGTCGCCGAGGTGGCGGATGCATATTCACACTAGACATGGTATCATCATACTTGATTCCGTAATTCTGTATAGTGAACTCTCCTAAGTCTGGTAACTCTGCAATGCGAGATTTAAAACTGGTACTCCCCGATTTTATAGAAGCCGGTTTACTTCTCATTGCACGGTTAGCAGTTCTCCATGGCCACGGCAGATACTGAGGCTCTGTTGGAAACTCTTTTGTTGGAGTGCTATTCACATTATTTAACAACCTTTGTTGTAACGTCTTGTTATTCGTAGTAACTGATGATATGTGGTCTGCACTACTATATTCGGGACTCTCAAAGTCTGCAATCGAAAATATTAAAGCTGATTATTGTAAAACAATTTTCACTCTGATGTTATATATTTTTTGCTAATTTCACGGGAAGAAGATCTAACCGCAACATTTTAGTTTAAGCTATGAATTTGTTATAAACTCAAATTAAATTTGTTATAAACTCAAATCAAAATAAAAAGTCAAAAAAGTAGTCAGACTAGGCGATTTGCAAATATATTTTAATCAGAATTAGATATAATTAACTAGTGTATCAAGAAAACTATTTAAAAAAGTACATAAAACAATGGGAGTTTAATAATATTTGTTCTTCATATGCATTTAAAAACGTCACGCAATGAAATATTGCAAACACAACGGTTTTTTTCTTAACTGAGGCAGGGAAAAACAAATATTTACCAAATTTAAGTTCCGAAAATTTAAGATAAAATGTTTAGGCCACTCCAACATATTAAATGGTTAATGCCTAAGTGTGTCTAGCAATAAAATTTTGTCGACCGAATTATTTGGTCATCATATGTTATGTAATTTTAAAATCAGGCTTTTCTTTATAGCAATCATATTTTATTGCTCTTCAATATAAAACGGTGGTTGTATTTTATATACTAAAAAATATTACCTTTTTGTGTTGCTAAACTTCTGTTGGAACCATGGAATTGTTTTGTTGGTCCACCAAAGCTTTCAGGATTTCTATCTGACATTTGTTCATGTGATGTGTAAGAACGCTCTGTTTGGATTTCAACGTTTGCAACTAAATTAAAAACAAAACAAAACATTCAAAATTATTAAATATATATATCTAAAATGTAATGGAATCTTTAAAGAATAATAATATGACAGGAACAATTATTACAGATAAAAAAAAATCACATTAAATACAATTCTTTCCTAAAATGTATATTCCAAATAGCAATAGGGTACTTGTATATGAATACCATAAGAATGAGAATATAAAAAGGATTCAACTATAAGGTATTTATCCGTGTGATTTACATGTATAATACTACCTTCATTCAGGAAAATGTTCTCCAATTATTTTCTTTGATGCCACTGTCAATTGACTGTCCTAGTTCTGGCTTGAAACTCGCAGTTTAAAATGTTACGGCTTGCATAACTTATTACTTGTATGAAAGCCATTTACAGCATAAAATCCACGTTGTAAATTCAATGAAATTAAACTAATATCAATTTACATTTTTTTTAATGTTAACGATTTAAACTTATTTTAATAAAGGAAACGGATTATATAGCATTGTTGGTTGTATGAGAGGTATAGATGATATGACATCACTGTACTTTTCTCTAATATCAATGGATCATGCTTTACATTTGAGATATTTGTCGTTACATGTCGTTCACGGTTTATTGGTTTCTGGAAAGGTCTGTTCGACGTTACTAAGTTGTAAAACTTGTGTCTGATCCATTTGTCAGTTTGAACAATACAATATAAACTAACGATAGACAAGTTTGATATGCAAAAGAGGCAAAAGATACCGAAGGGATAATTAAACTCATGAGTCGAAAACAAACTGACAATGCCATGGAAATAAAAGAACAACGATGATAGAAAATATAAAAGTATACAAAACACATGGAAAACTAAATACTGAGCAACACGAACCCCACCAAAAACCGGGGTGATCTCAGGTCCTCCGGAAGGGTAAGCAGATCCTGCACTACATGTGGCATTATAGGTTATACCGCTTGTCCGGACAGCTTTATCAGATGTAGATTAGCATACTTCTACTTTTAAATTATAAAAGCAGAAAGTGTGTAAGCATAGCACAAATGCGAGATTAATTATTGTGATTTAAGTAAATGCTGCATACAAATGCTATAAAAATTTTAAAATGCAAATTTTTATTTTTGCGAAACATACCGCGTAGCAATTTTCGCAATAATCAAAAACTTGCAAAAATCTCTTACCTGTTGGCATACTATATCGTTTTGATTTTGGGGTAAGTTTCAACTGTAATGGCATTGGATATCCATTCTGTGGGAAATCTGGTACAAGCGAGGCTTCATTCAACGGGTGTTCATCATCAAATTCTGAAATATAGATAAATTCATTCGAAAATGAAATATAAAATTTTCATAATAAGATATCCTAATTAGGGCAATCAGGAAAAGTATCAAACTAATTATTTCTTTTAAATGTTCTGTGCTTAAATTCAAAACAAGAACACATCCTTACATTTACGTCTTTTTCACTATAGACAATGGTGTAAAACTTGTTTATTACTTCTAATTTTTGGAATATATAAATATTCAATTGATTGTGTGCTTGTTTTTTTTTTTTTTTTGCTTTAGACACAGCCATTAGAAAAATAAGTTATTTTGTCAGTCCTTATTTTTCAAAAGGGAAATTGAATTAGAATTTGCACCGGCATAAGCATGAAATTGATTAATCTGTTGGCAGAACATTATTATTCTATTCTAATCTCCTGCTGTTTCCCTTTTGAGAGCACTGTAAATACCTAAAGGCTATTGTTTGAGACTAGTAGCATAAATGCTAAAAGCTTATTTCGAACCTACTTTCACTGTGGTAGAATGGATTGGTTTTTAACGTCAAGTGGTAAATAGTACATACATAACAGGACAAGAATAATTTATCTTGATGTGATGTGATTATGAATAGACACACACGCGGGTCGGATGTTTAAGCTGTTAACACAAAAGGTGACAGTCCGCATGCAAATATATCAACCTACCCAGACACATTTTTTTACTCCGAGGAGACTACTTGCTCTTAAATGCGGCGTGCTTAGCGAAGAAGCAGCAAATACAAATTTTCAAATCTTTGGTTTCATTCGGCTGAGGGCCGAATCCACAAACTTCCGCTCTCGAGGCGAGCACACTATATCACAATCACAGAGGCGGTATTTTCAATTAGGCAAACTAACTGCTTTCACAAACTACAACTAATGTTTCAAATTATTTCTATTAAAATGGTAACATTTATGAAAAGTTAAATAATAATTGATGACTTTTGATAGAAAAAAGTAAAAAGAACAAACAGCAGAAGATGCCAAATATAATTATGGAACACAATCTTCGAGAATAAATTAGGTCTAATTTAAAAAAAAAAAAAGCCTTATACAGAAACGATCGTGTGGTAATTAAATCTTATCGCGTTTTATACAATTCAATTCCGTAAGGTACTGAACATTCGTATTTTGGGGGACAGGGGTTGGCATTGATTGAAAGAAGTTGTCAGATTTTGAATTCCCTTAAAAAAATAAACAAAGGAAATGCAAGATTTTTTTTTTATATAGCTTTTCTTGAAGTTAGTTTAAGAATAATAGTAACATCGATTTAAAAAAAACATCCTTGTTCCTGTATATAAATCAAAGTTAAAAAAAAAAAAAGTATTGACCTATGAACATGCCCTCCCACTCACACGGTGCCTAAAATATCATATTTACCATCCATTGCCATTTTCTTTTCAAAAACTTTAAGATTTCTTTGCTCTAGAGCTTTGATTTTGTCTCGTTTCTTCTTCTTTTTACAGCAACAATAAATTAGAAGTGCCAGAAGAAGAAGAAATATCAATCCAAATAGAACTCCAAGTACAATGGCTAAAACGTTCACGGAATCCTCCGTAAATGCTGTAAGTAAACATTTATGTACGATTCTTAATTACAGATTTATAAATATATGTGCATTTTAAACACTATATGATCATTTTTAGCTTATGAATTATGCAAATGTATTTAAAAGAATGTTGACCTTTGACTGTTTTGTCGTGTTTTCGTCGGACCCTATTTAACGTTGATGCTCTCAAATATTTTATTTATTTGGCTTTTCATACCTTTAGTCTATTTAGGGTTAATTTAGGAAAAAATGCACGTCCACTGAATGCACATATGATACTCGCTAAAATTCTTGTGGCTATAGCTTTTTACTTAAAGTAATCATGTGTATATATTTTGTATTTCATCTTCCAAAGATTGATTGTAGTACCAAATTTATTCCACTTGCAGACATTTTGTAATTGTAAATTACAAAATTACATTTTTAAATGTAGTTTTTCAATTAATTTCTGTCTTCTGTCTTGCACCTTCATACTGTTAATATATTTCCAAAAATAGCACATAACACAGAAATCTCTTTTATTCACAGCAATTGTTAAATTAAAAAAATAGAATTAAAGAAATAGTCAGTATTCCCCCCTCTCCCAAGAAAACTAACAGAAACACAAAAAAAAGAAGAAAAAAACAAATTAGAAGAACAGCATTTCGTTTATACAGATCTATAGCTACAAAAACTTATACTTACGACAGGTGACTAAAAGAAAGAAGAAAATAAAACTATATTGGTTCGTTGAATTGAAAAAATAAAATTAACAACTAAATCATTTAAAACGTAAAATTTAAGGGTTACATACTTTTCAACTAAATCTTTCAGACTGTTCAGTGTATTCAAAACTTACACATATCGAGAACTTTCTTGCTTTATAATATTATTATTCGCGTGTGAACAGTATACACAAGATGTATTTGTGTAATCGAACAACATACAATGTATGGTTACATACTATTTGCAGTTTCTATAAAGTTCAAATACAAGTATTTTTCGTACATATTCAGAATATTTGTTTTTCTTTTAACGTATGAATATTATACATTTAAGTGTATCTTTTAAAATAATAATGAAATGCCATTATATAGTAGATTTACGTGTCCTATAGAAATGAAAACAGAAAATAAAGGAACCGAAGATAAACATGTACATCAAATAAGAGTACAAACAGCAGTAAGAGATCACTGAGAGGGTCTTGGTTTGACACATCTATGCTTCTTTTCCAAGTTTTTCTTACATTTGCTTTTTTTCGCCCTATGGTCGATTACATTTTTCAATTTCTATTTTCTTATTTCTGTCGGGCTGTTCATGACAGTTTTGTATGATTTCCTTGTCCGATTTTAGAAAGAATTTCACCTTTTATAGTGTGCTTATTATTTGACGGATATTTTCTCCCTTCGGCTTACATCCTTTTCTCTACCTCAGACTACCTTTACCGTAGTATGTTGCCCTCTAGATGTATTTTGGTTATTTTTGTCGTTGGGCAACCCAACGTCTCATTGACGTTTACCCCGCATCTTCTTTTATTTATACAAAATTCTCAGTCGGGATTTTGCGAATTGCAATTGTAATATGTCGTCTGTTCCTTGGGTGGGATAAAAAAGTAATTAATTTGTGATCTACTCCATATACTAGTAATATAACTCAGAGTCTAAAACTTGATCAGATTGCAAACAGAATATTCGTGTACTTAGTAAGATATTAAGTATACTTGAAATTTCAGAGCCTTTTATAGCTGACTATGCGGTATGAGTTTTGCTCATTGTTGAAGACCGTACGGTAACCCAGGCTATATAGTTGTTATCTTCTGTGTCATTTGGTCTCTGGTGGAGAGTTGTCTCATTGGCAACCATACCACATCTTCTTATTTTTATATTGACATGACTATAAATGTCTGAAAATACAGGTTCAAATCTCACCAATAGTTAAATTAAGTTTTAAAAAAATAACAATTACAGTTATGTTTTTATTCAAATGCATGCACATATTCAACATACATTTCAAATTTGCAAGGAGAAGAAATTTTGAAATATATTTGAAATTAGGATAAATTTTACGAAGATTTGTATGTTCTCCTTCGTAGCTTCATGCAGTTCATGCATAATAATCATATTTACCGCTAGCTTTCAGAATGTAAAGTTGACCGGAAGTAATAGTTGTTGAAAGTTGATTTGCAGTGCACCGCTTCTGACTGGTGCTTACAAATATGTGTGTTCCGTTAGAAGTCGCAGCCTGCAAACAAGCAAAAGACACTACGTATATATAAATCTTTCTATATTATCATATTTATGCGATGAAAATTTCAGTCAACAAAACGCAGTTGTTCTCTTTTTTTTCTTTTGTTTTTGAAAAGAATAAAACATTGGGACAAAATCACATCAAACACCAACAAAATCTATTTTATAACGAAACAGCACAACAAATACGTTAATTACATGTGTATTAACAAGTCCTCTAGTTTGAAATAAAATTTTAAAAAAACACATTAAAATTTGTTTAAAGTAAAAGCTGGTAACAAGAATCAAATTTAGTGCCCCTATTTCAACAAGAAAGGGAGACTTTCGGGAATTGTATTTTAATGTTTTCCATATTTAAACATATAAACAAGAGCACTTTATGCACGAGATTTTGCAGTTATGAATAAAACCCAAAGAATAAAAAGTAATCGATCCGATGCCGTGGCATTGTAATGTCACCTGTTTCCTCCCCTCTTCTATGACTACGTATATATACATGCATATATGTAGATAATTAAAACTGTCATAAACGCACTGATGATAGTTTCAACTTACTATACAAACGAATTGAAATGTTGTTAGATCATTTGGCGTTGTACTGTCCATATTGTATAGGCCTGAATAGTATGTCCCACCTCCAGTACTTGAATCATAAATGACAGACAAGCAACCAAGCTGTCCATCGCCTGTTAGAAAAACAAAATATTAATGAAATAGAGATTTTCGTAATTCAATAAAGTACTGTTATTTTACCGTTTAATTGCATTGGTACACTGGTCATAAATATGCAAATCTAGCCGCTGCACACGTTTGCTGGTCTTTACATGGTGATTTGTGTATATGTAGAGAGAGATCGTCAAAAACGGCTATATATGCATGATATTTGTTGATAAAAACTCATCTTTGCTACGGTTACGATGGTAGCTGCGTTTTTTTAACGTTTGTAGATTCCGAAATAATTAAATTTGAAAACACTTGTTGAAAATTCAAAAAAATATAATTTACAAAATTTAATGTTTTCTGCTTATAGATAAATCTTGGACATTGTTAAAACAATAACTCAAAGTCCAGTCCATAATCGCTTTTACCTCTTGTTTATTTGTAAAAGACTCTTTTTAATGTATGACACTGGTATCTCGCTATTTCATAAATATCCAAGTTAAAACCGGAGGTTCCAAATTTAAGTTTCAACATCGAAGATATTTTTTGATAAACTTCTTCAAAGTGAAAGTTAAAAAAAATATATACGTGAACGTACTGTATGTTATGTAAATAAATATTTAACAAATCAATCATCAAAACTTGAAAGTGAATATTTAAATACAGTTCTTACTGGTGTACATTCCAGAACCTGCACATGTTGCCTTGTTGAACTGAATAGACTGCCTATTATCACCGCCACAAACGGTTAAATTATCATTCTGGCAATCTGCCATGCTACTGGTTGATGTCCCGTAGTAGTAAGTAAAATCGCCCAGTATATGCGTCACGCAGTTAGTCGTTGCTGAGGATGCTTCTCCTAAAATCGTATCAGAAAAATATACTTCAGGAGTATGTTTCGTAGGAATTTGAGGAATTGGTAAACCACGTGACCTAGGAAATGATTCTTCTTAGCCGAATGAATTTTTGAAGCACGTCATGTGCTACTTATTGTTTGGTAAAGGGTTGTAAATTGGTGTGTTCTCTATACAAAACGAACATCTGTCATTTCTTGAAGAAGACACTTATCGTTTTATAATGATTTTTTAAATAAAATGTTTCATCTGATAAAAATTTTTAAAAATTAAGATCTTAATTGGCATAACGTTTAGCCAGAGGCAATATAAACTAAAAATCTGAAATTTCAATTGTAACATCGTAAAATTCTTATTATAAAAGTCCCCATGAAACGTTAGAAAAACACTAGTTCTAAACACATCACTGTATGGATTTAGATGAATAATAAGAAAACGTTTTCATTGCAAAGGGCTCTTCCTAACCTTTTTTGATTCCAGAATTGTAAAACAATGATTAGTTTACATTATTATTATTCGCATTTTATTCTTTTATAACCATGATAATGTGACCATGGCCTAGGGATCGTTGTCCCATAATATATTAGATCTAGGAAGTTTGCAAGTTTAACCTTTCCAAAAAGGTATTTTAACTAGCTTTCAGTAACTGCGAGTACTCTCAAATCGTACTTTCGTGTTAATTTGACCTGTTGACACAATTTGTAATGCATTTCTGTAATTCAATGTTTACTTATTTCGTGTTATATCTCGTCTCACTATTTTTAATATGTACCATCTTTGATAAGTATTAAGTATGACATACATTTTCACTTCTGTACTCGTACTGTGAACAACAAATTTATTAATTTTGTAAAAAATGATTACTTCCGTACTCCTAACAACAAAATTATTATGTTAAAAATTTACCTGCGTACGTTGTTTATTTAACGCCATTTTATCCCAGGTTAGAGTTGTCTTTTGACACTGTTCCTACATCTTTTTTTTATTAATATTGTATTCATATTGTGTCATAGATCAAAATTTGTTCGTTCAGCGTTTGTTTACTTGTTTTTGTTTAAATGTCTTTTTGATCGAGTTAAGCCATTTCAATTAATATTTTATAGTTTGTCTTTTTATGTTGTAATGTTGCACTACTATCTCGGGTTGGGATGAAGGTTGACGCCTGTTTTAAAAAACGTTTAAACCAGCTGCATTTTCATGCACCTGTCCTAAGTCAGGAGCCTGTTGTTCAGTGATTGTCGTTTGTTGGTGTGGTCAATAAATGTTTCGCGTTTTTCGTTTTTTATATAGATTAGACCGTTGGTTTTCCTGTTTAAATTGTTTTACACTAGTCATTATGGGGCCCTTTATAGCTTGATGTTCGGTATGAGCCAAGGCTTCGTGTTGAAGGCCGTACTTTGACCTATAACAGTTAACTTTTTATACATTGTGACTTGGATGGAGAGTTGTCACCTTCACTGGTGATCAAATGGATGAATCTGTCGTAGAGTTATCACTTGTTTAGACGTACTTATATATATATATGTGCTGATGAGAGTTGATTTATCCTCTAAAGCAGACTCTTCGTCTGTGGGCTCTTGTAAGGGTTGCGGAAACAAACGATGTCTGACTTGCAAACAAAAAACTGGATACCCAGACTTTTAACAGTCACTCCACTGGTACAGAATACACCATATTTTGCAATGTTAATTGCAAGACAACAAATGTTGTGTATCTTCTACAGTGTAAATGTGGTAAACTGTATGTTGGCGAGTCAGAACAGCAATTTTACAAACGAATGAACGGCCATCGTAGTGACTACCAATGCAAGCCAGACCTCCCTCTCAGTCGACATTTGAGATCCCCTGGCCACACTAAGGCAGATCTCAATCGACTGACCATAACAATCATTGACCACAACACTGCTTGATCTAGGGAGGATAGACTAACTCGGGAAAGATTTTGGATAAGAAAATTAAAAACTTTGGCACCAAATGGGATAAATGAAAAGATGTAGTTCGAATTAGCGCAGTGTTTTACATTTGGGTAATGTTACTTATTACTACAGTCTCTGTTTCTATTTATTTACCTTACTCAACTCTTAAAATATTTGATGAGTATACCAGTCTAAATTGCTTGGTTATATTCATTTTTGAGGGATGTAAAAGTACCAAGTCACGTTCAACTATTTAACCTTAGTCAAAATTTATTATTATATTTTAACTGCTATTTATTTGGGATGTTTAAATACGCAGCCTCTGTTGTGATTATTCTACCGTTGTCAAATTTGAAATATTTACAAACTTAGATCGGTCAGTGCTGTTTATTTGGAATGTTTATTGGCGCAATCGTTCTTAATGGTTTAATTTTATAAATTGTTACTTGGATGGAGAGTTGTCTCATTGGCACTCATACCACATCTTCCTATCTCTATTGTAACATCGTAGCTGTCGTCATCGTTTAAATTTTAGAATTGTGCTAGTTCATATCGCTTATTACTATTTTTATTTGAAGCATATCTTTGCAGTCTCTGTTGTAAATAGCCATATAACCTATGTCATGTTTAAAAAAATTTAGAATTGTACAAGCGTCTAAACTATGATGTTCGGTTTGACTGTTTTATTGTATAAATTTCAATTTTGTTATTAATAGTTTAATCAACGTAGATTGACATGATTCATTTAACATCATAATCATACTGATGAAGGATATCTGTTATCCGAAATATTTATAAATAATTACATTTATAGTTTCCTTTTTTTGTTATTGGTGTTGTTTTGTACACTTTTTTAGGCGTTTATATATATATATATATATATATATATATATATATATATATATATATATATATATATATATATATATAAAACTGACTAGTGTAAAATAATTCAAACAGGAAATCCGGATCTGGTGTACAAATATTTGCACCTCATGTTTGTGTTATAACATCTTTGCCGGAAGTTTATTGTTTTCTGTTTAGTATTTAATTAATATTAAGATCCATTTTGTTACATCTTGTGATCAATTTATTTGGCAATCGCTAATGGCAGTCAGCAGGGTTTAAGAACATCATTTGTTCGACCTGTTAGTCAAATTCGTTTTGTTAAAATATACTTTTTCACTTTTTTGGTCTTTTTGAAAATGTTGTTTGTGCTGTATTTAGACCCTTCTACAACGAAATTTGTTTTACATGCACACGTAAAAATTTTGGTTTTTATCAAACGCAATCATAACTTTGAACGTAGTTTTCAATTTAGACTTGATCCGATACCGTTTCGATTCCTAACATCACTGACATTGGACTTGTTTCTATATATAAACAAGTCTAAATTGAAAACAACGTTCAAACCTATGATTGCGTTGGATAAAAACCGCTATTTTTATACGTGTGCATGAAAAACAAAGTTCTTGATAGAGGGGTCTAAATACAGCACAAACAACATTTTCAAAAGACCAAAAAAGTGAAAAAGTATATTTTAACAAAACGCATTTGACTAACAGGTCGAACAACAGATGTTCGTAAACCCTGCTGACTGCCATTGGCGATTGCCAAATAAACGGATCACAAGATGTTACAAAATGGATCTTTTAAAATTATTAATCTAATACCAAACAGAAAACAATAAACGTGCGGAAAAGATGGTATACCGCAAACAAAAGGTGCAAAAATTAGTACACCATATCCGGATTTCGACAATTAATGTCTCTTCAGTGATGTTAGGGATCGAAACGGTATTTGGAAGGCCATATAATTAACCTCAATTTAGGATAGACTCTTGAATTTTGAAGAGTCGAAATATTAGAAATAGGATGAACGGATCATATAATCCGAAGGAAAATATAATACAAGCCCAAACGAAAAAATATAAACAAGTCTAAATTGAAAACAACGTTCAAACCTATGATTGCGTTGGATAAAAACCGCTATTTTTATACGTGTGCATGCAAAACAAATTTCTTGTTAAAGGGGTCTAAATACAGCACAAACAACATTTTCCAAAAGACCAAAAAAGTGAAAAAGTATATTTTAACAAAACGCATTTGACTAACAGGTCGAACAACAAATGTTCTTAAACCCTGCTGACTGCCATTGGTGATTATATATAAAACTGATGTAAAACATGGGATCGAATTCCTTAAGTGATAATTGGTTTTGATTGTTATATGTCAGTTTATGTTTCTCTATTACTAATGTCTATTGATCTTATATGGCGTTCAAGAAATTTTAAAAAAAATTCTATGTTTCATCCCGACAAAATAATTCCGGTTTTTTTGGTATTGTTCGGTTGCTGTGTATACCTACATCTATACTGTTATTCATAATTTGACAATTTTATTACTAAAAAAATTACCGTAAAGTAAGTAAAAAAGGCACAGACATGACAAAATGTGAAACAATTCAAATAAAAAAGCTTATTGATGCTAAAAACAATAACAGAAAAACATATGTGACCGACAGCAACTACTGAAAACCACTATAATAGCACTAATAATAATACTTGTATTACAAACCGTGACATATCCAAATTTAACACATACCACTTTTAACCATACTGTTAAATTCTGCTGATGATGGTAATGAAGTTCCACTGCATAACTGACTGTCTGAAGGAGATGAGGTTGTCTCCCAAAAACTAATGCGTTCATTTCCGAAAACATGATTTTCATCTAAAATAAATAATAGTTTATTCCAAATAAGAACAAAATCCTGCTTTGCGAAATTTCAACTTAACAACTCGACTTTCGAATGTGCTACTTGGAATTTAGAGTTCAGAAATATGTAAGCTAAATAAAACCATGCCAAAATTTACATATCAGTGATTAAAATTAAATAAAATGTTAAAAACAAGGGAAAATAGGATGATAAGAGTCTATCTTTCTGTAATTTACAACGTTTGACACTAGAACATCCCACTTTAGGTCGTGTAAAAACTCATCTTACTGGAACGGAAGTGCAATAAGACAAAATCTTATTAGAAGTAGAATACTGCTGAAACACAATAACATTGTATCTGTCTTTATTTCAAGTTGTACATCATTATGATAATAGAATAAGTATTTAAAATGTAAAAACAAAGTACATGTAATTTGTTTAACCAAGGTAAAATACTGTGGGCGTTAGTTCGTTATGGTAAACAATACTGTGCACAATAAATAAATTATGTAAACACCTAAAAAGTGTACAACATCAAAATCATAAAAAAAAAAAGTATATACAAGTATCTATGACTCTTTCGGATATATCGTAATCAACTGTTACCTAACATTTTGTTGGAGATCGGAAGCCGGTTCAGGATTTTTAAAGGGTAGAGGAGGGACCCAATGAAAATTTGTCTTAAAAGAGGTCTGGGGTGGTGGTCAGCAGGAAACAAATCAGAAATATGTTAAAACAAGAATGTGTCCCCAGTACACGGATGACCCATCCGCACTATCATTTTCTATGTTCAGTGGACCGTGAAAATGGGGAAAAAATCTCTAATTTGGCATTAAAATAAAAAGATCATATCATAGGGAACATGTATTCTAAGTTTCAAGTTGATTGGACTTCAACTTCATCAAAAACTACCTCGACCAAAAACTTTAACCTGAAGCGGGACGAACAGACGAACGGACGGACGGACGAACAGACAAACGAACGAACGGACGGACGGACGCACAGACCAGAAAACATAATGCCCATAAATGGGGCATAAAAACTTACTTGAAGTCATTAGGACCACACCAGGGACTTTTTTAATATATCCCTTGGTGTGATGATATTGTCTGTGTATGTAACAGCGCGAGATATTTGCGCCTTTTTGCTAGGACAATTGCGATTTTTTAATGGAAATTTGTGCTTTTTTAATGGACATTTGCGCTTTTAAAAAATGGATATTTGGGCTTTTCAAAAAGGTCATTTCCGCTTTTTCAATATGACATTTGCGCCTTATCAACATAACTTTTGAGGTATCATGATGGTTAAGAGTTTAAAAATCATTATATTTCCAAAACACAACACATTCATATATTTATCTACAGCTAAAAGTCTGAATCTTTCGCCGTCATGCTTGTGTCTGATGAAAACGACAACACTCCAAAGGGCAGATGGAAGTAAATTCCATATAACAATCACGATTCTGTCTCAACATGAACGACAGGTGGTTAAAAAATCAAATTGTGGTCTAAACAAATTGTAACAAGCTTATTTACTATGATCGTAGAGTTACTCGGACTTTACATGCAATAGAATGGACACGAGAAGATTATAGTTTCCATTTTTAAATCCACTAATGGTACATGTGTTTAAAGCGGCTTGAAGTATTTAGGGCAAAATTTGAATGTTCCATCCATACAAATTTCTTTTTCCCTATCGTTTACCCGAATTATTTGTTTCTCATTTTGTGGTCTGTACGGGAAATGTTCAAAGAATGTGTGAACAGTAACATCTTTCTTGACTTTGGTAATTTTGTTTAAGACCATAGGTAAAAAGCATAAACGTCCTGAGCCCGTATGTTAGAATATATCACTTACCTGATTGCATATAGAAGTAGTAGTTGTTAGAATTCACGTAAGTAAACTGATAACAAATGTAGGCATTCCCAGGATTACCACTAAGGATAGTGAAAGTACTTGACCTGTGTAATATAGATAATTGATGAGAAAATTAAAAAAAAGAACAAAATAAATCTCAGAAGTCTAATGTTTGTAACAGAAGGCCGGGGAAGCCATACAACTTGACTTGCTTAAAGGGGCACCGCTGGCCGAGTGGTCTAAGAGTGATTACTAGCCGGTCAACACTAAGGTTGTGAGTTCAAACCCCGCTATCGGCAAAGTGCAATTGACTAAAATCTTAATTCACCAGGATAGCCAGTGTTCTCTTCGGTTACTACGGCTCCCTCCACTAATAACAATTGGCCGCCATGATATAAACAAGTGTGCTTAAATTATCGGTAAACACCAACAATCAATCAATTTATCTATTTCTGGAGAACGGAGATACTGCTATGAATTACTAATACATATACTAATTTCTGATTTATAGTATGATACGCAAATATCGTACCGGGTATAGATTTGTCTCTAATTTAGAATGAATTCCTTTTTTTTCATCGATAGTGAAAACGTCTATTCTTTTTCAAATGTCAAAGGTTATCTTAATGTAGAGTTATATCAGGTTTTTCTTTTCATACCAAAATTATTGCTGTTTTTTTCACCAAATGTTTCTTTAAAACTTTATCTTATGTTGAGCTAATAAACGAAATATACATGTTAAAAACACACCTATAGTACTATGCCATGAAAACAAAATGCACTTACTTGACAACATATTTCAGACTTGACGGGTTTCTATCACAAGTAAAAGCAACGTTGGATGTTGATCCAGCTACTGAAGCGGACAATGTATCTAATGTCAAATAAGTTGAATTAATAATAATGTTGCCATAGTTACTGCTTATCCAAGTTCCTTCCAGAGAAGACGGAAACGTACATGCAGCATCACCTAAAAAATGCAGTGGTTTTATAGCACGTTGTTTCTTTATAGTAGTACTAGCTGATATTTAATCAAATAAAAAAAAATCTTTTCGTTTGAAGGTGTTCTATCAATAAAATATATGTGGGCTAAACGTTAACGAGACAAAAACCCGTAGACATTAGAAACCTCTAAAATAAGTTATATTTCTTAATCCGGTATATCAAATATATACGTAAAATCGACTAACAAAATAACAAACAGTCCGCAAAAAACATAATGAAACAACCGAAAAACTAAGGGTGAACTCAAGTGGTCCGAATGAGTTAGCATTTCCTGTCTCACTGGTAGCACCCTTCTTGTGTTCATGGCAAGTAAAAAGACGATGATAAGTCGTATTCAGTGATGTCACATTCGAGGAAAACTATTTTAAACTATCGTCAAAATAGATTATTTAGTTAAGATAAAACAAAACTCTTCTTGTTTCACGTTAAATGTTACTTGATCCCACTTTAAATTTTATACAAAGTGATGTACAATATTGTGAAATAAATGTAGAGTATACATCAATCATTATGAGTTCATTATGAGACGGCAACCAAACGAAACAGATAACCAAAATAATATCTAGATGTAGACGTACTACGTAATAGTCTGCAACAATACACAGGTGTCTATACAAACGAAACAGATAACTAAAATAACATCTAGATGTAGACGTACTACGTAATAGTCTGCAACACTACACAGGTGTCTATACAAACGAAACAGATAACTAAAATAACATCTAGATGTAGACGTACTACGTAATAGTCTGCAACACTACACAGGTGTCTATACAAACGAAACAGATAACTAAAATAACATCTAGATGTAGACGTACTACGTAATAATCTGCAACACTACACAGGTGTCTATACAAACGAAACAGATAACTAAAATAACATGGCTTTCCAGTGATTTCAACTTTGCAATCAATAATGATCCTACTCTAAGAATCTGTGAAGGCATTAAATTGTATAACTATGCATTGACAGAATCCAATAAGAATACATGAAAAAACAAATGGTATAGCTATAATGTATCGCACTGAAGTAAACATACGGGATATAAAGAATAAGAGTAATTTGGCATGATGTAATATTTCACGAACGAATTATTTATATATATGATAGAGCGATAAATATGTATCTGTAACGACAAATCTATTATGTTTTTATCCTTTTTTGGGGCAAACAACTTCCCTCTGGTAAAACCATACAAATGGGAAATCCTTACAATCTTTTAACTCGTATTCAATAGCTTAACAACACTGAACTAACGTAATATACGTTAAAGACAAGGGACATTATGAAACTACGAAACACTATAACAATTAATTCCGGATCTGCTAACCTTTCCGGAGCACCTTAGATCCCATTGATTTGATTGGTGTTTCTCAGTATATAGTTTTCTATGCAGTGTTTTGTAGACTGGTTTGTCTTTTCGTCGTTTTTCATTTTTTACAAAGGCGTTGTCAGTTTCTCTTCGACTTTTGAATGTCTCCTTGATTTCTTCCGCCTCTTTTTTGTTCAAAATTACGTATGTAGCTAACTCTACGTCTTTACAAAGAAAATGTATATGTTTAATCTCTACGCTAAGGATGAAATAGAAAACAATTGTAATGCCTACCGTATGAGAATAAGTAACCGATAATTAATAAGTAAAATTCCGCATTCATCACTTGTTTGCATAATTACAACACATTTATGGAGTCTTATCAATAATTTTTATTGTCTCCATTTTATAAATATATATTGCGTTTATGTTTTCACCTAGTTACACACGTATTAGTGTGACGTCTCTTTTATGTTGTTACAATTTTCTTTTTGTTTTAAATCATGACAAAAAGCAGAAAGTTTTTAACCCTATTCATTAAATGATATATATTTTCCTATTGTCTTTTTGCTTTCAGTCGAATCCTTCTATTGTACTATTTATAATTACTGTTTCAAATATTGAATTACAATATTTCACATTTGATCACACAATCTTGACAGTAAATCTGTAAATTTAACGTGACTTTTAATTCTTATATTTATTATGATATTGTTTTACATATTTAGAGCAGCATATCAGTTTTGAAAATTTTATGAATAATAACATAAAATGATAGGACTCAGGATTTTCATTGAATAAAAGCATACCTCCCCCTAAAAAATCCCAAAACATAGAAACATCATATGGAGTTGATTGCAGCTCTTTTCATTCACAATTTTTTTTTCCGCGAGTCGATTTAGAGCTTGACATGTTCCATATACACTGTTTTTTTGTTGAATTCATATGTCCTTTGGTTATTTGTGTCAATGTGTAACTGTCTCATTGACGTATACACCACACTTCCTTATTTTCATGACATATGAATAATGGTGATGCATTTAAAGTAACTTTTTGCGAGAAAAACGGTATAAGCAATATAATTTATATAATAATTCTACTTGCAAGAACAATCATTATTTGATATATGGTATTATTGCATAGCAATATAATATTTCCCACAGAAAGTAACCAAAAGTTAGCGTGCAATAAATTCTAATATTGCACTAGTGCAATAAATCGTCAAAATTTATGACGTCATCAACGACAAAATCTTAGTTTAAACCAATTTTTACTTTCAAATATTATATTGCTATACATAAAGGGTTATTGCATAAATATTGGAATATTGTCCTCGTAGAACATATATTGCACTCGCAAGCTCGTGCAATATAAAATTCTACTCGGGACAATATTCCCCAATATTCATGCAATAACCCTATATTATTGGCAGATGTGTTCTTAGAATTAAAAAAAAAAAAAACACATAATTTATTTTCTTATTATTACAAGATTTTAGCTAAAGGTTTCTATACAAGTTTATAAAAAGAATAAAGACATATAAAATAGTAAAAAATGCTCCATGGAACTATTGCTATTGTTGACAAAATATTAGAACGATAATAGTCATGACAGATTTTCGTAAAGAAAACGGATTAGTTAGCGTCAGATATTATGGAACGCCATAACTGCCTTATGTTGATGATCAGCATTATATGCAGTGGTCACAACATTATATGCAGTGCTCACACCATTATATGCAGTGCTCACAAAATTATATGCAGTGCTCACAACATTATATGCAGTGCTCACAGCATTATATGCAGTGCTCACACCATTATATACAGTGCTCACAACATTATATGAAGTGCTCACAACATTATACGCAGTGGTCCAAACATTATATGCAGTTGTCGGGACATTATATGCAGTGTTCACAACATTATATGCAGTGGTCACAACATTATACGTTTTTTGTTGATGAAGGTGATGATCAGTGATGGTGATGATGATGTTTGATGTATGTGAGTGATGGTGGTGGTTCAGATTCGGTAAACTTCGGGTTTTTTTTAGCGGAAATTACCGAATCCATAATTATTAATGCCAAGCAAACAAATTGAAACAGTTATTAAAGTCATGTTATCACTAAGACAGTATACAATATTTAAAACTGATTGAAATAAGGAAATTAAGGAGTATGATCAATTTACCACACATTTATTCCACACCAGGGCATTTTTAACTTATTTTGATGATCAGTTTCATCATATTCACAACTTAATATGTATATACTCTAAGTATTCAATAAATTGCTTCGCCGAGCGCAGCTGGATACGACCGCAGAGGTCCAACCTTGAACCGTTGGGACAAAATGGACACAATATTCACGCTTGATACAGGTCTGAATTTGGATTGTAATTAAATATTTGACACATAATAGGTTTCTGACACAATAACTGTAGTCAAAGAACTTAGAATTGGTTATATAATTTGCATTTATACTTAATTTTTGCTTTTGCACTACGCTGTTGTGAATTGCCCCACCCCTCCCAAAAATAAAAAAAATACCCCCCCTTTTTTTTTGGATTTTGTGCAATACACTATGCTGTTGCATATTGACCCCAACCCGAAAAAGAAACGAAAAATGTATCCCCCACTTTTTTTTCCAAAAAAAATATATGAAGAAATTTTCTTTTTAATATCTGAAATCTGATATGAGAAATATAGATTCCACAACTGCAACAAGTGTATTACGATATTTCTCCACTCGAGACAATTAAATTTTAATATTTTTAAAAAGCGCGAGGCTTGCTGAGCTTTTTAAATAATTAAAATTTAACTGTTGAGAGTGGATAAATATCGTATTACACGAGATTTGGTGGTGGAATCTGTTTCTCTAATGATTTTCTAACAATATGCAGGCAAAGTTATTCCTTCTTTTCGAATGATCTGCAAAAAGATGTGTTCTTTCTATGTGACGTCATCAGACATGGTCGCCTTTTTTCATGCCGTCACAATAGGAAATTCAGAGGAAAGCAAGAAAATTCGACGTCATAATCGGATTTTAACCAATGATGAACTGAGATATACAAACCACACGTTGATTAAATTTTTTTTATACAATGGGTGCAGAAAGGGATAAATTGACGAAGAATTATAGAAATATTTTTCTCACACCGGTCAGGAAATGTGAAAATAGCACAAAAATTAGAGAAAAAAATTCTTTACACATAATTTTTAAGTATTGTAAGGGAGGTAATCAAACATTATGTTTGGATTACCTCAATATATTTGGATTACCTTCCTTACACTGGTTTCAAATTGTCTTAATTGGACATTAACCAAGAAACCCTTGTTGTTCCCTCTTTTTTGCCTCTAATTCCTAAACGGTTTGAGTCATAACCCCTCCCCCCAAGCCAATCCTAACCATCCCGTTGTGGTATGGAAACTTGTGGTATAATTTCAGAGAGATCCATACACTTAAACACAAGTTAATGTCTGGAAACTACAAAAATGTTTATTTGGGCCCCCCCTTTTTTTTGGCCCCTAATTCCTAAACAATTGAGACCATAACCCCCAAAATCACTCCCATCCTTTCTTTAGTGGTTATGAACCTTGTGTTAAAATTTTATTGATTTCTGTTTACTTATACAAAAGTTATTATCCGGAAACCATCTGTCTTCGGATGACGCTGACGACGACGACGACAACGTGATAGCAATATACGACCATATATACGGTCGTATTAAAACATATATATTTATACACATATATAATTGTGCATTTCTGATCATTTAACTCTTAATAAATATCTTCAGATTACTCGGGACTGCAATTTAGATATGTTATGACCCAGTATTTTTCAAGGAGAACCAAATATCTGTCAGAAGTATACTGTTCATTGTATTTTTTTGTATTAATGCTGGTCAGCGATGTTATTGGAAATAGATTTTTACTTAAACATATACGATTTTCAATCTTATTTTAAAAGGCATGGCACAGCAATTGTTAGTACAAAATAACTATTTTGTGAATTTTAATCCTTTTAAGTATATAATTCGGACTATGCTATACATAATAAAAGTCAAATAAGTTTCGACAATTTTCCAATTTTACCCCGTGAGTGATCCATATACAGGAGAAAGAAGCCCCACAGAAACAATCAAGATCCATCGTCAAAAGTAACTTTCCAGATAACGAAAAATATTCAGATATGAAATTTTCAACCTCTTACATTGATCCTAACATGGGATATGGAAAAAAAATTGTTAGCAAAAATAACAGAAATCCCCAGACTATAGACAAGCTTTTATGTGAGAAGAATTAGAACGCCAATAGCAACAACGAGAAGAATTCACAGTAAAACAAAACTAGTAGTTCTCCATTAATATAATTATATTACAATTATATATTGACATAATAACGAGTGTCGTTTTTTTTTTTTGTGCTTCTGATATGGTTACAAAAATTTTGTGCGGACCTTCAATAAAATCAAAGAAGTGCTAAGTAACAAATAGCATTCCTCTTTTATGTGTTGTTGCTATCATCTGGACCTTAACACAAATTGTAATCAGAATTAACCAATCGTGCGTAAAATATAGGTCGAGGCGACCAACTTTTTTCAAGGTCCATTGTTATCAAAGAAGTGCGATCTAAAAGATATCATTCTTCTATGACTTAATGTATCTTAACCAGAATTAATAAGGTCAAGATTACTCTTTTCTCATGGACAATCGTTACTATCCAATAATAGTAAATCATTCTTTTTTTAATCACAGTTTGTTTCAATCTTTACCTAAATGCAAAACTTAGATGCATGATTTTTTTATTAGTTGTTAGTGGCTTTGAACTAGCTGTCAGTAACTGCGAGTACTCTCAGATCAGTACTTAGTGTCTTTTTGTTGTTGGGATATACAAGTACCCGGCCACGTCCACTCTGTTTTTTTGTTATATGTATTTATATTTGTATCCATCTGATGAGTTGAGTCTTTTTCAACTGATTTTCATAGTTCGTTCTTATGTTGTTCTGTTACACCACTGTCCCAGGTTAGAGGGAGGGTTGGGATCCCATTAACATGTTAAACCCGCCAAATTCTGTATGTATGTGTCTGTCCCAAGTCAGGAGCCTGTATTTCAGTGGTTGTCGTTTGTTGATGTGTTACATAGATATAAGAAGATGTGGTATGAGTGCCAATGAGACAACTCTCCATCCAAGTCAAAATTTATAAATGTAAACCATTATAGGTCAAAGTACGGTCTTCAACACGGAGCCTAGGCTCACACCGAACAGTAAGCTATAAAGGGCCCCAAAAATTACTAGTGTAAAACCATTCAAACGGGAAAACCAACGGTCTAATCTATATAAAAACGAGAAACGAGAAACACTTATGAACCACATCAACAAACGACAACTACTGAACATCAGATTCCTGACTTAGGACAGGTGCAAACAAATGCAGCGGGTTTAAACGTTTTAATGGTACCAAACCTTCACCCTTTTTCTGAAACAATAGTGTAACATCACAACATAGAAAGACACACTATAAAATGTCAACTGAAATAGCTTAACTCAATCAAAGGACATAGTAACACCATGTTTGTTTTTCGTTCGTTTGTTTGTACATAAATTAGGCCGTTAGTTTTCTCGTTTGGAATGTTTTACGTTTATCATTTCAGGGCCTACTATAGCTGACTATGCGGTATGGGCTTTGTTCATTGCTGAAGGCCGTACGGAAACATATAGTTATTAATTTCTATGTCATTTGGTCTCTTGTGAAGAGTTGTCTCATTGTCGATCATACCACATCTTCTTTTTTTATCTTGTATTGTTCCTTTCGTCTGCACTTCTTGGAAACTACCGCAAAACATTAACATAAAGTATAGACATCCAAAATTAAAAGTTGGGTTTACCGAAAAATCTTTCAAAAAATTGTTGAAGGCCGTACTGTGACCTATAGTTGTTAATTTCTGTGTCATTTGGTCTCTTGTGGAAAGTTGTTTCATTGGCAAGCATACCACTTTTTTTCATATATTAACCGTGCAGACTGACGAACAAACGTAGTAAACGTTTTATTCACCCCCACAAACTCAGTTCTCATAAGAGATGATAACTATAAATGAAATGTTAAACTGGGTCTTGAAAGGGTACTTTTTTTTTATGAAAGTTTATATCTCTATATAAGGCTGCTGCTTATATTTAGAAGACAAACTGCTTGACGTGCTAAAAAGCTTGTAAAAAAATTGGAATAATTGATGTAAAGTTATGTTAAACACCTACAATGAAATGCTTTAAACTGCATTGCATTTTCCATATCTGTTAGATACTTATTCATGTAAAAATGCCAAATTCTGAAAATCGATGCCAAATAATGACTCTATCAAGACATATATAAGCTAGCGTAATATGGCACTTAGGTCTTATAGAAAGCCGACTATTTTATTTAAAATGTAATTAAGCTTTTTAAAACTGAGTACGGACTATAAAAATTGAAACAACACGTTTAATAATTTCAATGCGTCCGCACGGTAAAGTGGCACCTTGCTAAAGTTCTTCAGTAAGAAATGAACTCAAGGCATATATCATACAAATTTTCCTTCGATATTTCATTAACTAAAATTTTCATTATTTAACTTACATTATGCCATGCGTATTTCTTACGACGAATAGAACTAATTCATTCGTTCACCTCTTAGTTTCATCTTTTCCTCAGAATGAACTTCCAATAAATTAATAAAATTATGTCCGTCCAATTGCAGACAATAGCAGGCGTTATTTTTTTCTGATATAGTTTTCAGTCGAATTGCCTTGATAACATGACTTCAACAATTTGTTTGCGGGGCATTATCAAATATGACTGTATTCGGTAATTTCCGATAAAAAATTCCGAAGTTTACCGAATGAACCACCACCATCACATACATCAATCATCATCATCACCATCACTGATCATCACCTTCATCAACGAAAAACGTATAATGTTGTGACTACTGCATATAATGTCCCGACACCTGCATATGTTTGGACCACTGCGTATAATGTTGTGAGCACTGCATATAATGTTGTGAGCACTGCATATAATGTTGTGAGCACTAAATATAATGGTGTGACAACTGCATATAATGGTGTGAGCACTGCATATATATAATGTTGTGACCACTGCATATAATGGTGTGACAACTGCATATAATGGTGTGAGCACTGCATATAATGTTGTGACCACTGCATCTAATGCTGATCATCAACTTAAGGCAGTCATGGCGTTCCATAAGATATCGCCCTGTAACTGGATGAAACACAAAGAAAGATAGACAACCCAATGGCTGAATGAAAGGAGTCAGAAACAGTCCACAAAACACTACATAACAAAGTAAAGGTTGAACAACACAAACCAAATACTGGGAACTCACGTGTTCTGTTAGCAGTTACTGCTCCACTAGTGGTACAAGTTTCGACATGCAAGTAAATTCTGATGATAGGTCGCATTTGGTGGTGTCCTGAAGGAATAACATATATCGAGATTGTAGCTACGATACGCGAAACTTATCCGTTGTCATTTGTGACAAACATATTCCATATTGTCAATCAAATTATAATGGCGTCAGTATAATTTTGAAATACGTCGTAAAGAGTCAAATCCAGTATGAGAACAGATCACGTTTAATTTTTCATCTTATTCAGTGACGTTACAAACCCAGTCTACGAAACCCTGATGAAGTAGATTTTTTCAGACATAACATTGCTCTTTCAAATATGTTACAAATCCAGTCTATATGTAACCCTTGATAAGCAGTTTTGAGACAGGACAATGCTCAAGTATGTACCTGTATTTATTACCGGTTAAACAGAAAATTAACCAAAATACCAATTTTTAAAATCTTTGAATAGTAAATCTAGATTGGGGATAGAACTCATCAAGACCTCCCGCACAATAGACGAGCACGGTGCCGCTAAACCACCTAGGCTGTTCCAGGACTGTAACTGTCCAATAGTACTAGTGTTGCTGAAATGAAAAGATACCTCCTTTTACCTGAGAGGGAAGAATTTAAGTGCAGTACTATCTTCCGGCCGAAATAAGATCCTTTAATTCATTACCCGTTTCAGTAGAACTTCATGTTTTCCGCACGTGAAACAAATCCTGTAGCTAGACATTTCAACAATTTTCGACGCAGTAAACATAGGTTAATAAATCGATCATGCATATTTCCATCCTCTAATTACTTCACCTGTATTGGTGCATTGTAGAAATAAATATAATTTTTAAAAATAGAAAAAAAGGCAAATCCCTTTTTAATATATTTTTCAATCTAATATGTCAGCATTGACTGTTTGATACATGCATCGTGTATTTTGTTCTGTCCTGAATTAAGGGCATACGATACAGTAGCAGGGACAGATAATAACGTTTTCAAAACTGTTCGTGTTGTTTTCGCGACGTTGTTAATCAGAACGTTGTAATTTCGCGATGTTTCTAATAAGAACGATTACATTTCGCGACGTCGCTTTAGATGTAGTCACATTTGCGGAAAATCCACTGACGTCATATATCCGGTTGCGCGAATTTGAAAAAAGTACCTGCTAAGAAAATCGGCCATATCACGAGAATTGTTATATTTATTCCTTAAAAATGAAGTCAACAGTATTAACTTGAAATGTGAAAAAATCAAATCAACATTCATAATTTTGTATGTGTTTCGATGAGAAAGACACCAACTACACAAAAAGCCCAATAAGTAATTTAGATTGATCGATATATAGTATCTACACCATTTGGCAAACTCTAAACCGTATGGAGAATTGTACGGATAAATTTAACAGAGACTATCAACAAAATGACAAAATAACATGATAAATAAAGACAACGCCTTATACTGTTCCTGACTTTGAATAAGCACATTAAAAGTTTAAAGGAATTTAGAATTTATCACAGTGGAATATATATGTGTATGAAGAAGAACTGTCAGTTAAAAGACACAGTTATAAGCCCCGTATTATAGACCAAAACAAAACGCACCCGTTGATGTCCAAAGCATATCCCTATATACATATTGAGAGAAAAAATCGAAATATCGGCACACAGGAATTAGGTATCTGACAGACCAGAAAAGTGTTCACACGTTGCAACTCAATGCTGTTAAGCTGCTGACCAAATATGAAGTCTTTCTGTAAGGTAGTTTCTCAGATAAGAAACAAAATATTTGTTGGACCACTAGACGGACGGACAAACAATGTGGTTGCACCCACTCCTAGGTTGGAGGTATAATACAGACAAGTAAGTCAATAATTATATGTACCATAAAAAAAATACCCTGAAGACATTCAAGCTTAGGTAACTTATCTATCAATACAGAATCATGCAATTTCATGCTCTAATACCGACTGCTGTACTTCCTATGAAATGTTAAACTACATAGTAATGAACTATATTGAGACAATTACGACATGAATTTGCTCGAAACAGCTCTAAATAGTCACTTTTTAAACATGTTCAGAGTAGTTTTTAAGCTGACCAGAGTTAATGTGGGTATGGTTTTGTGTTCATATTATGTCTATAGAGTAGGCCGTTAGTTTTATTGTTTGAATTGTTTCACATTTTCATGTCGGGGCTTTTTAAAGCTGACTATACGGTGTGGCTTTTTGTTGTTGAAGGCCGTACGGTGACCTTTTAATAGTTGCGTTTATCTTCGTAATTTGAACTATGGTTGATAGTTGTCTCATTGGCAATCATACCAACTGTCCTTGTTTTTATATTATCCCACTTACTTTATAATTGTATCATATTTTGTCATGTCGGGGCCTTTTGAATAATTAAATTATGCTCAAGCTGTGTTGTCTACATGAATTGTAGGAATAATGTCGGACAGAGATGCAACTTAATTTTTTTATCCGATTTATCTTTTTTGTTTCCGACCATTTCTTTTCTAAAAGTAATTTACTCAGAATACTTTTTGTATCCAAGTTTCGTAACAATTCATAGAGGTTTGGCAAATATTTTATGCTATTTTCCGAGTAACCAGCTTTAAAAATTTTGATGATTAATATCATTGCTTTCGAAAAAAAAACCTGGCTATACCACTGACCTTGACAGCGTAATCGTGAACGGCGGGAATGATTTCACGACGTTGTTGCGATTAAAACTTATTTCAACGTAGTTTAGCGCCTTATTGGCAAACGTCCCGTTTGCCATTAAAAATAAAGGTTTATTGCTTTTATTGAAAAAACAAGCACATGGACCCCCAGTTTTTTCTTTTGCAATCAATCAAGTAATGTTTAAAGAACGCTCCGCCAAAATTTTAAGAAAAAATCAACGATCGATTTTTTTCTGCACTTCTGAATAGACGCAAAAATATTGTCAATTTCTTTATTTCACTAATAGTAATATAAATTCAGAAAATAACAATTTGGTTTAACCATAAACTTGTTACAGAATGGTCATGCCATGGATCAAGGGAACATTTTACAAAAAACCCGGTTAAGTTATGACTTTTCGTTCAAAAGTATTGTTACTTTCCTTAAAAGTCCTTATTTATGAAATTTCAGCGTTTTCCCTTCAAATATGCAAATTTCGAACCAAATTATCTCAAAAAGTAAGTCATGAAGGTATATTTTTCTTTGCATTTTTCAAAAGTACACATCGAAGTTGACCTTCTCCATAAATTTCAAGAAAAAATCAACGAGGGATCTCTACTGTATCGTATGCCCTTAAGTGACTGTTTAAATTATGTAATTATTTAGTGATAAAAACACAATACATATGTTGTATTTTTTTTTTTTAATTTCCTTAACATAACATCAATTGAAAAGGATAAACGGTATAAAGTTCATCATGGGGATATACGGTTACAGATTCACATAAATCGTAAGACGATGTTCAATGCCAAACTTGACGTCTGGCGTTAGCCTTGAAACTTTGAATGGTGTCTGGCAGTGGATATCCTTCTTCAAATAAAGACGAAGTTGAATCGTCTGCTGAAACACCCGAATCTGAAATGTAATTAACATATTAGATTAAAGTTGTCGTTCAAATTTCCAATTCAAAAAGGGACGTCCTGATTGGGCCAGACGTCAATGAAACTGCACTACGAAAAGCACTAATGTTGAATATTTGACTTTATTGAGACGGTGCTTTGTTAAAAACATTCATTCTAATGGTAAATTTCAGTTTTCTGCTGTAAGACGGTGTATTGGTAAAAAGTTGTCATCATTTATATTTTGATACATTCCAATCTTAATTGTCAGTTTATAAAGTATGTTATTGTTCCAATATTTTAAACCTGAGATTGCAACTCGGACTATCAGGGTATAACCAGCTCAATAGTCAGTTCTTTTATACTGACATGATTTATAACAACAAACCTTTCTTGAATTGTCCGTTTATAAATTTAAGAATTATTAAGAAACCAAGGTTTTAACTCACTAAGCTAAAATTGACTTTAGATGGATTTAACTATTATTTTCAGGTCCTTTTTGGTCATTTATAAAAATAAAAGATGAGAAATGACTGCCAATGAGACAACTATCCACCAAAGTTCAAATAAAGTGGATGTAAGCAATTATAGGCAACAGTACGGCCTTCAACAATGAGAAAAACCCATACCGTATAGTCGGCTATAAAATGCCCCGACATGAAAAATATGAAACAATTCAATTGAGAAAACTAACGGCCTAATTTATAACAAAACAATTAACGATATAGATCTTCATCTGTTTCGGTTCTTATACATCCTTGGCTAAATCCAGAAACGCGCTTCTGTCTACCGATGTTCAAATCTCATAGTCGGTCAAGAAGATACAAAATTAAAATAAGAAACATATACTGATGGAATAGCATCAGCTCCGAAAGGATCGAGAACGGCCGGTGCGTTTCAATGTATAAAATATTCCTAAAAATCCGAAATACCATGCAATTACGTATTTTTGCCTGGATATTTATTTTATACATGTATCCTTGGACACAAAATATACAACTATTAATTATGATATTTTAGAAACAAAATCAGCTTGTGCTTAAATAATTTTAAAGGTTAGATTTTTGTATAACAACTGTCTAATAGTTTCACTACTTGCACAATTTGTCATTTTTATCTCTTCACTTACAATAATTAAATATACCTTTACCCTGAAATACATACCGGAAATTATGTCATAGTTCGTCGTTGCGAATTCTCTTGAAGCAAACTTTTTGTTTGATTTTGTTACAGAATGTTTAGATTTAAAAGGTTCTATCTTTGGATTTTTGAATTTGTTGTAAGACTTTATAGATGGCCGAGGCGGTTTAACAGGATGTAGAAAATAAGGTGATTTCCAATTTGTCCTTTTACTCATTGTTTTCTTTCTTTCTTCTGGTCTCTCTGCACTTTGTCTCATTTGCTTTTTTAATAACATAAATCTGTTTTCAGAACTCCTACTAGCTGGACGTGGTTCAAACGAATTGTCAACAGTCCTAAGAGAATTATATGAAGATACTGAAACCGGTCTTTGAAGCGTCTGCACATCTTTTTGTTTAGATTTTCTATGTTTGTGTGGTAAATTTTCGTTTAATTCTCTTATCGTCTTCATCTTACGTTCATTACCTCTTTGACGCATTGACTGATGAGAAGATTCAGAAACCTTAAGCTTAGAATTTTCAAATTCGAATAGCGGTTTTTCCTTGTTAGATATTGTTTTCGTTTGTTTATATTGACGTACATCGTTTTTGAATACCTCACTGTCTTGAAATATTTTGACTTTTGGGTAATAAGAATCATGGTTTACTGAGCTATGAGCTTTATTCATTTGCTCAAGTGAAACACTTTTTCTCATCTTTAACATTCGAGTTGTAGGCCTTGATAAATCATTCATTGAACTGGAAAGGCGATTGAAAGATGAAGAGCGTGAATAATTTTCGGGTGATTTGTTATATTCTTCACTGAACTCATTTAAGTCAGCAATATCTGCTAATTTATGCGAAAGTGACAGATTTTTCCTGGGTTTAGATTTGATTAAACTGCCATTAGTCTCTCTTGATTGTGATTTGGTGTACATATTGTCGAACGATCTTGCAGATGATATTCGAGCAACCTTACTACTATGCTTGTTTTCTGATTGTAGGTAGTATACGTTCGATGATATATTGTTTTCCGAACTACTTCGTTCCAGTGTGGGTGTGGCTAGATCTGAAAGAACGGAATAGTATACACGATGTTTAGTGCCACTGTATGTACTAATATGACAACATAACCATCAACAATACACGTTCATGTTAAAAGAATTATATCCAAAGACAATACCAAAAATAAAACTTAGTATAGACAGGTACATTAATAATCAAGAGATGATACTTACAACAGGTGACAACATTATATTTTGTGAATACTTTTACTTTTATTTTCCCATTATAAACTTTTACTTATTTTTAGCACTATTCTAGCAGCACCCGCATTTGTTTTTTTTTTTTACGTAAATACAACTATCTATATAATGTAAATTACTCAATCTTCCCGTTTCAGTTTTTCTGCGAAACGTTATATTATCAGCTTTTTTAGTGTTGACCAGATGAGGATAGTTTTCAACTTGTAGATTAAAGGGTGATATATAGTCAGAAGAACATTTAACTTGTTGAACAGAAAGCAAAAATATTTCATAGGACTAGAGTCGTTCAATACAAATCTCTGGCAGTTAAAGCAATCTCATGTTTTATTTATTAGTTGAAATTGTCTTAGAACTAGCTTTCAGTAACTTCTATAGGCACGTTGTGCTTTTCATTCTTTTTTTAAAGTTTTTAAAGTTTTTCTTTTTTTTTTCTTTTGTGTTTCGCGTCGATCTAATGTTTACAGTTCGTTCTTATGTTCGTTGTACTGTTACAGTACTGTCCCAGGTTGAGGGAAGGATTGAACACTCACTCACAAATATGTTTAACTCCAGCACATTCCTAATGTGTCTGTCCCAAGTCAGGAGCCTGAAACTCATGGGTTGTCGTTGTTTTCATTGTTTGCTGTCTTTCCATCAACAGAGTTTGTTTGCCGTTCTATTTTCAGTAGATATTGTTCAGTCAATGTGTTAGAGATGAAGTTTTCGGCTTGAAGTTAAACGGGCGAGATATAAAAGTTCATTTTAATCATTGTCGCAGAAAACAAGATTAATTTGCTCTGTACAAAATCCAAGCGTTTGACCAGGTTTTTACATATTTGAATAGAAGGAAGCTGAACTACAAAGTCCCGGTCACCATCATCGGGTGACTGACACCATTAGGTCAAGCATTATAGACATAGAAGTAAATTATTATTATAATAAATTTAATATTTGAGAAAACTATCGACCGAATTTTGTATATTTACTTTTTTTAAACTATTTATCTGGGAATATATTCGTATCATATCAAACGTAGATTCTTCTGTAGCTTATATAATGCTATCATTGTTTTTATATCTATAATGATAATTTTGGTAAAACGTATACCTTTAGGAACTAAACGTTTCTTTTTGTATAACTGATTTCTTGCTTTTGGAAATTCAGGTCCAAGAGAGATCTCATGCAATGGATATTCATCATTATCTGCAAAGATAGGAATTATATCATTTCCGATAAAATATACTTCCACTGACATTCATTTCAAAATGTACCAATAGAGATTTACCTCATATATAAAGTACCTTTGAGACATAAAATATAAGAAAAAGAAGGTATTTCACTTTATTGCAAATCCGTTCAGTTGGAAGCGATTGAATATTTGATAAGTATTCTATTTAGACACTATCTAATATGGTAACAACGTAGACCATGAAAACTTCAGCAGCGAAAAAAAATATACATGAAATGATTTGTTGGTATTGTGTGGCGGGTAATGTATGCATAGGAGACGCGTACCTTGTTGACACACCCGGTATCGCTCCTTTTGGAGTTCATGCGATTACATCTTTTTTGTTTTAACTTTCATTTGTATTTTCTAAATGGATTTATGAGATTTGAACATTGGTAAGCTACTGTTGCTTCGAATTTTCATCAAAGTAACAAAGGTTCTTTTTCATTTGCATTACACTTCATTTTGGTCTGTATGGCTTATATTATGTAACTTACAACTAAACTCATGTAAATTTGTCCTGATTTTCTTACGTGTGGTCAGAGTAACATTAATTTCATGAAGATATCAATAATTAATGCTAAACTTTTCAGATTTACTTATGCTAATTTAACGTAAAGGTACATAAAGCAAGCTGCTTAATTTAAGCAATATCGATTTCTAGACGTAACAAAAGTTATTCACAGACTATGTCGACAATCTTGTTCAGTGTAAACTCAGTCCTCTTATCTAAATTAATGTGCCATATTATATAAGTGTTAGTTTATTAACTTCAGTTTGTCTTACAATTTCAATATGATACAATTTTCTTACATGATAACAGATTTACCTTTCACTGTCATTCTCTTTTTAAACACGCTGATATTATTCTTTATTGTTGATTTGAGTTTCTGCTTTTGTCTTTGTTTTTTACAGTAGAAATACAGTTTGTATATTATTATAACCAGCAGAATTAGAAAAATTAGTCCGAAGGTAACTCCCAAAACAATGGCGACTATGTTTACAGAATCAGATGATGATGTGAATGCTACAAAAATATTAAAATAAACACTGAAAATTATGAAAATTCGTTACTGGTGACATACATACAATTATAAATATTACAAAACACCTAATAATAGTATACAAAAATGTATTTGCACCGATCATTGAAACGTTTCTGTTTTAGCATGTCAAATGTACACTGTAATTCGCAATTAACCGGAGGCATGAAGTTAACGTTTATAAATGAACTATATACAAATGTACTTCAAATAAGTTAATATTGAGATTTAAAATAAATATATGTCAAAAAATATACAGTGTCCATTCAAAAAAAGATACAATAACTGTTAACAATCAGAATGTTATCTGTGTGAAAAGTGTCAAGTTTTGACGTTTTGTACAAAAGTCGATAAAAATTAACGGTAAAGATGTCGAGTAACGTTACCATTGCTTTAAGGGCATACGATACAGTTACAGGGGAGGTAATGACGTTGCTAACGTAAATTGTTATTTTCGCGACGTCAAACTATGACTTATCAGGAAAAGATTCAGTTCTCGACTGATTTTTATCATTCAAACTTATTTAACTTGAAAACGAGTTCATGGACCCCTCTTTTTTAAAATGCTATTTGGTTGGATTACGCGAGAAGATTATGTGAGCCAATTTTCATGAAAACGTAAATAGTGCAATTTTTTTAAATTTGATAAATATACAGCAAAAAGTGATGTTTTTTTCTACATTCATGAACATTTGATAAATACGAGTTATTTCTGAATAAAAAATGTATAAATTTTTAGGATACTTATAAAATACAGAAATTACCAATTATTTAACAAAAAACAATTTGTGATTATCTTTTAAAACAAAAAAGTTATGTCTTTCTTTCGAAAGGGAAAATACGGCCACAAATCCGAATTTTGAGCAAATATACCAAATTTCGACCTCATTTTACTCAAAAGTAGCACATGAAGGTATATTTTTATTACATATTTGATTTAATCAGGTAAAAATAGTCTATATTGAAATTTTTATCAAAATGTAAATACGGGATCAAAACTGTATCGTATGCCCTTAAAACAGATCACCGTGCGTTACACAGGATCCTGATAAACCTTTTACTACATTTGCATGCCATTTTTTTTTTTTTTTCAGTTGAAAAGATGACATTAAGGATAGTTGACTGGTGTAACGGTATCTCGAATATATATGCTACGCAAATTTACCACATTGGTTAATAATCTTAAATATATGGTAGTATATACCAACTGTATAATATATATTACATTATGCATAGCTAAACATTTAAAGAGGCGTTAATTTGGCTGATTTTAACATATTAAAAAAATTGTCGTCGCGAATAAATCCAACTGTCTTGATAGTACATCTAAATTTTTAAAAAAGAAGCATTTTAGGCATTTGTTGAGTGTCAATTTAAAAAAAAAACATACATGTATAAACTTTTTTTTGCTTTTTAGGTTTGAAAATACTGTATATTTTGGAATGATTTAAATGCAAGTAAATTTGAAACCTCTCATACGACTGGGTCAAGCAAATTTACTTGAGAAAATAAGTCTTATGGAAAATGCAAAAAAAATAACCATTGAAGTTGTTTAACAATAGGCTTCATTTTCTTTATTATGGATCGATATAATCATATGTTTTAAAACAAATGAATACTTATGAAATGACAATTCAATTTATTTACAGAGGCATCTTAGCAAATCTGAATACTTACGACAAGTGGCTACAACAAAAAAATTATTTAAATATACAAAATGTAAAACAGATTATTTTTCTATTGCATTGTTCATAGATACTTAACGTGTATATAAAAATAAGGATATGAGGTATGATTGCTAATGAGACAACTATCCATCAAAGTTCAAGTAAAGTGGATGTAAGTAATTATGGGCAACCGTAAGGCCTTCAACAATGAGGAAAACCCATACCATATAGTCGGCCCTTTTTGATATTTTTTTGTTTTTTTCTATGGCAGTTTGTTTTCGACTTTCATCTCTATTTTTCAATACAATTACAATATGTAGTGGTGAGATAATGAGACCTCCTTTGCACCAGACCAACATGTTGCGTCGAGTGCATAATGTGCATACCGTAAAGGTAACTGTGCTGTGGAAGACATGTCACCCTATCTGAACATGATCGACTCCGTGTCGACCTGTCTTCGTTACTTATGAACCCGTTTGCTTGGACGAGAAGCAGCATGTACACCTTTAAAATGTCTCACGAGTGTAGATATGTACTACACGTGGATCTTTAAAAACTAATTATTTGAACACAATAAGGACAAACAAAAAATAGATATAGTCTTGTCTTCTTTAGACATGTTAGACAAGACAGACCCTTTAAGGCCGTTTAAAATATATCTACAATTTCGATCCTAAGAATCCTACCCATTTAAATAAACGTATATTCATGTAAAAAGGTATCCATAATTGCACTTACTTTTAGCAGTCATAACATATAATTCACCATCATTTGGCTTTATAGTTGAACTCTGGTCTTTTTGACAACGTCCAGGACTTGCTGTTAATCTCCTTTCTGTATCAACGATGCTCACAGCCTGACCATAGTAATTCAAAAATTTGAGTTGGGTTTTTTTCTGTGTGTTGTTTCCTTTCCTTTCTTTTTGTTGTTCAATTCTTATTTTTACATCTATTTACTTATCTTATAGTCAGTTTTTTTTTCTTTTTTGGGATTTTTTGAAAAATGCACTTATGACAGGGAATCGATAAATGTATCACTTTCACCGTTGATGTCCCATTTTATATTTAGATTGACTTTACTTGACGCCTCAATTGTTGTTGCTTTTGTTGTTTAAATTTCTAACTTATAAGCTTTTATTGATATATTATACGCAATATTTTTTCTAAGCAGTGAAGATAATTGCATTACTGTACAAAACACTACTTACAATGCAAATAAAACGAAATGTTGTCAAATCATTTACAGAGCCTGGATTGTATAAACCGGAATAATAGGTTCCCTCAGTGGAGTCTGGTGTAATGGCTGATACACAAAACAAATTACCTTCAGCTATAAAGCAAATAGAAGGATTTTAATAGCAGGACTTTTGTAACTCAATGTATATTTTAACAGAATATGTACTTTAGTGTGTACAAAGTGTACAAAGAACGACGAAATCAAAAGTGCTTGGTTAATAAGTAAACCATAGGTTAATTAATATAACCTCTGATTACATATTGAGAGAGTACCCATCAATTCGTGGTACAGGTTAATTAACATGCAAAAGGATGATATAAAAACTGTTTGGCTAGTTTGTTTTGATAATAATGTACAATAGCAAATAAGGAATCCATGGTTTATCTTACAAACTTAAATTTACTGCATTAAGTACACATTCAAATAGTTCAGTTGTAACATTAATTTTGATTAATTTGAGTTTGCTGTCCAGTGAAAAATATGTCTTGCATATTCAGGACGAGAACAAATTAACAATACATCCAATAGGTAAAGAAATGTTTTTTTTCTTGCAGAAGATTAATAACGGACCTCTATGAATTTTTGCAATTGTTCTTTAACGTATAACGAGCTTTCTTCCTACACGATACACCAATTTCAAATCCTGATTTTAACCGGACGTGGTTGAGTATTTATACATCATGCACTGCCAAACTGATTCCCCCCCTTTCACATATGTTTTGCTTTAGTTAAAAGGGAGTCCAATGATTGCCATATTTGTATACTCCAGTCAACCCTTGATGGTACTATATTTGTTAACTGGTAAACGGTAAATTGAAGGCTTAGAACGTTTATTTCGCCCCTGACTTTATTTGTTTTACTTCTTTGTGCAAGTTGAAATGCTAAAAATATAATTTTAGAAATAATCATGTTGTTATGTTTTATTTTTCTTGTAAAGCACTGTGCACATTACCCTATATTCTATGTGATAGTCATTTTCAAAATGCTTTCATTAGCAAGACTTTAAGTTAGTGTTTTGCTCCAGACCATTTCTAATTACATTTGATATTAAACAAATTATTTTTTTTGTACATTATTTGCAATTCTTACAAAAATTCCAACAAAAAGTTGACCGTAGTTAATGTTTTAAAGCTCTCTGGATAGATTTCATTATTATTCTTTTCTTTACTCTGAAAGCAGTAAGTAATTTACTTAATGCATGTGATTGAGTTTTTATTCTATTTACAACCACTGAGTGAAACCTACACCAAAATAAAACAACTTGAATCTCACCAGTAAACATAACTGACGATGTTGATGAAGTACACTTCTGGTGTAGATTTAGGTCAAATGTTAAGTTTTGTCTGTTTTCACAGACAGTCAAAAGACTATTTCCATCCCCGTTACAAACATTTGTAAATGTTGCCGACGTCAAGGAATAGTAAAAGTTACCAAGGAGTGGATCCATACAGTATGTCTTCGACGAACTTGTATAACCTAGAGGTTAAATCGAAACAAATGAAATCTTAGGATGTAAATGAACATTTCGTATCATTTCTGTGTCTTTAGGTTAGTTAAAATTCATTAATGTTTTGTTGAATGAAATGTAATAAACATAATTAATTATACTAAAAGAAACCAGTATTCGAATTAGTTGAAGCTGCGAGTAATTTCTAATGTTGACGACAGAATGACAAAATATAGGGGTGCTAATTTCAGAAAATTGCTTAGAAAGATTTACTAGGGCGAATATGTATTTGATGAGTTCATAATTGGTAATGAATTGTTTTTTCAAGACATATTTTGCTATTTTCCCTGCCTGATCAAGTAAGGGATTTTCATTGTTTTTCTGTCATACATTTCCTATAACTGTCAGTAAAGATATACATCATGGAATTTGGTCATCCCAATGTCTAGTTCTGAATGATCCTGATAAAGGTATACATCATGGAATTTGGTCATCCCAATGTCTAGTTCTGAATGATCCTGATAAAGGTATACATCATGGAATTTGGTCATCCCAATGTCTAGTTCTGAATGATCCTGATAAAGGTATACATCATGGAATTTGGTCATCCCAATGTCTAGTTCTGAATGATCCTGATAAAGGTATACATCATGGAATTTGGTCATCCCAATGTCTAGTTCTGAATGATCCTGATAAAGCTTAATCCAAAAGTACGCATTTATATAAACAACAATTCAATATCTTATGCAACATTAATATTCAATGTTTTTGTTTGTTCTTTCACATACACACTTTGCTTTATTTTTGCATTGTTCGTGTGTTTGTTCTGTAACTAAATATAAACACTTTTTTTTTCTAAAGAAAAGTCTACGTTTAAGATAAAAAAAAATGTAGCCGCTAAAACATCACCATTTACATTTTTACCACTATCATTACTATATTTACCAACTTTGACCATACTGTTGAACTCTGCCGTTGTTGGGGTTACAGTACACTCAGTTCCAAAGTCTGGATTTACACCTGTTTCCCAAAAACTAACACGCTCATTGGCAAATCTGTTGTTTTCCACTGATATAATTATAAAATCAATAAAAATTAAAAGTATTTTTTTTTTTTTTTTTTAAAGTATTTAAAAAAAAAAAAAAAAAAAGACATATTGTGATTATTTCATGTATTTTGTTACATCAGATGGAAATAAGCTGTATATTTTCTCTATTTATTTATTTTTGATAACGTTATATTTTGTCAGTTTTTCAGTACTTCCCCTTTTTGAATTTAATACCTTTGAGTTCGGTATTTTTGTTATACTTTTTTCTGTGAATTAGGTTTCAAATTATCTTAGAATCTAGTACACATGTAATTTTCTATTAATTTTGTATTTGACAGTGTTTTTTTTTTTTGATACTGAACCTTGATTAATGAAATATAATTATTCGCCTAGGGTTTCGTAAGACATCAATCGGTGATAAAACTCTACGGCGATCTATTAAACATTTCTATGAAACATATCAGTTTATAAAATTTTACTTTAATATTATCGCACTTCCTCTTGAAAAGTTAGTATCCTTTAGACAGGTTATGTTTGGGTTTTTTTTTTCTTTTTTCTTGTTTGGTATCGATTGTTTTCAATTTATTTTTGTTTTGGTAATTTGTGATTTGTGTTTTGTTCTGTTTTTGTTTACAATGTTTTTCCCAAAGTCTTCACAACCTGTGAATATGCGCATTTCTTATGAAGGTAAGTTCCGTGTGGCGTTTCGAATGCAACAAATTTCACTTGTGTATGGCTTTTATAACATGCCTGTACACCCTCATCACCGAACATTTTTTTTGTATCTCAAGAAAATAATCTATTTTTAAGAATTATAATTCGTTCTTTCACAATTATAATTTGAAAAGCATATTAAAATGTTTTATACTTACATGAGCGCAAATAAAAGTAGTAAGAATTTTCGTTTACTCTGGTGAATGATAAACATATATAAAGATATCCAGTTTTCCCGAGATCTTCAAATGGGTGGTGATTTCTAAATAAAAGATTATTTTGGATTTAAAACATTATTGTTGAACTGTCTTCTGTCTTCAAACTCGTGTTTGCCCCACAAAGCCAACTTTCGATTGACATTTGTGGCCTGTTTGTAAACCTATTATATATAAAATGTGTACGTATTTATACATCCCTGGCTTTCCAATTTATGAGTTGAGCAATCCCGATGAAGGTAAATCCAGAAAAGTGTTTTGGACGTACGAAATTTATCAAGATCAGTAATCATTTTTCTCTTATCAGCACTGGGTCGCTAAAACTGTTGGTTGACTGTAAGTCCCGAGGATATCATCAGCTCAGTAGTCAGAGCTTCATCGGAAATAACCAAAACCTCGTAGATAAATATTCAGTGTCTACTTCACACATAACACAAGATGGTCTTCAGTTATATAATCTAGGTGCTGAAGTTGTTTATTTTTGTATTTACTCTAAAGTTTTCCCTTTATTTGTCTTTGTGCTATTATGTTCCTTTTGCTCGTATGACTCTTGACGTGACTCGGTATTTATGCATCCAGCTTTTGGGTTTTTTGGTTTTTGGCGTTTTTGGTGCTGGTGAGCCCTTTACTTTACATATTGTCCTATAACATACGACTTCGCATTCTTTTTCCATTTTTAACGTTTTAATGCTGATATTTTCATTTTTCCTTTAAGTTTCCTTTAACTCTGGCGGCGCAATGATAGTGAAAACAGCAAATATAGAAAATGAAAATAAACAAATAATAAAATAAGTGAAAAGAAAATGATCAGAAAACAAATACAAAAAGAGCAATTCCCGAGGTCGTGTGTCAATATAAGACTACTTTACATGTAACAAGACTCCAAATGACTATTTTGTAAAGAACTTCATGTTTGTTTAGAGTCAATATTTTTAGTCTACCTGATTAGATAATATTCTGGTGATGACTGACCAAGAAAGCAATCAAACACAGTTGAGCTTGTGGATCCATCAATTCTGAACGAATGTTTCTCCAATGTAAGTGTACTGGAATTGATGTGAATTGTTCCATATTCACTACTATCCCAGAGTGCTTGTAATGCTTCAGGGAACGTACAGTGACATCTTGTGTGGTCTAAAGAAAACAAACAAATCTTAAGTAAAATATGTCAACAAATAAGTAAGAGATTAATTCTTTTCAATTCAATTCTTTTTGTGCTGTAAAATAAAATTGTATTTTGCTGCGTGTTAACATAAATTGGAAGCAAAATCACACTTAGTGTATGGTAAAACAGATTTACTCACATCAACTAATAACCAGTAACGATATTCGAAAACAATCATAATGACATCATCACTGGGATAATGTGTTTGCTACTCTAATTTTTACAGCAAATATAAATTATTGCGTCCTCATTTCCTCGATTGTGACATCACTGAATGAGACTTATCACCGAATTTGTACTTACAATGAACAACATGATGAATGCCACTAGTGGAGCAAAATCTGATTACCCTATTGGGGCATATGCGAACTTCCCAATTTTTGACGGGGTTCCTGTTGCTCAGTCCGTAGTGTTTTATGAAGTGTTTTGTGGACTTGAATGTCTTTCCGTGTCTTGTGTTTTTGACATGACATTGTTTCTCTTTGACTTTTAAAATGTCCCCTTGGTATCTTCCGACTCTCTTTTGTACTGATTTATATAAAGAATTCTCATATGTTATGCAATCGATTATCGAATTTAGTGTCTTAGACATAAGCAAAATATGCTTTGCTGAATCCCAAAATAATTGCAGATTCATTGATCGGTGGTTACTTATCGTCCAGCAAAAATATTACATGCTTTAAAATGGGTTATGAGATATAATCAAGAATGCACACATAAACCATACCCCCATTAATAATTCAAAGTATCGGAAAACGGGTAGAAGGTATAAAAAAAAGTATTAACACAAATACCAAAGTTCATTCGAAAAGAGAGACCGATCCATAAAACATGACAAAATCAAACGTAACACTATATCAAACAACGGAACGAAATAACTGTCCCTGACTAGGTATAAGGTGGGTTAAAATATCGGACAAAATCAAACGTAACACTATATCAAACAACGGAACGAAATAACTGTCCCTGACTAGGTATAAGGTGGGTTAAAATATCTGACAAAAATCAAACGTAACACTATATCAAACAACGGAACGAATGGAAATAACTGTCCCTGACTAGGTATAAGGTGGGTTAAAATATCTGACAAAATCAAACGTAACACTATATCAAACAACAGAACGAATTGAAATAACTGTCCCTGACTAGGTATAAGGTGGGTTAAAATATCTGACAAAAATCAAACGTAACACTATATCAAACAACGGAACGAAATAACTGTCCCTGACTAGGTATAAGGTGGGTTAAAATATCTGACAAAAATCAAACGTAACACTATATCAAACAACGGAACAAAATAACTGTCCCTGACTAGGTATAAGGTGGGTTAAAATATCTGACAAAAATCAAACGTAACACTATATCAAACAACGGAACGAAATAACTGTCCCTGACTAGGTATAAGGTGGGTTAAAATATCTGACAAAAATCAAACGTAACACTATATCAAACAACGGAACGAATGGAAATAACTGTCCCTGACTAGGTATAAGGTGGGTTAAAATATCTGACAAAAATCAAACGTAACACTATATCAAACAACAGAACGAATTGAAATAACTGTCCCTGACTAGGTATAAGGTGGGTTAAAATATCTGACAAATCCGAAAATGTTCACACGTTTCAACTCCTCACTGCAACCGCTGCTGATCAAACATGAAGTCAGTCTGTAGAGTAGTCCTGGAGAAATGTGTGACGAACAATTTTAGTACCGAAGAACAGGAAGTAGATGTCTGCCTAGCTCAATATTGCTATAACGTCTGTTGTCTTTAGGACGTGGGACGTCAGAGTACGGCCTATATAGAAAACATGGAAATTGGCGACCCAGACTTGGGGCGCCAAGTTTTGTCTCGAAATCGTAATAGATCTATATTCAAGTAATTAATCTGCGACTGATGTCTGACAAATCCTTAAAGTGCTCATACGTATACATACATATATCCAGCTATTCTGACTCCATGCCGATCACTGTTTGCTCTGTCTACCAAATGCAACCTGCTTGACAGAGAAGCAGCAAATGTTAATCTATATGTCTTTAGTTTGCACCTCCACGCACTCCGGCTCGATACCACGAGGCCAACAAAGCAGTGGACATGATTGAAGATAAATAATGACCACAATTAAAGCATACATACCTATATATTGTAGGAAGCACAGCAATAGAAAAACAATTCCGTTTTCATTAGTTAGGAAGAACGAAACAATCATTTCTTTGTCAGATGCATGCTTATTTTTCACATTACTATATAATCGAATGGGTCAATCATGCATTAATAAGTATATAATTGTGTTTTCGTTTGAAAATCATTTAACAACTTTTAATAGTTAAACATGAGCGTGTAAATTTGGTTTTGTTTCTATTAATTGGACCAGTCAACTGTTATTATTGAACCGATCAATTTAAAAGTCTATAATTGCAATAAATTCATTAACAAGTGTCGGTGTTTGGTTGTCTTCCAAAGAAAACCATATAACTTTACATACTTGTATGTCTTTAACAATCTGTTCTGCATAATTAAACAAACTAGGCGGACGATATTAAATAGTCAAAATCTAGGTACGAAACTTAATGGGATATGTATTAAAGGACCATTAGCCACGATTTAGAAAAAAAAAAAAATATGATTTTGTTTTGTTTCAAACATTTATTAAAGGAGAATATAGAAATAATAATTTGCTATTAACAGCTAATTTGGTTCAATTTTGTAAAATTAATCTCTAAAACATCGCTGATATATAATTTCCTACAAGACAATTATTCTTGCAAGTCATCAATTCGACCTTATTTTGGTCCAGTTGCCCTAAATAAAACCTTAAAGGCATTTCAAGTAAATAGAATAGCCAAAGAGATCAAGACCAACTTCAAATAACAAAATTATGAATCAAACTTAAACTAACATTATGTCAAATAGGAAGTTTATAAATTTGTACATCGGAGAGATATATTACTTAAGTGTTCTAACAATGAAGTTACAATTGACAAGAAAGCTTCAACTTCAACTTCAAACCAACATATAATTTTGTACTTTGACATAGTTCTATAAAGCCGGTTGGTCAGACATCTGCAGAGGAATGACATAATAACAATATTTCAGAAAGGATATCCGCCATAAAACGACTAGCAATTGTATCAAACTAACAAACAAAAATAATTAACATTGCGCCACGATAGCAATTTGTCAACTTTAACTTTATAACAATTATTATATCATGTTGTTGTAAACCGACAAAATGATTGTACTCATCAGATTTGTATTTTTAAATGTTGTCAAGATTCCTTACTTTTAATTTTTTCATGAGATAAATGCCGAAAAGGGAGATAACTGCGGTTATAATGCAAAGCACTCACCTTTTGGAGAGAGTCAGATACATGTTTTCGCACAATGCAGCATTTACTTTTGCAAAGTGTACACAAAACACACAGAAAAATATAATTATCTTTTTAATCAAATAACAACACTGAATGTTTTAAATCATAAATATAATTAGTTGCATGCTCAATGCATGTCAGGCAATTTTGCGTTTCGTTTGTTCAGTTTAAACATACAACACAGACCACAACCAATGTAGCCGAAGCATATATACAGAACACAATACAACTTGATATGTTAATAATCAAGAATTATAACTATGATTGTATAAAATATAACATATTTACATGATATGCAAACTACTGAAACAGATATTAAAATAACTGTCCCTGACTAGGTATAAGGTGGGTTAAAATATCGGACAAAATCAAACGTAACACTATATCAAACAACGGAACGAAATAACTGTCCCTGACTAGGTATAAGGTGGGTTAAAATATCTGACAAAAATCAAACGTAACACTATATCAAACAACGGAACGAAATAACTGTCCCTGACTAGGTATAAGGTGGGTTAAAATATCGGACAAAATCAAACGTAACACTATATCAAACAACGGAACGAAATAACTGTCCCTGACTAGGTATAAGGTGGGTTAAAATATCTGACAAAAATCAAACGTAACACTATATCAAACAACGGAACGAAATAACTGTCCCTGACTAGGTATAAGGTGGGTTAAAATATCTGATAAAATCAAACGTAAGACTATATCAAACAACGGAACGAAATAACTGTCCCTGACTAGGTATAAGGTGGGTTAAAATATCTGACAAAAATCAAACGTAACACTATATCAAACAACGGAACGAAATAACTGTCCCTGACTAGGTATAAGGTGGGTTAAAATATCTGACAAAAATCAAACGTAACACTATATCAAACAACGGAACGAAATAACTGTCCCTGACTAGGTATAAGGTGGGTTAAAATATCTGACAAAAATCAAACGTAACACTATATCAAACAACGGAACGAAATAACTGTCCCTGACTAGGTATAAGGTGGGTTTAAATATCTGACAAAAATCAAACGTAATACTATATCAAACAACGGAACGAAATAACTGTCCCTGACTAGGTATAAGGTGGGTTAAAATATCTGACAAAAATCAAACGTAACACTATATCAAACAACGGAACGATATAACTGTCCCTGACTAGGTATAAGGTGGGTTAAAATATCGGACAAAATCAAACGTAACACTATATCAAACAACGGAACGAAATAACTGTCCCTGACTAGGTATAAGGTGGGTTAAAATATCTGACAAAAATCAAACGTAACACTATATCAAACAACGGAACGAAATAACTGTCCCTGACTAGGTATAAGGTGGGTTAAAATATCTGACAAAAATCAAACGTAACACTATATCAAACAACGGAACGAAATAACTGTCCCTGACTAGGTATAAGGTGGGTTTAAATATCTGACAAAAATCAAACGTAATACTATATCAAACAACGGAACGAAATAACTGTCCCTGACTAGGTATAAGGTGGGTTAAAATATCTGACAAAAATCAAACGTAACACTATATCAAACAACGGAACGATATAACTGTCCCTGACTAGGTATAAGGTGGGTTAAAATATCGGACAAAATCAAACGTAACACTATATCAAACAACGGAACGAAATAACTGTCCCTGACTAGGTATAAGGTGGGTTAAAATGTCTGACAAAATCAAACGTAACACTATATCAAACAACGGAACGAAATAACTGTCCCTGACTAGGTATAAGGTGGGTTAAAATATCGGACAAAATCAAACGTAAGACTATATCAAACAACGGAACGAAATAACTGTCCCTGACTAGGTATAAGGTGGGTTAAAATATCTGACAAAAATCAAACGTAACACTATATCAAACAACGGAACGAAATAACTGTCCCTGACTAGGTATAAGGTGGGTTAAAATATCTGACAAAAATCAAACGTAACACTATATCAAACAACGGAACGAAATAACTGTCCCTGACTAGGTATAAGGTGGGTTAAAATATCGGACAAAATCAAACGTAACACTATATCAAACAACGGAACGAAATAACTGTCCCTGACTAGGTATAAGGTGGGTTAAAATATCGGACAAAATCAAACGTAACACTATATCAAACAACGGAACGAAATAACTGTCCCTGACTAGGTATAAGGTGGGTTAAAATATCTGACAAAATCAAACGTAAGACTATATCAAACAACGGAACGAAATAACTGTCCCTGACTAGGTATAAGGTGGGTTAAAATATCTGACAAATCCGAAAATGTTCACACGTTTCAACTCCTCACTGCAACCGCTGCTGATCAAACATGAAGTCAGTCTGTAGAGAAGTCCTGGAGAAATGTGTGACGAACAATTTTTAGTACCGAAGAACAGGAAGTAGATGTCTGCCTAGCTCAATATTGCTATAACGTCTGTTGTCTTTAGGACGTGGGACGTCAGAGTACGGCCTATATAGAAAACATGGAAATTGGCGACCCAGACTTGGGGCGCCAAGTTTTTGTCTCGAAATCGTAATAGATCTATATTCAAGTAATTAATCTTGGACTGATGTCTGACAAATCCTTAAAGTGCTCATACGTATACATACATATATCCAGCTATTCTGACTCCATGCCGATCACTGTTTGCTCTGTCTGCCAAATGCAACCTGCTTGACAGAGAAGCAGCAAATGTTAATCTATATGTCTTTAGTTTGCACCTCCACGCACTCCGGCTCGCTACCACGAGGCCAACAAAGCAGTGGACATGATTGAAGATAAATAATGACCACAATTAAAGCATACATACCTATATATTGAAGGAAGCACAGCAATAGAAAAAACAATTCCGTTTTCATTAGTTAGAAAGAACGAAACAATCATTTCTTTGTCAGATGTATGCTTATTTTTTCACATTACTATATAATCGAATGGGTCAATCATGCATTAATAAGTATATAATTGTGTTTTCGTTTGAAAATCATTTAACAACCTTTTAATAGTTAAACATGAGCGTGTAAATTTGGTTTTGTTTCTATTAATTGGACCAGTCAACTGTTATTATTGAACCGATCAATTTAAAAGTCTATAATTGCAATAAATTCATTAACAGGTGTCGGTGCTTGGTTGTCTTCCAAAGAAAACCATATAACTTTACATACTTGTATGTCTTTAACAATCTGTTCTGCATAATTAAACAAACTAGGTGGACGATATTAAATAGTCAAAATCTAGGTACGAAACTTAATGGGGATATGTATTAAAGGACCATTAGCCACGATTTAGAAAAAAAAAATAAAATATGATTTTGTTTTGTTTCAAACATTTATAAAAGGAGAATATAGAAATAATAATTCGCTATTTACAGCTAATTTGGTTCAATTTTGTAAAATTAATCTCTAAAACATCGCTGATATATAATTTCCTACAAGACAATTATTCTTGCAAGTCATAAATTCGACCTTATTTTGGTCCAGATGCCCTAAATAAAAACCTTAAAGGCATTTCAAGTAAATAGAACAGCCAAAGAGATCAAGACCAACTTCAAATAACAAAATTATGAATCAAACTTAAACTAACATTATGTCAAATAGGAAGTTTATAAATTTGTACATCGGAGAGATATATTACTTAAGTGTTCTAACAATGAAGTTACAATTGACAAGAAAGCTTCAACTTCAACTTCAAACCAACATATAATTTTGTACTTTGACATGGTTCTATAAAGCCGGTTGGTCAGACATCTGCAGAGGAATGACATAATAACAATATTTCAGAAAGGATATCCGCCATAAAACGACTAGCAATTGTATCAAACTAACAAACAAAAAATAATTAACATTGCGCCACGATAGCAATTTGTCAACTTTAACTTTATAACAATTATTATATCATGTTGTTGTAAACCGACAAAATGACTTTACTCATCAGATTTGTATTTTTAAATGTTGTCAAGATTCCTTATCCCTGGGACTATTATACTATACTATATATAGTATAATAGTCCCAGCTTATCCTTACTTTTAATTTTTTTCATGAGATAAATGCCGAAAAAGGGGAGATAACTGCGGTTATAATGCAAAGCACTCACCTTTTGGAGAGAGTCAGATACATGTTTTCGCACAATGCAGCATTTACTTTTGCAAAGTGTACACAAAACACAGAGAAAAATATAATTATCTTTTTTAATCAAATAACAACACTGAATGTTTTTAAATCATAAATATAATTAGTTGCATGCTCAATGCATGTCAAGCAATTTTGCGTTTCGTTTGTTCAGTTTAAACATACAACACAGACCACAACCAATGTAGCCGAAGCATATATACAGAACACAATACAACTTGATATGTTAATAATCAAGAATTATAACTATGATTGTATAAAATATAACATATGTACATGATATGCAAACTACTGAAACAGATATTAAAACATTAATTTGAGATATCAATTACAGTTTTAGTCTTTAAGAATGTATATGTACATATAAATATTTCCTATTTTTCTTATATAATAAACGTATAAGAATTATAAGAATAGCAGCCAATTTTGCAACTGCTTATCATTAAAAGGTTTATATAGCCTGATAAAGCTATATGAATATTTATTGAAAATAAAATAAAACTCGTAGTCTCCAGTTAAAATATCGAATTCCATAATCGAAATGTAAAAAAAAAACGATTTGTTAATCTAATCTATATTCTTAATTTTGAACGTAAAAAAAAAATTCCATCAGTGGAGATTTTTCATGCTATATGCTATTACGGGTCATACATAGCCAAATAGTATTTAGAGGAATTTTTTTTTCATTAAATTTCTTTTAAACCTATATTAAAAAAATATTGAACAATTAGGGAAGTGTTATGATAATAATAAATATTTCACTTTAAACACCACATTTCCTATATGACCACATAGATCAAACGACAAACCAGATAATACAAATGTAAATGTATATATAATTACTAGTTATTAATTTCAATAAATATCAGACATCGAAAGTGTTTACGTTATCTATTTACACCTCCTACTACATTTACATCTTTTGATCCATGCATACTTAAAGTATTCATAACGTCCATCGTTGCAGAGAAACTCAATTTCTCTGGTCTTTGTTCTTTTTGGATAACAACATTGTTTTTCTTTACAATTAGTACAAAACTTCAATCTGTACGCCCGTACACTTTGACAGTCTTTATAAGAAATTCGTTCTTTCTTTGTTATCCGTGTTGTTGGAGTACATTTTTTCTTTCGCTGAAATAAAAACGTATTATATATTAATCAGCGATCAATTCCATAAAAAGATCTCAAAAGAATATATACTCGTCATGAACATTTCAGTATAACCACCAAAAATGCTAGAAGTCACAGGTTATATGCTTCTATGCATAACACCGTTTACCAATTCAAAAAATATAAATTTTAAGCACTAACGTCTGTTTCAAAATTCTCATGATACATTTTGATATGAAATTATCACGTTTTTTTAATTTTTGGTTCAATGATGGATGCTTAGCATTCAGCAAGTTTCTAGTAATATACTATTCTTTTGTACTTGACCAAAATGCCAAGTCGAATCTTAACATGCCAGCTCTCAATGTAATTATACGCAGGGAGACTCATTTATATTCGATGATTACTTCCGTAACACACCCTACGGGTCGTCAGTACAGCAATAGGTAAGACTGATCAAAATCCATTGTATCTTTGAATATGGACAGAAGACAAAACTCTGCTGCACACGATAGCAAATACAATTGTTTTAAATTGCAATTTGGAACACAGATTCTGCCGTAGCGATCGCCGGTAATAGGGTGAAAACTATGCGTAAAACATAGCAAGAAACTATTTAATGCCACTTTCACATTTAATTGTATAACTATTTATCGTATACATCATAAGTTTGCTAATGTTTGTACAAGTAGCATCGTATGTCAACCTTATAGCACGAACAAACTAATTACTTTACGCGGACATTGAATGCTTTTAGACGCAAATAACGGATTCCCGGTTCCGTTCAGATAAACCAAAGGAAGTAATCATAAACAATAGTTTTATCTAATACCTAATTTAAAGATTTAACAGAATAAATGTTCGATCACTGATAAAGTTCATCCTGAAGCAATCATTGCCAAGAAAAGAAATGTCAATTAAGGAATGAAAGCTACGAAAACTAATTACAGTCATCAATGGTTTTAGTTTCAAACACAATTTATCAAATGAAATAAATATCAAGATAATATGCCTCGGCTTCTCGAATGTTCTTTAAGTTTTATTAGTTATACAAGCTAGCTCAATCTAATAACCGACTTTAGAATGTCTACTCAAAACCTTAAAGTCAGTGACAGAACCAGATGTTTAAGCAATGTTTGTAGATTTTATCAACTCTTAGTCATCAAAGTTTACCAATATATAGGATTAATTAGTTTTTCACGAAAAATTGCAATATGAGGATTATCGGGTGAGATGTGAAAGGCATTGGTACTAATCCAGGACTGAACAAAGACTAATAAAAAACGGAATATTGAGTTTACATTGACGTAGAGTATACAGGTTTCTCTCTTTTAAAAGGCACCTTACTGGTCATAAAACGTCCCATGCAAAAAAAAAAGAAGAAAAAGACCAATGTCTCATGCACATTGAAAGTCATTGACAATGTCATAATTCTTCTATATATGTATGCAAGTAACTAATGTCCAACTTTTTATATCGCTACATTCCCGAAGACCATCATTTTCAAAATCTATATAAATTGCTGTTATAGTATACCAGGAAGTGTGGTTCTGACTTTAATACACTATGCAAACATTGTGTTCTTTGAAACGATATTTCATGTTGAATAAACGATACAGTCAGAAAAAAAAAATATTTTTTTTTGCTGTTACCATTATTCTGCATCACAAACTAAGCCTTCACAGATTGCACCATTCATGTTGTACTAAACATCCTTTCAAAGAATTCTTGCTGTCTCTTGTGGGTGTTTGAATTTCGGGATTTTTGAATGAAAGTATTTTTTGCAAAACTCCAGAGTTTCGTCTGCCGCGGGCTGAAGTTAAATTCCTGATAAGTGTATTGCTAAAATTGTTGCAAGGAAATTGCCAAAATTGTTGCAAGGAAATTGCTAAAATTTTTGAAAGGAAATTGCTAAAATTGTTGAAAGGAAATCCAAAGCATTTAAGAATACCTAAGAAAAATAAGATAATCAGGTGGAAAAGTTTGGTGGATATATGTTTTTATCTTACAGATAGGTTTAAAATGAGCAGACTATCTTTAATGTTGAATAAGGATTTCATTGTTCACACTTTACATGTCTTTACATGTTAGATATACGCTACGAGGAAAAAACAATATTGTTTAGATCGCAGTCAAAACAGAAATGATATAATATCGTTTTACTCCAAATCACTGGAATCGAAATATAGTTCTTTTCGCTAAGTGAACAATAAAAAGAGGCTAAAATAGGTTTGAAATTATTTAAAGTGAGCTGATTCAAAAATGTCATGTATTGGTATTTGACTAATCAAAATGATATAATTAAAAAGACTGTGAACTAAGTACTATTTTTCAATTTATTTTATCGTACAACTCTTTTATTTAGACGGATCCTCGAAAATACATCAAACCTCGCCAAATTGTACGACATTTCTACTTTTAATCTGATTTCTGGCTGGTAATTGGAATTTTTAACGTAATTTAACAAGACATCCTGAATAAATATTGTGATAGAATAAGAAAAAAATAGACCTTAATTTAACCTACGACAAATTCAATTATTGAATGTGAATGTTCATTCTTAATTGAATATTAAGATACAATACACATTGTAATAAACGAAATAGAATCCTTGGTTATACTTCATTGATTAAGTACAAACAATATCATGTAGGTTTCTATAGTATTTCTGTTTATCTTCACAACTAGTTTTTAGATATCTTAAGGGACTTCTGTCGAAAACCATATTATTTTATTCATACCGTAAAGGTCAGGAACAAGCAAGATTTCAGTAAATTTTGGTGCAAACTAATTACACGTACAAACAAAAATCAAACATACGTGTAAACTATAGTCACGAAGACAATTGAAAAAATTGCAATAAGTAAAAATTTGCAAAAGTGAATATTGAATTTATCTACACGACTTCTTAAATGTCGAAGCATCATATAAACATAAACTTCTTGTATATTATCCAAACGATAGTTTGCTACTGTAGTTAGAATTAATCAAGGGACTTTAAATTTTGCTTTAATTAAAAAAAAAAAGAATAAGTCATTTTATTTTTTTTTTTTTAATTTCTCAAGCCTGAATTTCACTCAAAATCATAACATGATACGTTTAAAAGCTACCTTGGTCCGTCGTCTTTAGTTGGAGTAATCTTTTGAAAAGAACACTCCTTTTCATTTGACATTTACTTTTAAACATTTCTAAAAATGTTTTTCTTATTACTCAAATACTATGCCATATTTTCTAGAGCTTTGACCCCACATTTAAGGGATATTCATGTAGTACAAACTTACATCATTACTATACAATACTGTTCCACATGGGCGTAAATAACATAACCTTGTGTCTTCCTTCCGCCTGCAGTGCTTTGGTGCCATACGGACAGATATTCCTACACCACATGTGACTGAACATTGGCTCCATTTTGTTCCGTTTAGGGAACAGTCAGTGACACCAGTCTGTATCACTTCATTTCGTTGTTTAGATTCTTCAACTGAAAATAAAGAGAGATACAAAAATATAAAGAGAAACACATATATACATATTTGAAAACCTTTGAAACTACTCCAGTTTACTGACAGAATTCTCTCATATTTCATTTAGTCCAAAATGCTGAAACATGTATGTTTTACAGGAATATGGCAGTTGTTATAAGACAGTCCGTTTCTAAATATGTTGGCGTTTGCATTTGTTGTAGTTCAGTGTTTCTGTTGTTCCGTTGCTTTCCTCTTATAGTTAATGTGTTTCCCTCGGTTTTAGTTTGTTACCCGGATTTGTTTTTGCGTAATCGAATTATGACTATTGAACAGCGGTATACTACTGTTGCCTTTATTTAAGTATGATTGTAACAATGGGGCAGGAGTTTCTTGCCCTTTCGAAACACCTAAGTCTTTAAAGGGGTTCGTGTTGCTGTTGCTCTAATATTCTGTATCGTATGCTATGATGTTTTTCTTTAAATATTGCTGTATATAATTGCATATTATGTCAATCAATTGTCATTGGGACATTTCATACTTTGAATTTCACATTCGGTTTTGTGTAAGAGTTAGGGAATTTATATGGACTGATGGGCAATAGATTTGGTAGTGCTTTAGGGTTAAACATTTCGATAAGTGCGATAACTTATCACTGGTCTTAAAAGCTTATCAACGAGACTAACACTCAGTAAAAAAAAAAAGAACACACGAGAGAGCTGGATCTTACACACTTCCAAAGTTCACGAGTTCGCTATTGATTTTTGACGGATGTATAAAAGTTTTTTCCAAACTTGTTTCCGAATCCCATATTTGAATTTTTCAATAACTAATATTGTTCAAACTAAACTGGATTTTCTCCTAAAAGAAGTTATGAAGATAAATTTCCCCAGGTAAGTAGCTTTGTTTCTAATTAATAAGTTGTAAATGCAATTTTTAAAATTTAGTAGGTAATAATATGAAAGATATAACGCTTGCGTAAGACAATTTTAAAAATTGGGTTATGATTTGTCACACATAAGAAAAAGAAAATCTGCGCGCAACAACATATTGTTGGTTATGATTAACAATGCTTTTAAAAATTCTGAAACAAAATCGCCACTTTTGCATATAATTTAATATTTATAATAATTCAGTGTCATGGTTTGGTAAAGTAATGCCATGGTTTGGTCCATGCTCGCCATGGTTCATACATTTATATCATACATATGTTACATATATGAAATAGAATTAGTGAGATAGATAAACAAAAATTAATGAACAAACATTGCACAAAGTCATGTTTTTCTCTGACTGTTAATGACGTCTTTATACTAAATCCAATGGATGTTGGATGTGTACCGATTGATATTTTAGCCTTAGATACATGATTTTTTTATTAGTTGTTATTGGCTTTGAACTAGCTGTCAGTAGCTGCGAGTACTCTCAGATCTGAACCTTTTTGTTGTTAGAGATGAGGGATGGATAAATACCCTGTCACGTCCGGTCTGTGTTTATGTTTGATGTTTTCCTGCTTTTTTCAACTGATTTTTATAGTTTGTTCTTATGTTGTGATGGTGTGCTGTTACACCACTGTCCCAGGTTAGAGGGAGGGTTAAGAGCTCACAAACATGTTTAAATCCGCCACATTCTTTATTTGCCTGTCCCAAGTCAGGAGCCTGTAGTTCAGTGGTTGTCGTTGGTTCATGTCTGTCATATTTGGTTTTTTTTTCGTAAATTGTTTTGTTTTAAAAAGTAAAATAACAAAAACACCGAACTCCGAAGAAAACTCAAAACGAAAAGTCACTAATCAAATGGTAAAATCAAAAGCTCAAACAATTTCAAACGAATGGATAACAACTGTCATATTCCTGATTTAGTAAAGGCATTTTCTTTTGTAGAAGATGGTGGATAAAACCTGGTTTTATAGCTAGCTAAACCTCTCACTTGTATAACAGTCGCATAAAATTCCATGAATTAGGCCGTTGGCTTTTCTCAGTTGAATTGTTTCATATTTTTCATGTCGGGGCCTTTGAGAGCCGACTATACGGTATGGGTTTTTCTCATTGTTGAAGGCCGTACGGTTGCCTATAATTGCTTACATCCACTTCATTTGAACTTTGGTGGATAGTTGTCTCATTGACAATCATACCTCATCTCCTTATTTTATATAATACAATTATTTGAATAATTTGAGTCTATAGCTTTATTGAGAAGTAAACATAAAACGACGAGAAGGATTACAGATTCCATGATGTGGTTTTCATTTTGAAAATGCCAAAGTCTTAAAAAATGAAATTACATATGGAGAGAACCAACAACCTTCCTAGTCAATTGAAGGATCTTGAAAAAGATAAGTTATACATTTTTAAAGTAACCGTCACTCAAGCCATAAAATGTTATCATATGTGAAAATGTAGCTTCTCAAATTCAAATAAGAGATAGACTTTTATTTGCGTTCACAGCATAGTTTTACGTAATCTAACATTTTGTATATTGAGACATTTATTTCTACCTTAAAGTAAATTTAGAATCGCATGTTAATAAGTTTCTTACCCCATGTTGGATTATTTTGCGGGCGTATTTTGTAATTGTTTGTAACGTGTCTTGGTATTTTGTTAGACTCTGTTTTATTTGGTTTCAAACAGCTCCATTCTTTACAACATTGTCCTCTGACAGCCATCAATTCGGCATTGGGGCAAAATATCATAGACGGCTTCCGGTACTCTTGAGGACACAAGTCAACGCAACCATAATGTCCATTTTGACAAGTGCAACGATTTCTACAGTTATTGTTCAGATAAAACGTGTCGCCATCATTATAACTTTTACCATTGATCACACATGCCTTTGGAGTATTAGCTGAAAAGAATGACATGCTCATTTTAAATTGTACCACATGTATCTCAAAGTGATGTTATTTTCGATTTTTTTTTAATTGCGTTTCAAACACAGTACAGTTTACCCGTGTTAACAAACAGATAACGAAGTACAATGCAATTAACGTTCTTCTAAAAATTAAAATTCACAGGGGAGATCTCTCTTGATTTCAATGCAATTTTTAGATGGCAAAAATACCGTGGCATATGTTTGATGACATTTAATTTCTAGGAAGTAAATTTAAACTAAAAATGCGTTTTCAATACCGCTTGTTAGTTTCCACACATAATTGTATGAAAATGATCTAAAACGTTTTAAATGTGTAGTTGTATTGTCATAATAAAACAGACGTCTCTGTAATTACAGTAACTACTAATGGTTTCAGCACCACAGTAATAGCTCTTCAAATTCCAAATAATACAACAGTGTTATGGAATTGTTTGAACAACCATTTCATTTCACTGGCAAACCATTACAAGAACCATGGATATAATAGCTATTATATCTATGCAAGAACTAGAGAAAACCTGTAAGACAAGTCAATTCTATATACATAATCTGTGTTGATACATTTACTTCGTATTCCCTTATGATCTGGTGTTTGATCAATATTTATCTTAGAATTATGAGACAAACACGGCGAATCGATTGTTAATTCATTGATAATTGTACAGTATTTACAGTCACAAAGGTAATATAGTGCCATACGAAGACACTATCTTTTGTTACATGGTAAACTTCATGTCAGATAGATTAATAAATTATTTGAAATTGATAAATTACCTTGCATCATATTAAAATCATTGTTCTACACTGAAAAAAAACCAACTGAAATACTGGTGGTTTAATGTTCGTCTTCAATACACTGTTTCTATCGCCACTGACTATAATTTGAGTGTAGATATATCTCGAAAACTAGGGTTTCAGTTTACAGTTTAAACATGTGAAAAGTTTGTTTCTATAAATATATTATATATATACCGGTAGTATATCTGATGGCCACTATATCTGGTACCTCAGTTTATACTATATTTTCATTTGTTGCATATTCTTATTTTAAGTAGTGTTTGTACTTGTTTTCTTGTTAGTATCTTATTGTCATCAGTGGAATTTTATATATACTCCTACTTGCATGGTTCTCGTTTGTATCTTTTATCTAAATCAACTGCCAAAAATGTAGAACTATTTAGAAAAAATAAGCTAGGGAACTGACCATATGCTTTCAATAAAAATACAATTCAGTCTTGGTTTTATTATGTTTCTTCATGATACCACTTTTTCATGTTTTGTGTGTGACTTTTATTACTCCTAAACTAATAATCGTTCTTATCTATTCAACGTTCCATAATGTTGGTCTAGACGGTATTTGATATTGTTTAATGCAAAAACGAGCTTCGCATGTTATTGTTAGGACTATCACGTATTTTTTCCTGTGTCTTTTCCTGAAATATGATTTCTTTGATAATTTTTAAAACATATTCAAAATGATTCTATAATCAATAATGGAGAGGAACAAAAGTTGTTACAGTTGGCCCTGAAAAGTCGCCCAATTCAAAATCTATGAAAACAAAACAATATTAACAAATCAATGTATCCAGTTTTATATCCTTTTTATTACACTGTTATACCATAAACAGTCTGCTTAACTAAATTGACTTCGTATCATCAGAGGTCATTTCTGACATAAACCGGCTAAAGCAAAACAATGTGATGTTAATATAGATCATTTATTGGAAATAAAAGCTTTGATTTTCCTTTTTTTATTTCATCCATTTATAGAAGGAAGTCTTCCTGAATAGAATTGTACTGGTTCGTAACAGAGCGGTCTATAGACAAATCCATATGATGTAGTTTATGGCGGTATAGATGAGAAAGCTGTTCCACCAAAGTATTGTTTGCCTAATAAGCGACATGACTCAGTATAGGATTTTTCAAGATAACGATTGCATGAGGTGTGAATTCCGACAAAAAAGGTTGTTCAGCTTGGTATAAATACATGTGTCCCGTCCCATTTATAAGAAAATTTGTCAAGTATTTCATTTTGTAGTCTATATAATTTCTGTAAAAATAATGGTCAATTAGTTCTTGATACAACGTTATATTTTAAAAAAATTGCTGCTTCTATAAGCGTAGTGGAACCTGTAGATTTATATTTTTAGGGAATCTTTAGAAGTGTGCTATCTCTCCTTTTTGAACCAACTACATGATGGTACCATGCAACAGTATAAATGTAAGGAGCAATTGTATGATTGCCAATGAGACAACTATCCACTAGAGTTTAGATGACGAATATAAGCAATTAAAGGTCAATGTATGGCCTTCAACAACGACAAAATTATCTGCCTAATAAAGAACAATACAATTTTTGAAAAACAAGTATGACAGACATGAACTTACGACAACTACTGAATTATACCGAATGTGGCGGGGTTTAACATGTTTGACATCGCTCAACCCTCCCCTAACTTGGGACATTGATGTAACAGCACAACCTAAGAACAAACTGTAAAAACAAGTTTTAGCTTTCTAAAAAGCTATGGACTGCTTCGCTCTACCCTAATTTAAGGTAATATGTGTGCATGTGGTTGTTAATTAATATTGGAAATGTGGTATTTTTAGATATTGATTGATAAAAAATTGATGTTCTTTAAGATTGTCTGTATGCGTTATATACCCATGCTTTTAAAAAATCTAAATTTCTTGTTGAAAATTAAAACAATTATAAATAGACACGACTCTGGAGGTGTGCCTAGATTGTCAGAAGTTATAAACTACAGATAATGCATTTTTGTAAACATTGTATATGAACATTGTTTAGCAAAGCAAATCGTGCAAATTGCAGAGTAACAAAGCAAATAAACACGTGTTAATAATTGATATTTCAATATTGAATTCATCTGTGAAATGTATGCATAATAAAACGAACATGAATTAATGACAGTTGATCGGAACTGAAATACACATAGTCAATTTTCCGGCATTTAATGTCTTATCCTGGCCGAGAAAAGTCTGTAATTCTTTATCTCATTTAAGCCAATAGCTGTTGCTGTATCTCAGCCGCATCCAATCAGAATCTATACGTGAAAAGTAATTTATTCAAGATGGCGTGTATTTCGATTGAAACTAATAGCTCCGCACCGTGATGCGAAGCAATAAAGCTTAACTCAAGATTGGTAAAACTAATAACAAAAACTGACGGGGTTCCGGATTTTAGATAGACACGTGAGTATGTGGTGGGAGTTAACTATTAACTAGGATATTTAAATCTGAATCCTCCTCCTTTTAATCTCGTCCTTTGGAGTAAGAAAAGGTTCAAGGAACATGCAAAAAAATCAGAACAGAAAAAACACTTTACTTCAAAATAATAGACTGAATAATCGATAACAAGACCACAAGTCCAAGCACAAAAATAACAACGGGCGAAAAATGCATGTTACATAATTGTAATATATCATTAAAGTATTTAACCTTTGTCCTTTTTGTTTACTGAATTTGCAATGCAAGAAGTGAAAGTATGAGAAGTAAAATGAAATCCTACATCAAGCATTCTATTACAAAAATGTATATGTATCATTATCTTTCATAGATTATCACTGAAATATTACCCTTGAAACAATCTGCTAGTGAATACCTAGATACACATTTAATACCTAGTTTCATTATTGATGGATTATTCTCGTCGTTGACGATACTTATCCACAACCGGTCACGATTTGATGTTATATGATCGAGTCGTTAAGCAGATTATTTTTATTATTTCTCACCTTTACAAATGCCATGCTGCGCATTAGGTAGAAGATCGCAGTATAATCCTTTATCTGTATCACACCTGTCTACAACACTACACGTGTCACCGTATTGTCGGGCACACATGTGACAACAGCCACATCCATCTATCACACGTGGTATACCATATTCACAATTTAACTGTTTGTATGGGCAGTCGCAAACTCTTGGACACTCGCTATCTATCTGTGAAATATAAAAAAAAAATAAAAATTCAGGTATACCTTTATTCTTAACATACAGCAAAAAGGTGTAGTCAATATTGATGGAATGGAAAGAAAAGAAGAGAAGATGAAGAAGTCCAGAGCATATTTGAGGGATACAATCTACAGTTGGTGGAGTGATTATGATTTTCAGTTATGAAGATAAATAAAAATGAGAGAGGAACGTGAGTACAGTAAGAAAAAAGAGAGTTATATTAAAGCTAGGAACAGCAGCGAAATGAGCGTTATGCAAAAAGAGCAGATGCAAGTTAAGAAAATATATGAAAGAGAGAAAGAGAGAGATTTGACTAAATACGAGATAATGAGAGATTTGACTAAATACGAGATAGAGAGAAAGATTTGACTAAATACGAGATAGAGAAAGATTTCACTAAATACGTGATAGAGAGAGATTTGACTCAATGCGAGATAGAGAGAGATTTGACTAGATACGAGATAGAGAGAGATTTGACTCAATGCGAGATAGAGAGAGATTTAACTAAATACGAGATGGCAAAAGATTTGACTAAATTCTTGCACAACCGTCGGCTGGGAAAAAAGTGACTGATTACAAACGTTGCACAAGGTTTTTTTTTATCTAATTTTCACTTGCTTATAAGATGTTCCATAAATGAAAATGTGTTATGTATAGTGTTTGAAATGATTTGACAGTTGCAGATAATTTACAGTTCCCATAAGTAAAATTTGATTTCCATAAATACAAATAATAATTACTATTTTATACGTCATTTTCTGCAACACTGGTAATTCCTAATTCGTCTTAAATTGTTTGACATGCACTGGATTTTACGAATTGTCATTTTTGAAAGATTAATTGACATTTTGTTGTCAAGTTTAATGCCATGGAAGGAAACTGAATTCTTGCTTCAATAATAACATTAGAAATATGAAGTTAGAATAGAAGGTGCAGCGTTTATTGGATATACAAGTAAAAGTCAAAATTAATAAAAAATTATGTAAATTTTTGCAGCTTCTGAAAACGTAAATTGATTAAGAATAAAAGGAGATATATGATATACGTCAATAAGACAGCAACCCAAAAATTTCAAAACCCCAAAGTACTAAAGTCATTTAGAAGTCTCCACAAGATCTCCAACAAAAGACACGTGTTATATATTAATATAGCTCAGAATTTAGTAAAGTATTGAATAAATTCATCTGGTATCATCATCAATCAAAGATCTCCATTTACACAAATTTACCAAAAAGACAGAAAGCATTGAGATAGATGTATAACAAACGACAACTGATCTTCCTTGTTCAGGAACCTTAGTAGTGGTTATATTTGTTTATAGATTAGTATTTTTTGTCTTTTATAAAATGTAGCTGCCAAAAAAATATCCAGTAGTTAAATTCTCTCACTTGTCTATTTGTCCTGAATCAGATCGTGTGGTATAGACACGTGTTTGTTTTTTGTTTTAGACCATTAATATCTAAAGATGTCTTTTTTTTGTTGGCTTGTTAGACTTTTGTGTTGATTTTAAAGTAACGTTTAGCCATGTTTGTTCCTTTACACAAAATACGGGCACATCACGTTTGCGCTTAAAGCTGTGGTCACACCTTACCGGATAGCTCGAAAGGACGCCGAACGGATTAATAAAAAGCTTTCCGTTGACAAAATTTTTATCCGTTGGGAGTCCGTTAGTGTACTGAACAAATAAAACGGACGCTTTACGAATGCTTAACGGACATACACACAGGATATGCAGCGTACGAGAAACGGAAACGTACCGGAAAGAACGGATGTCGAATGTACATCCAACGGACGAGTACCGCATAAAACAGACGCCTAACGGAAGCGTACCGGATAAAACGGTTGAACAAGATAAGCGGAAAATTAGAGGCGGCAATAATAATACATGTTAATCACATACACGTGACCTTTAAATAATAAAAAAGTTTTCGTGTAACTGGTTGAAGTTTATTCTTCAAAATGCGTCAAAGGGTACCGGTGGAAAAGGAAGAGGAAAAAAAAGTCAGAGAATAAACATTCATGACACTCAAGAAATGTGACATACCAATAATTGGCATTTCTGACGCGAAATTTTCAAGTGGCATTTATCTGTTTTACATTCGGTACGTATCCGTTTTATCTGTTATCCTTCCGTTCATGTCCGTTTCACATCCGTTTCACATCCGTTTTATCCGTTATACGTCCGGTAGAATTCCGTTGGTGAATTGGTCTACCGGACCTCCAACGGATGTATAACGGACAAGTAACGAATTTAAAACGGAAACGGAACGGACGAGTACCGTAAAAAACGGACGCCTACCGGACGTTCAACGGACACTTTATCCGTTGGACGTCCGTTCAAAGTTTCGAACATGCTCAAAATTTTCCACCGGACAGAACGGACGTCGACGGATAAAACGGACGCTGGACGGACATGAAACGGATATGGACGGACGTCTAACGGATAAGAACGGACGTCTAACGGACATGAACGGATTGAAAAAAAGTTATCCGTTCGGCGTCCGTTCGCGCTATCCGGTAAGGTGTGACCGGGGCTTTAGGCTCCTAACACTAAGGACATTTGCGCTTTAAACTTTGATACACCTGTACTAATTATATGAACTGGCTGGGTATATGCGATTTTTACCTATACAAGTTTAACTATAACCGTTATAATAATTTTTAGTATCAATCCAGAATTGAAAGAGAAATAAATGGTGTTTTAGATTGATTGATTGTTGGTTTCTTAATGTTCATTGACAAATATTCCATGCATGTTCAGGACGACATGTTTGTAGAATTTTAACTTTAGGTTGTATATAAATATAAGAATGTGCTGTGTTTGGATATGAAATTACTTTTTAACTTTTAACCATATGACCATTAACTGGAACACAATTATTATATTCCTTGAAAGCTTTGTTGACAAGTTTATGACGTTTAACTGAATAGACATGCTGACTTTCATTTCCCTGACAGAAATTAGATACAAACGCATACACTATGGACATCATATTCACCTTCACTATAAAATAGATAGTATCTATGGAATTCAAAATCGCAGAAAACAGTAGACCAAATACGACTGTATAGACATTTCAATATCTTATTTAAAAGAGTGCGACTCTAAACCGTGGATCAAAACTATATTTTATGAAGTTAAATTTCAAAGACAAAGATTTAATCCTAATATGCCCCTGGTATTTATTCAATACAAAAAAATAGTATCATGTCAACATCAAAGCTGTATCAAGTCATCATTGTTCAGTTACTGTACCATACAAATGTCTAACCCTGAAATATTTACAATGAATTAAATTTCAACGCGAACAATGATGATACTCACTATATTGTTTATCGTCTAAAACTTTTTTAATTGTCAACACAACTGTATGATACAAGCATTTAATCTAAATTGAAACAGACAAATATACATTGAAGACTTAAAAGGAAAATTAATATTTACGCGTGAACATTTAGTTTTTTAAATTCGCCAGCGTTGATTTTATTTTTGAAATCTGAGACTACTTATTCATCATCGATTATATTTAAGAAAATTCGCAATTATTGAAAGCTGGTTCAAAGCCCAATTACCACAAACATGTTTCCCAGGATAAGTATCAAGTAGTACACCTCCAACGGATTAAATCTAAAGATGTCATTAAATAAACAGTCTGAGAAAAGAATGACCTTGTGCAATGCAAAATATAAGTATTGACAATATTCCTTTTTTTCAGTCGATAATATATAGTTAATCAAAACTATATAAAAACAATGATACTTGTACTTGCATCTAAAACATTACAGAAACAAACGTGAAAATCAAGATCGAATACATGACTGGAGAGATTGCAAGTGAATAAGAATAGAGATTTGTTTTATCGGCTACTGCTTATTGGTTTCGAAGGGTGTTCGTAACTGATGTGTTTTAGGTTGGTTTTTTGTTTGTTAATCATTTTCCTTTAACGAAAGTTACAATAAATAATTAAAAAATCCAAGACTAGGTTATTTAAAACATCGGATCCTTCGATCTTTTATGATTTCCCATTTGATGTCTTGAATATTTTTAAACTCATTCTTTTTTCCTGGGTTCCAACATACTTTTCGTTTATCTTTTATGGCATGAAATTAATCTTATGATTTAATCTAGTTTGTGTCAGTAGATTATTAAAACAATTCTAACTAATCCTTTTACTATAAAGGAATACAAGTTTTTTTTAAGTTGTCGTAGATGATTTTTGTGGCATTTCAATTTCATAAACTTTATTATATTTGCGGTCGAATTATCACGTGATGCTAACGTTAATCGATATTGATTAATCTGCTCAATCAATTCAACGATTTAGCGTTAGTGGGTTCGGAAGTTCTATCGAAGTTTTCAGCAGTCAAACATGAAATATTCTATATCCATACACATAAATCATATAAGATGGAAATTGTAGCTTTTGATCTTAAATGAGTGCTCTTAAATGTTACAAGACAGCAGGATTTCAACAGATGAATCTTCATATTTCCAGTTTGCACAATGGTTCACTTCAACGGCCAGCAAACGCTCAACACTAAATCCACAGTCAGTGGCAAATTATAAGCAAGCATATTTTCCAACTGATTTTTTAAATTTAAGTTAATTCTTATGTTGTGCTGTTACACAACTATCCGAGGTAAGGGGATGGTCAGGAACATGTGATTCAGTGGTTGTTATCTCACTGGCAATCATCCCATTTTCCCTCATTTTTATATACATATAGCAAAATAAAAAATTTGAAAAGACACAAATATTGTTACAGTAATATCTGATTATTGATGTCTTTTATGAGATGTTTCAGTTTATGGAAAATTTCAAAAGACAAGATGGGGGCAATTAAAATTATAAGTCGAAGAAAGGTTGTGTTTCTCGAGATAAATGAAAATCTTGTGATTAGTATAATTGAATGATAGTTTTATAATTGAAAACTAGAAAAGGAGGGTATGGTGGACTTTGGCGTTGATTTGAGATCTCCGGTCGTGTCTGGTGGGTTTATTTTGGAGAGTGATTGTTTAATGACTATCCATATAATCATTGAAGATCCACTAGATGACTGTTTGGTAATCTTGTTTGTTTTGTTGATGTATAATTGACAATTCCTGATTATTCGTCTACTGTACTAGTATTTGAATTCATCCGGTTCCGGGAAAAAAAATTCTTAATATCATAATCTTGGATCAAAAATCCGAAAATCTTGTGATAGATAAATATGCCTCGCTTAAGATTAGTTAAAAGTTGATTATTGAGTGTCAATATGTAGTTTATTGGTTGCTTTATACTGTAAGAATTGATAACAAACCTTAAAGTAAAATGGTGTTCGAAATACTTATAAGACTGCCTCTAAATGGTGTAGTTTCAGGATTTTCTGAGTTGTCTTTAAATCTATCTCTGGAAGGTTTCAAAGACAGGTTTGCAACGCTAACATGTTTATGTTTTGACTCCAATGATGATGATTAATTTTAGCCCTCTATATAGAAAAGAAAATGTTTGGTGTTTTTATAAAGAACACAATAATGATGATAATTTAAACAACACAGCTGAAAGTACCAAAGTAATCAATGCGCAAGGGAGGAACCACTTTTAAAGTACCAAAGTAATCAATGCGCAAGGGAGGAACCACTTTTAAAGGTTGGGGCAATTTTTTTCATAGTATACGGTGAAAAAAGAAACTAACGAAATAACTATATTGAACAAAACTGTTTCTGCATTGCAACCCTTCGTAGCTAATTTTCAACTATTTTTCCGACGTTTAACAATTTAATGTATGCATAAAATTACAATAGTTACGAGCTGCTGGTAAAAAAATAAGTATTATATATATACATGTTTACTGTACTGACTATTATAATTAGTACCACATATACTACATTTATGCTGTATTCACAATAAATGAGGGAGATCTCTCTCGTTGTTATTCAGTTTCATATTCTAATTTGAAATTATAGACCTTGTTGCAAACAAGTGTATATGTTTAATATTCAAATAAAATCTATATTTGACAAGTTTGTTTTGGATTTTAAACGTACTTAATAGTCTTTTCTGGTTGAAAACTCTTGCTACCACCCTTTTCTGTTTACAAAGATTTAGAACTTAATTTTACATTTGCACCGTAATAAATTATTGTATAATAATTGAGTCATTTCCAATCCAGATAATACTTATTACTTCAAACATTTCAATAGATCATCTGAAAAGAGGTTTTATTAGATTGCATCTATGACTTTTTATATTAAAAATCTTTTCTATAAAAATGATTAAAGTTTTTACTATTTGGTGAGAATTTCTCACCTCTTTTGAATAGGATTTAAATATGTAAATAGCGCTGAACAAAGGTTGAGATTTTTTTATAGAGTACAAAATCATACATATGTATATTCCATCTGTTAAAAAATTTTATTTGAAGTTTTATGTATTTCTTGATATGTATATACTAATAAATCTTTTACTCTGATGCGGAATTGAATAGATAGAAATTTGCATTCGAAATGCAATTTTATATTTGTGTCAGTGAACTTCAATGCATATACACTTCTAAATCATAGATCGTGCATATGCTTGAACTGCTCTTCTAATAAAGGTTAAGAGGGGGATAAATATTACATGAACCTTTGTAATAAACGTAGTACGCGTAAATCGATATGAATAAGAAGGAAATGTGAGGTAAACGTAAGTGAGACAGCAACCCAACGACAAAACTGATATATAGAGGACATCATGTATACAGAATTCAACAATAGACAACGTTTATGTTTAAAGGTTTTAATAGGCTAAGCTCTAAATCCATACAACTTGTGAATAAAGTAAACAGAAAAAATAAAAGATCTGTCATCAAAAACAAAGTATCTAAATAACAAAACAAAACATCAAGATATGACACATGCATACATGTAAGTAGTGTCTTTTACGCCCGGTAACAGACGAGGTTCCTGACTTGGGACAGACACATGCATACATGTAGGTGGTGTCTTTTAAGTCCGGTAACAGACGAGGTTCCTGACTTGGGACAGACACATGCATACATGTAGGTGGTGTCTTTTAAGCCCGGTAAATCCATCGAAACGAAGATTTGCAAAAATAGATTGTGTACAAATCGTCGATTCGATGTTCAAATGAAATGTAATGTAACAAGTCAAATATTTCAACGGGGCTGGTCAGATAGTCTGAAAGCCCATTAAACCGTTTGCTAAAAAGTCCGACAGTTCATTTGTCTGACTATCTGGATTAAATGCATTCCAGCTATACGTTTCATGAGCATCTAGATCTATATATTACGTTTATTTTGCTATCAAATGGCCAATACTGAGTCCCTGGAGATATAAAACGACCTTTAACAAATGCTGACACACGCATCAACGTGACACAACCAACATACAGGCGAAGGTCTCTCAAGCGGCATATAATACTGACACACACATCAACGTGACACAACCAACATACAGGCGAAGATCTCTCAAGCGGCATATAATACTGACACACACATCAACGTGACACAACCAACATACAGGCGAAGGTCTCTCAAGCGGCATATAATACTGACACACATTAACGTGACAGAACTAACATACAGGCGAAGGTCTCTCAAGCGGCATATAATACTGACACACACATCAACGTAACACAACCAACATACAGACGAAGGTCTCTTAAGCGGCATATAATAATGACACACACATCAACGTGACACAACCAACATACAGGCAAAGGTCTCTCAAGCGGCATATAATACTGACACACACGACTGGGAAGTATTACTGAATTCAACTACAGATGTAGATGATATGTCTGAAAGATTTACACACAAATATCTTGAGATGATACGGAAACATATACCGTCCAAGGCAATTCTTGTCCGACCTAACGATAAACCTTGGTTTAATTCGGAAATCAGAAGGGAAATCAGAATTCGGAATCGTCTTCATTCTGTGCATAGGAAAACCAAAACCAACCATGCTCTTATTAAGTACAAATTTCAGCGAAACAAAGTTAATAATATGATAAAATATGCCCGCGAGCAGTTTTTCTTAAGTGCCAATGAACTTGTCGACTCTATATCGAAAACCGACTCAAAGGCTTATTGGTCTCTTATTAAAAAACTTTTAAAGAGAACAAATAGTAGTTATAATATTCCATCACTATTTGATAGTAATTTAAACGAAACGGTATACAATGATAAAGACAAAGCAAATCTTTTAAACGAATACTTTTGTTCAATTTCATCTGTTGACGATACTAACCATGAGGCACCAATTATAATACCCAGAACCAATTTCTCTTTGTCTGATCTGGTAATAACTGAGCAAGATATTAAAGATACAGTGGAGATTACTTCTAACCTCTCATTAAATCTGTCAGAATCTGTCAGGAGAACTGTTCTAGGACAGTACGTAGAACTGTCAGCCTGACACCTTTTAGTCAGTTCTAGCTAGAACAGTTCTAATCTAGAACTGATTTGGTCAGTTCTACCTAGAACTGATTTGGACAGTTCTACCTAGAACTGATCCTGACAGTTCTACCCTAGAACAGTTTTAGACAGTTCTACCTAGAACTGACCAAATTTTGGTCAGTTCTACTTCTAGAACAGTTCTACAGTTAGAATTGATTACAAATTGAAATTCTACGGCTAGAATTGATTTATAAATGATACGGCTAGAATTGATTTATAAATTCTACGGCTAGAATTGATTTATAAGTTTTAAGAACTCTTTGTCTAAATATAAAGGCTTCGCAAAATAGCGATTAATATTATATAGAGTTTTGCTATTTTGACGGTTTGTATTGCACAAATGACAGCAATTATATTGGAAAACAATGACTTCAAAATTTTGTTTGCACTCAATTTATAGTACTAGCATGTCCTCTTTTATTCAAAATATTAAGTCGTAAACAAATGCGATATCTGTTTACGAGTAGTTTTCATACCGGACGGACCTGTTTAACACAAATCTTTTGACCGCATCAATCTAAGCTGACATTATTTGCTCTTTTTTTCTGCAAACCTATATAGCTGCACAGTAATTCAGTTATAATTTTAGGTCAAGACGGACTGTAATATACTACAAGTTACAGCAATATTGGAAAACAATGACCACAAAATTTTGTTCGCATCAATTTATAGTGCCAGCATGTCCTCTTTTATTCAAAATATTGAATCGTAAACAAATATCAGTAGTTTTCATACTTCAGACTGAGTCGTAATAAAATCTTTTGACCGCATCAACCAAAACTGACCACATTTGCTTTTTTTTTATGTAAATCTATATACATGATATAGCTGCACAGTAATTCAGTTATAATTTTAGGTCAAGAGGACTGTAGCATACAAATAACTGCAATATTGGAAATCAATGACCACAAATTTTTTTCGCATCAATTGAGAGTGCCAGCATTTCCTATTTTTTCAAAATATCGCATCAGAAACAAATATCAGTAGTTTTCATATCTCAGACTGACTCATGTAACAAAATTATTTGTCTGCATCAATCAAAACTGACCATATTTGACAGCATCAACCAAAACTGACTATATTTGACCGCATCAACCAAAACTGACCATATTTGCTCTTTTTATGTAACTCTTATAGTCGCATAGTAAATCTGTAATATTTTTATGCAAGGATGGATTGTATAATACAAATGATAGAAATATTGGAACACAATGCTACCTAATTTCGTTTGCATCAATTTAGAGTGCCAGCATGTCCTCTTTTATTCAAAATATTGCATCATAAACAAATATCAGTAGTTTTCATACCACAGACTGACTGGTATAACAAAATTATTTGTCCGCATCAACCAAAACTGACCATATTTGCACTTTATTATGTACATGATGTAAATCTTAATAGCATAAAGTAAATCACTTATATTTTTATATCAGGATGGATTGTTTAATATAAATGAAAGCAATATTGGAAAACAATGACTACAAAATTATGCTCGCATCAGTTTATAGTGCCAGCAGGTCCTCTTTTTATTCAAAATTTTAAATCGTAAACTAATTTCAGTAGTTTTGATATCTCAGACTGACTCATATAACAAAATTATTTGTCCGCATCAACCAAAACTGGCCATATTTGACAGCATCAACCAAAACTGACCATATGTGACAGCATCAACCAAAACTGACCATATTTAACTGATTTTTATAGTTCGTTCTTATGTTGTACTGTTATATCACTGTCCCAGGTTAGGGGGAGGGTTGGGATCCTGCTAACATGTTTAACCCCACCACATTATGTATGTATGTGCGTGTCCCAAGTCAGGAGCCTGTAATTCAGTGGTTGTCGTTTGTTTATGTGTTACATATTTGTTTTTCGTTCATTTTTTGTACATAAATAAGGCCGTTAGTTTTCTCGTTTGAATTGTTTTACATTGTCATTTCGGGGCCTTTTATAGCTGACTATGCGGTATGGGCTTTGCTCATTGTTGAAGGCCGTACAGTGACCTATAGTTGTTAATTTCTGTGTCATTTTGGTCTCTTGTGGACAGTTGTCTCATTGGCAATCATACCACATCTTCTTTTTTATATTTACACTTTATTATGTAAATCTTAATATATATATATATATAACCGCATAGTAAATCACTTATAGTTACATATCACGATGGATTGTATAATTCAAATGACAGCAATATTGGAAAAATTTCCACATCAATTTAGAGTACCAGCATGTCCTCTTTTTATTCAAAATATTGAATCGTAAACAAATTTCAGTAGTTTCAATATATCAGACTGATTCGTTTTAACAAAATTATTTGACCGCATCAACCAAAACTGAACATACATGACATATTTACACTTTATCAAATAAATATATATGGCCTCATTGTAAACCAATAATATTTCTATGTCAGGACGGATCGTATGATAAAGATGACACCAACTTTGGAACATAATGTATACCATATCTAAAAATTTTGTCCACATCAATTTAGCGTGCCATTATTTCCTCTCTGTATCCATAATAATGAATTCGAACCGTCACTAAAGTGACTTTTAGACAATGTTAGAGTCAGTAGTTCGTGATGGTTTGTTTTTTAAACAAAACTATTTAACGGCATCATCCAACACTCACATATGACTGATTCATATACTTTATTTTAAAATGAAAAGTACATGTATGAGAAGTTCTCTTCTTGGAATAGTATACTGTTAATATAATTTGAAGCAGGCAAAGAAAAATGATTGATTTTGTTTGTAGCCTAACGTCCAGTGGCAAATGTTTCATTCATGTTCAGATCGAGTATATTTTTCTGACGTTCCAGACTCCCAGATATCATTTATAATCGTTATGGATAAGTCTGGCTAAATTGACGAGATGGTGCAAATGTACATTGTTTTTACGTTATACAACACTTTTTTCATTAATATCCCATAATTCATCCACTGTACAATTTTCGTTTGAACATTTGTCAAAACAGAATCTTAAATCATGAATGTAAATCCAAGGCAAACAAGGTAAATTACGATTAAAATTCCATGAATAAATGCAGATAGTTATATTTAGGAAGAGACTGTTAAAACGGGGAACGAAGAAACGTAAACAATGATGTTTATATGCAATATTATAAAAATATTTCTCCGATGAGTTGGATAACCTTTCTATCCACTTCGATATTTGTACATGTAACGTTTGATCAGTAAAAAATATAGAAAATCTGCTATTATATAGTAAAATAATTGGAACTGTTTTTTTTTTCTTCTAAATTCTAAAGTGCCCTTACTGCAGTGACGTCATTTAGAACTGTTCTACAGTCCTGACTGATTTAGTCAGTTCTGCTGACAGTTCTACGGTTAGAACTGATTTGGACAGTTCTACCTAGAACAGTTTTAGACAGTTCTACCCTAGAACTGATCCTGACAGTTCTACCTAGAACTGATTTAGTCAGTTCTACCTAGAACTGATTCTGACAGTTCTACTTAGAACAGTTCTAGGGTAGAACTGTTCTAGGTAGAACTGTTCTAGGACAGGTTAGAACAGTTCTATGACAGATTATTCTGACAGTTCTAATGAGAGGTTAGAAGTGATCTCCACTGTATACTAAAAACATTGAAAATAGGCAAAGCATGTGGTAATGATTTAATTAGCCATCAAATGCTGAAAGGCACCGCGGAATCTGTTTATAAACCTCTACTGATTCTATTCAATAATTCACTTCAAGCTGGTAAGTTCCCAACACAATGGAAACTTGCTAGAGTTATGGCTTCTTTTAAAAAAGAGGATAAATCAAATCCTTCAAATTATAGACCAATATCTTTATTGAGTTCTGTAGGAAAGGTAATGGAAAGAGTAGTGTATAAACATATTTATAATTATATATTAGAGCACTCATTATTATATGCATACCAGTCAGGGTTTCTTAAAAGCCATTCGACTATTTACCAACTCTTGGAAATCTATCATAGAGTTTGTCAAAACCTTGACAAAAAGTTATCTACCATTATAGTATTTTGTGATATTTCAAAAGCCTTTGATAGAGTCTGGCATGTAGGCCTTATTCAAAACCTACTTTCGTATGGAATATCTGGTAAACTATTAGACTGGGTTAAGGACTATATCAGCAACAGACAGCAAGTTGTTTTTATAAACAATGAAACTTCAAATCAGGGCGAAATCAAGGCAGGAGTTCCGCAGGGATCTGTATTGGGTCCTCTACTATTTCTTTTATATATTAATGATATTACAGATAATCTGCATAACCTAGCCCGTTTATTTGCAGACGACACCTCTCTCTCATATTCTGGTAGCAACTTTCAAACAATTGAAAGTGATATTAATAAAGACCTTTTTAGTTTAAATGAATGGGCCAAAAAATGGTTGGTAGATTTTAATCCAAAGAAAACCAAAGCATTGGTGATTGCAAATGTTAAACCACCAATAATGAATATTTTATTTAATGGTGAAAACGTTGAAACTGTTAAATGTCACAAGCATTTAGGTGTCACACTTTCATCAGATGGAAACTGGACCAGCCATATAGATAATATTACAAAGTCTGCATTAAAACAAGTAAATGTACTAAGGAAACTAAAATTTACACTTTCCAAAAAAAGCTTATCCAATATCTATGTCACTTTTATAAGACCACTATTGGAATATGGATGCGAAGTATGGGATGGGTGTTTTGAATATGAATCTAATAAACTAGAAAAAATACAATTGGAAGCTGCAAGGATAGTAACAGGGCTTACAAAATTTTCAAGTTTAGAATCCTTATATTTTGAAACGGGCTGGGAAACTTTAACAGAAAGGCGAAGACAACGAAAATTAACAATTTTCTAACAAATGCATAATAAATTTGTCCCCAATATTTAATCGACTGTCTACCTCCAGTTACATCTGATGTCATTGGATACAACCTAAGAAATAATGATAATTATATACCCCCTAGATGTAGACTACGAATAACTGAAAAGTCATTCATACCATCTACTGTCAGAATATGGAATAATTTAAATCCAACAATAAGAAACGCACCAACTATCCCACAATTTAAACGAAAAATAAAGGGTGAATTATTTAGACCTCCAACATATTATGGTGAAGGGCCTAGAAAACTTAATATACTGTATACAAGACTAAGGCACCAGTGCAGTTCATTAAATGCAGACTTAAATAAGATAAATGTAGTGAATGATTCTAAATGCTCATGCGGTTCTCCTGTTGAAGATGCCATCCATTACTTTCTAGAATGTCAATTATATTATAACCAAAGAATATCTCTGATTAATGATCTTACAAATATGAACATACACATTGATATTGAAACGCTATTGTTTGGAAAAGATGCATATAATTACGAAACTAACTCTAAAATTTTTGATAAAGTTCGTTATTTCATTAAACAGTCAAAACGATTTTAACGTTCTAAGTCAGCAGCTTTCTTTTTTCTTTCTGTCCTATTTGCTTTTTTGTTGCCATGCCAATGTGTGACTCCTTCCTTTATTTTCTATAACTGTCGCTATATAATGTATGTGTTTGCTGTCATCATATATGTGTATTGTATATGTAAGGAGAGGACTTAATATAAGTTGTTATAACTTGTGTCCAATCCTATTGCTTGATAAATGCAATAAAATATTATTAAATTAAAAATTAAATTAAATTGATAAATTAAATTAACACACACATCAACACGACATAACCAACATACAGGCAAAGGTCATTTAAGCGGCATATAATACTGACAACAACAAATCGTCGTAGATCGGACATGTATAGAATGTCATTGTCTAACAAGAGAGAACGGTGACCAGCCATAACAAATGCATGTCAAATTAAGTTAAATAATCATCTAGCACATGTCAATGGATTTAATTTTCCCCATAGCTGCAATCGGATGTGAAAGTGTATTTTTATATCCTACTATTATTTGGAACTCGTGAAAGACATATGAGAAATTTGTAAAATTTATAATTGTTCCTCGTGTGCTTTTAAAATTCGAATTATTTTTATTGAAGCGTACTCAAGTTATTGAGTGGAAAAATAAGTTTGATTAGTTTTCGCTATATGAAGGGCATATCACTGGACGACAAAATAATTATAAATATCAAACTTTTGTCAAGAAGTCCCTAACAATATTTGAAATTACACCCGGTCGCGATTGGCTTCATGTATTGGTGGGAAACCTATTGTGCGACGTGCAATTGAAGGGTAAAACTTTATATCCCAAAACGAATTGCGGTTGGAGAAAGGGACTTCCGGATTTAATGAACAGTGAAAAAAAAAGAGGAAAACCCCGATTCCGACAAATCTCATGCGACCGGAAAATCCGCAAAAATGTTGAAAAATTGTCTTTTGTTGAAGACTATGTGCTGACCTCTAGATGTCGTTCTGTTATTTATGTCGTTTGGTTACTGTCTCCTAGACTCGTTCACATATACCCCACATCTCTTTTATTCATAAACAAACAAAAAATTGTTCCCCCATCCCCATCCTCCCCCAAAAAACAACAAAACTTACAATAAATCTTGTCCTTACATAAAATAAGCTTTAATAGTATATACAATCATTAAGATTATGAACATTTTTGAAGAATTAACAAGGTTCTTAGTTTCGAATCGTTATAATAAACACATGAAAACAATAATAGAACTTCTGTGAAAATGTATTAATACAGCTTTTTTTGGAACACAAGGTTTTAGAACTGCCTTTAGAGCCCCTTAACTAAGTCGTCAATTTTCAAGCAACAGTTCGTGTAGTTTTTGGCTTATGTACTGCAATGTCGATTTCAATCTAATTTCAGGATTGGAAATGAAACACGATTCTCTCGAGATTTCAATTTCTTCGCCGGCAATTAAATTAACAAGACTTTATGACTCCTTACGCCAGATATAAGTCGCAGTTTGTTGATTTCTCTTAGACACGCAACCAGGAAGACTCTTTGGATCCGTCTTAATGCCTAACGGAAACCAAAAATTCGTAATGGAATGCAAACAGCAGTATAATTTAACTGTAATTCATCATAAACTTTGTTCTGTATAAGGAAAATTAATTTTCAAGTGTCGAGTTGATTGAAAGTTTTTTTTTTCTTTTTAGCAGAATGTCTTAAAATATATGTATGACTCTAAGGCATGCAACCAATTCCTGAATGTAGTTTTGATTCTCTGGGGAAATAAATAAACACAGACATGTAAATCTATTTGTAAAAAATATCGATACATAACGATTTTCAACGAATCTCAAGATGCTTGTTGTGGTTATGAAATACACCTAACATTTGAACATTTTTTTTTTTTATGTAAATGGGTGGAAAAGACAATTTAGTATGGTTATAGTATGTAAAGAGAGGTTTAATTTTCTATAAGTAAGATATTAATGTGTTGTTACAGATTTTTATTTCTAAATTTTACCTGCTTTTCAAATTTTGTTCAAATATTGTACATATTAAATTAGAAGATATATAACGTCACAGTACCCAAATTGCACCGAGTACCCAAAGCGGATCCGGAAATCTCACAAGTTTTCTTTGAGACTCAACAATTTGTATTTTTATGATTTGACATTATACACGTCTTTCAACATAGGTAAATATATCTAAGTATACACAAAACGTTCACAGTATATATCAACAGATGAAGCATTCACTGGAAAAAGTAAAATCTACGGAAACGTCGCCATGCGACCTCCACAAAAAGTCATCTTTTAAAAATGAGCAAATAAAATATGTTACAAGCATCCACTTCTTAAAAAATGAATAGTAAGCATGGACTACTGTCAAATTGTTCTAAATATTTGAAGAAATAAAACAAAACAGCTGTTATTCGATTTTTAAGGATGTGAATTTAAGCATGGATGCAGTTTGGGTACTCCTCATTACAGAATCATGGATCGTTTGGACGTCAGTTCAAACCCATTTTTCGATGATACAATATGGATTCAAAATTGAATTGGTGTCACTTTATAGTAAATAAGGATACATCTACAAAATAAACACGGAATCATGAGAATGGAAACTTTTGTCTGGATCATGAAAAAACGTAGGTGAAAAAACTGTCAAAATAAGTCAATTTGGGCACCCTCACGTTAAACATCTTTGAGCTAAGTCTATCTGAGGGTACAGAATGTTTTCTGTGAACTTTCTATGGCGATTATATACAACTTGCAAGTCCTACTATGCGTAAGATTTATGACGATTTTGAATATATGATGAATGTTTGAAATGACTTACTTAGTTGATTTTTGAATTAAACTAATCTACTTTTTGTCCGGTCAGTTCTTCCGTACCTCGGTCAATATTACGTAACGCCAATGAAGCTAACCTAAGGACACCCTGTATTGCAAAGTATAGAATAAAATTCATTTACTCATTGGATTAAATTGGTACTCGTCAAATTACATTTTGTCATATTTTAGTAAGGAAATATAATAATGGTACATTTTTACTTCTTGTTAGAGGTACTCATTTCTAATGAGACGTTAACCAACAGAGCAAACTGTGCAATCAACAGACAGTGAAAGCAAGTTTCGAGACTTACGACACTTAAAATTTTAACCCTGTCAATCTTAATTATAAGATTACATTTACGAATGCAAAAACTGAAGACATATGAAATTAATGATTTTGTAACAGTAATGGAACAGAACGTGCAGCGATCATAAAAGAAGTGGTTTTAAGACAACACAGAAATTTCCAATCTGATATATGTCGTCTATATAATTGATGATAAGAACGTCGTGATGAAATATTAACATGTCGCCGGTGTGTCATCATGATCATTTTTTCTTTCCTTTTCTACTAAAAAGTTAATTCCGCTAAAGATGTTCCTTTCAACGTTGATTGTCAATCAAATAAATAGAATTAGATTTCATCTGCTAGAAGACGGTTAATTTAGCTGAACTTCCTCGTAATTTAATCTATAGATAAGTTCTTGTAGATGGCTTTTGATTTTCAGGACAATTTCCATCACAACCATTTATAAATTACTCAATCAACAACATTAATTATTAAGAAATGTCTGAAGACACAGACGTATAAGGGAATTGCGAAAACGGTTAGGGTGACAGCGACAGGCGATGATTAAAGGAAAGACTTTATATTGTGAAAACATTAATATCATCTGATAACTAAGCTTAAAAATATTGTATTTCTTCCGTGTAAATGCTTTTTTTCTTGATTACTGTGAATAATTCTTATCAGAAGTTTTTGTCAATATAATAGGTATTCGCATTCCTTTGAGAACGCGAAGACCGATGGTCATACTTAGATAGAATTTAGTTTGTTCATAAATATGTCATCTACGTATTTATTGATTAGTAAATCCAACGACAAAAAAAATATTACAATCTGATAGAAATTGGCTTTCCCAGAGGAATTAAAATCAAAATCTCTTCTTTAGAAAGCTTGTCAACGGTAAATGTAAATCAAAAACATTTAAGTTGAAAATGTTAACAAGGCGTTGAATTTGAGTATGACTAACTCTTCACTTGACGTTTCTGAAAATGCCAGATTAGATCTAAAACATCATATATCGAACAAAATGCTAAAACCTTTCCTCATATAAACTGTCTCATATGAAATTTGATTATAATTATACATCCGATATCAGTACCGTGTTAATCAAGTTTTATTACTTATCAATATATTATGATATTTGATTGCTCTAGTACGGCTACATTAATTAAAGGTTACATGATACCAGACATCGTTCGACAGAAGCACGTGGCACAGACTAGGGTACATAAAGGTTACATGATACCAGACATCGTTCGACAGAAGCACGTGGCACAGACTAAGGTACATAAACTATGGAAGCACTCTAAAGTAGCAAAAATTAATATGTTGGACAATATGGTTTTTGAAAAAATCTTCTAATACTTTCGGATAAATCAATCTATTTAGACCTTTTTCTTGTAAATAAAAAAACTTTAAAAATTGAGCTATGAGAATAAGTGATGAAGTATTAAAAAAAAGTAAAATATAAAAAATACCGAACTCCAAGGAAAATTCAAAACGGAAAGTCCCTTATCAAATGACAAAATCAAAAGCTCAAACACATCAAACGAAAGTTGCAAAAAGAAGTGTTCCGGTTCAATTTACGAATATGTACTTATTTGAATATGTTTTTGATTGCATAAATGAAAAAAAAAAAAAAAAAATGTACATCCGCCATTCAGTTCATTCAAAAGGTGAAATTTTCTATTATTTTTTTTAAAATCTACATTTTGTTTTTAAAAATAATATTAAAAGATGTAGGTAATACATTTTAAACGTTAAAATCTAAGTGAATTTCGAATCTGCTCATATATATATATATACATACTTTATCAATTTCACATAGAAGTTTTGATACATCATAACACCTGCATAAAATTTAGGTGCATTTTCCAATAACTTTAAAACCTTTTTTTTGTGTGTTGCTTCTGAATCTTCGATAGTCTCTGTTAAATTTATTCACTTTTCCAGGCTAAGACGATAGAGCTTGACCCCAAATGTATGTTGTCTGACCTCTGTTTATGTTTTAAATTTTGTGTGTTCTTTTGCTGCTCTCTCATTGACGTAAACCTCACACCTCTATAATTTCATATTTAAGAAATATATAATTTTAGTGTCACAAAATATAAATATATTTTGCATCGTTAAGAAAAAAAAAAGACATCAGTTTGTTCCAGAATTAAATGTAGAAAAACATAAATGTAAACAATCATAACATGTAAAACATAGTTACCGCTCTTCGTGATTTTTGTTCCTTATCTCTAACATTAAATAGCTGGCACCCGTAGCACGGTTCCTCTGCAATTGCAGTATGCGATAAGTTAGTTAAAAATCCATAAATTAAAATTGTCACAAAACATAAATTTTCCATTGCCAATATATATCTTTAACGAGTTTTCAATTATATAACCAACTTTCAATTACGTATAATCCAACATTTTCTCAATATTATGTATATCAATATCTGAGCTGAAAATGTCAATTGTATCAATAGCGAGTCCTTTTAACTAACGTCTTACAGTAAAAAGATTAGAGATTACGTTAAACAAATTACTGTGCCGTGAGAAATCTATCTTGTATTTGAAACACGCGAATTGCTCGGCAATTGTCAACGCGTCTCTATAAGGACATATACAACATTGTGCTAAAATCGATCTAGTCCATTTACAACAGGGTATGAACATATATATACGGATTAGTATTTCTAAACATTGAGATATATATTACAGCTTCGTTTTAAAGATTTTCCCAGCATTTAATGGATATGTGCATTTTAACCGGGTTATGGGTTTCTGTAATTAACTAAACGGAAGTACTCTTTGTAACTAATCACGATACCAATCAATTAATCACTTGATCTGGATATCGATTACTCGGTGTTTAAAGTAACAAAATTAATTGATGAGGTAAATTGAAAACAGAAGTCCTCAATATTCAATGTTGATGAAGTTTTAACTATAACACTTTATAAACGCCAGTTTTGGAATTACAGAGTAAATTGTAATATTGAAAACCATTATGCATAAACAAGTTTAGGCTTTTCATGGGATATTTTAGCATTGTGATAGCGATGTGATTTTTATTAGTACACCGTATAACTACTTTAGAATGTCTTCATCTCAAGTGCCAAACTTAGTCTTCTAGAGCATATTAGTTCACTTCTGTTTTTTTTGATGGGCTTCTATCTTTAGTTTTCTGTGTAGTGGTTTGTTGTTTGTCTTTTTAGTTAATATATTTTTGCCATGGTGTTGGTTTTTTATTGACCCCTTGATATCTATAATTGTTGTCCTATAGATGTCTTTTGGTCATTTATGTCGTTGGCATTGGTCGCTGTCTCATTGGTGCGAATGAATACCCCACATCATATAACATACATATATATTTAAATTAATATGTAAGATCCATTTTTTACATCTGGTGATCAATTTATTTGGCAATCGCCAATGGCAGTCAGCAGGGTTTAAGAACATCAGTTGTTCGACCTGTTAGTCTAATGCTTTTTGTTAAAATATACTTTTTCACTTTTTGGTCTTTTGGAAAATGTTGTTTGTGCTGTATTTAGACCCCTCTACCAAGAAATTTGTTTTAAAATCACACGTATAAAAAATGCGGTTTTTATCCAACGCAATCATAGGTTTGAACGTTGTTTTCAATTTAGACTTGTTTATATTTTTCGTTTGGGCTTGTATTATATTTTCCTTCGGGTTTTATGATCCGTTCATCCTATTTCGACTCTTTAAAATTGAAGAGTGTATCCTAAATTGAGGTAAATTATATGGCCTTCCAAATACCGTTTCTATCCCTAACATCATTGAAGAGACATTAATTGTCGAAATCCGGATATGGTGTACAAATTTTAGCACCTCATATTTGCGGTATACCATCTTTCCGCAAGTTTATTGTTTTCTGTTTGGTATAAGATTAATATGTAAGATCCATTTTTACATCTGAGATCAATTTATTTGGCAATCGCCAATGGCAGTCAGCAGGGTTTAAGAACATCAGTTGTTCGACCTGTTAGTCTAATGCTTTTGTTAAAATATACTTTTCACTTTTTGGTCTTTTGGAAAATGTTGTTTGTGCTGTATTTAGACCCTCTACCAAGAAATTTGTTTTAAAATCACACGTATAAAAAATGCGGTTTTTATCCAACGCAATCATAGGTTTGAACGTTGTTTTCAATTTAGACTTGTTTATATTTTTCGTTTGGGCTTGTATTATATTTTCCTTCGGGTTTTATGATCCGTTCATCCTATTTCGACTCTTTAAAATGCAAGAGTGTATCCTAAATTGAGGTAAATTATATGGCCTTCCAAATACCGTTTCTATCCCTAACATCATTGAAGAGACATTAATTGTCGAAATCCGGATATGGTGTACAAATTTTAGCACCTCATATTTGCGGTATACCATCTTTCCGCAAGTTTATTGTTTTCTGTTTGGTATAAGATTAATATGTAAGATCCATTTTTTACATCTGGAGATCAATTTATTTGGCAATCGCCAATGGCAGTCAGCAGGGTTTAAGAACATCAGTTGTTCGACCTGTTAGTCTAATGCTTTTTGTTAAAATATACTTTTTCACTTTTTGGTCTTTTGGAAAATGTTGTTTGTGCTGTATTTAGACCTCTCTACCAAGAAATTTGTTTTAAATGCACAAGTATAAAAATTGCGGTTTTTATCCAACGCAATCATAGGTTTGAACGTTGTTTTCAATTTAAACTTGTATATATATATATATATATAATTTTTTTTACGTGTGCTTATTTTGTGCACAGCGTGGACAAAATTTAAAACTTTTTTCTTATTTTGTGCAATATATATATATATATATATATATATATATGTCTAAACAAGTGACAACTCTACGACAGATCCATGCATTGGATCACCATTGAAGGTGATACACGACTGAAAACACATATTATATTCATAATTACTCCAAATATCAGTACAACAATGTTAAATCTGCAAATTTGCGGAAGCAAATTTTTGTTCTTCCCTCGCCGGGATTCGAACTCATTTACGACAGATAATTTAGCTAATCTGCAATCGATTCCATCTTCATGCCTAATAAATCATGTACTGTGTTACAACTCTAGATTCTACTGACGAAGAAAGGTAACACTAGGCCACCGAAAGCTGAATTTTTAGTTCAGTCTAAGTGGCCTAGTGGTCTAGAGCGCTGGACACAGTGCAGGCGGTGTTGTCACGATATCCCAATAGTATGAGTTCGAATCCCGGCTAGGGAAGAACAAAAAATTTGCTTCCGCAAATTTACAGATCTAACATTGTTGGGCTGTTATTTAGACAAATTATGTATACAGTCACTGAGAAACCGAGACGATATTGTGATAAAACTAGCAGACAAGGGAAGTGCCGTTGTGATAATGGACATAACCTAACTACATCGCGGAAGCAGAGCGTCAGCTCTCTGATGAGAGATTTTATAAAAAGCTTGACTATGACCCTACTTCCGAGTTTAGTTCCAAAATTATTACTGCGTTACAAACCATGCACAATGACGGTCACATAGATGATGTTACAATCGGATATTTAAAACCAGATAACGCCATTCCTGGTCGATTGTATCTTCTTCCCAAAATACACAAGGTTAACAACCCTGGTAGACCCATTGTATCCGCAAACGGCCACCCGACTGAGAAAATCTCGGAATTCGTAGACTTTCATTTAAGATCTTATGTAGAAAATCTTCCTTCTCACATTCAAGACACTACAGATTACCTTCGTAAAATGGAATCCATGAACCCTCTTCCTCCGGAAACTCTCCTTGTCACTTTAGATGTCACCTCATTGTATACAAACATACCTCATGATGACGGAATACAATCGTGTAAGGAAATATGGGACTCGCGCAACATTTTAGAACCACCTACCGAATGTTTAGTTCAGCTGCTTACTCTGGTTCTGAAATGCAACAATTTCACCTTTAATGGTGACCATTACCTTCAGATAAACGGGACAGCGATGGGGACGAAAATGGCACCTTCTTACGCCAATATTTTCATGGGCAAATTAGAGAAACAAATCATTTCAACATCTTATCCAAACCTCTGTTTTGGTTCCGTTTCATCGATGATGTTGACATGAAATGGATTGAATCCCAACAAAAATTGGATGATTTTATCAGTCATGCAAACAACGCCCACCAGTCAATTAAATTTACATATGAAATTTCCAACTCTAAAATATCTTTCTTAGACACAACTACATCTATAAAGGACGGTGTCATATTAACAGACCTCTACTGTAAACCTACAGATAAACATCAGTACCTTTCTCCCCAAAGCTGTCACCCCAAACACTGTACAAAAAGTATCCCGTACAGCTCTCAGAGTAAAGCGGATTTGCTCCTCTGAGGAGGCTGTCACTAAACGGTTACAGGAACTTCGCGGATTTTTGACCAAACTAGGTTATAAGAAATGGGACATAGATAAGGGGTTTGCGTGTGCTAACAATAACAGCCGCAATGACCTATTACAGTACAAACAGAAGAGGCGCAGCAAAATAGTTCCGTTTGTTTTAACATACAATCCCGCTTTTACTAACCTTTCACGTTTGATCCGTGCCAATTGGCAAACTATTGCCAAGCACCCAAAAATTATCCAAGATCTTTCCCAAACCTCTTGTCTTAGCTTTTCGGAGACCAACAAGTCTCCTCTAATAAAAGCTGTTCAACTGCAGGATGGTGCAAGTCGTGTGGTAACAGACGATGTCTGACTTGCCAACAAATACTGAATACTCAAACATTTACTTGCCACTCCACTGGGTCTGTGTACACTATATTTTGCAATGTAACTTGCAAAACCAAGAATGTTGTATACCTTCTTCAGTGTCGATATGGCATGCAGTATGTTGGCGAGACAGAACAGTCATTCAACAAACGCATGAAAGGTAATCGAAGTGACTACATCTGCAAGCCCGACCTTCCCGTAAGTCGTCATTTGAGATCACCTGGGCACGCTCCAGCTGATCTCAAAATCCTTACCATCACATTCATAGACCACAACGAGGGTTGGTCAAGGGCCGACAGACGTGCTCTGGAAAGGTTTGGGATAAGAAAGCTTAGGACAGTTTCCCCAGAGGGCAAAAATGAAAAAAACATAGAATGAGTCACTCATTTTCCCTACCATCACTCATTTTCCTACCATCACTTGTTTCCAGTATTTTAGGCTTCCGTACTGGACTCTTACAGTTTTAAAGAATTTTTTAATTAAACCAGTTTAAATTACAGGGTTCTATTCATTTGGGAGGGATGTACAAATACGCAATCACGTTCAAATATTTAACCTTAGTCAAAATTTACTATTATTTTTTTTCTAATCATTATCAAACTGCTATTTATTTGGGATGTTTAAATACGCAGACTCTGTTATAATTACTTTACCGTTGTCAAATTTGAAATATTATTCAAGCTTAGATCGGTCAGTGCTATTTATTGGGAATGTATTTCCACGCCATCGTTGTTGAAACATCGTAACTATCGTCACCTTTTAAATTTTAGAATTGTACCAGTTCATATCGCACATTACTATTTATATTTAAACATATCTTTGCAGACTCTGTTGTCAATAGCTATATAACCTACGTCATGTTTACAAAAAAAATTAGAATTGTACAAGCGTCTCTATGATGTTCGGGTTTAACTGTTTTATTGTATAAATTTCAAGATTGTTATAGTTTTATAATCAGAATAGATTCATTTTACATCATATTCATACTGATGAAGGATATCTGTTATCCGAAATTTTACATTTTATTGTTATTTTTTGGTGATGTACCCTTTTAGACTTGTAATATCAATGTTGAGTAATAAATGCCAGTTTATATTTGATTGAAAAGATTTTTACAGTATTTTTGTTTATAAATTATAAATTGTAATAACGAGACCAAGTACTTACAATTCAACTGTTATATATACATGATTGTACAGGGAATTTTGATGTGCCAAAAGAAATGATGCTTTGCTAAATAGGTTTTAGCCATTATTAATCGAAACAATTATTTTTCAGTTGATTTATTAACACAAACAATTGTTTCGTTTACCGAATATTTATGCCCGCTTTTTTTAGGACTAAAATTGCTTCAATTTTATTTCTCATCTACCAAAGAAAACCATTTTTCTCGTTTATTGAAGAAACACAATTTTCTTTAATAATTGAATTGAAGAAAAGTTGACTTATATAGATTATTACTGCATGTTGATGTGTTAGTTGTTTTTTTTTCTTTTTCTTTAATAACCAGACGTTGATTGTTATTGAATTTTCGTTACAATATCTATTGTTCACGACAAGTGATAGCTATATGATGAAGCTGGTTCTAAGAAAACGCAAACAGAAATCACAAAAGATAAAAGGCTTATCTTATTTAATACTCAAAACGCGTTTATTCTACATCAATCAGTGGCGTTCGAATGGTTGATACTAACATCAACTACACGCCCTTTACAGACTATGTAACAACATACTGGGTCGAACAGAACAGTCATCTTTGAAACCATTACACAACACAGGGACCGAGGGCTACAAGTCATCTAGAGGGATGGCACAGCAAGCTGAAGAAACATGTCCAGCACCCACATCCAAACATCTTTAAACTCATAAAATTACTGAAACATGAGGAAGCTTTCAACGCCCTGACCATGATCCAGTTTGCAGCCGGTGGGAAAAGATCGAGTGGCCCAAAAACGAAAGTATTTTGAAATCAATAAAATTGAGAATGGAAATGGGAATGTGTCAAAGAGACAACAACCCGACCACAGAACAGACAACAACAGAAGGTCACCAATAGGTCTTCAATACAGCAAGAAATTCCCGCACCCGGAGGCGTCCTTAAGCTGGCCCCTAAACAAATATATATACTAGTTCAGTGATAATGGACGTCATACTAAACTCCAAATTATACACAAGAAACTAAAAGTAAAAATAATACAAGACTAACAAAGGCCAGAGGCTCCTGACTTGGGACAGGCGCAAAAAGCGGCGGGTTAAACATGTTTATGAGATCTCAACCTCCCCTATACCTCTAGCCAATGTAGAAAAGTAAACGCATAACAATACGCACATTAAAAGTCAGTTAAAGAGAAGTCCGAGTCCGATGTCAGAAGATGTAACAAAAGAAAATAAACAAAATGACAATAATACATAAATAACAACAGACTACTAGCAGTTAACTGACATGCCAGCTCAGACCTCAATTAAACTGATTGAAAGATTATGTCTTCATCATATGAATATCAGGTACAATCCCTCCCGTTAGGGTTTAGTATCATACCATCATAAAATATATGAGAAGAGCATAACCCGTGTCATGCCAACAACTGGTTTTAAATAAATGTGTTTAGTTCCGATGCAAAGACCCTATAAGTGAATCAATATTAAAGCCAAAATATGCAATCTTTAATGACCTGACAACAGTATCGTAACTATATCCCTTCTTAATAAGTCTATTTAAAGGTTTTGTTAGCTTCTGAGGTGAATACTGACATTTTAGTGCTTTATAAAGAATATTACCATAAAAGATTGGATGTGAAATACCTGAACGTATAAGAAGTCTGCATGTTGAGCTATATTTACGAATGATGTCCTTATACCGATGATAAAATTTAGTAAATGTTTTGACTAGTTTGTGATATCGAAAACCCTGGTGTAATAATTTTCAGTAATACATAAATTTCTTTCGTTAAAATCTGAAACGTTGTTACATACACGAGCGAATCGTACAAGTTGAGATATATAAACACCGTAAGATGGTGACAAGGAACGTCACCATCTAAAATGGATAATTAACGATAGGAAATGAAAAATCATCTCTTTATCATAAATTTTGTATTAAGCTTTCCGTTAATGATATGGATATCAAGATCGAGGAAAGGGCAGTGGTCATTGTTAGTATTAGCTTTATTTAAAGTAAGTTCAACAGGATAAATTTCTTTAGTATACATACTGAAGTCGTCATTATTGAGAGCCAATATATCATCCAAATATCTAAAAGTATTATTAAATTTTGTATCAGATGTTGTTTCGATGGGTCTTTGCTGATTTTAGTCATAAATTGTAACTCATAGCAATACAAAAACAGGTCCGCAATAAGTGGTGCACAGTTAGTCCCCATTGGAATTCCGATAACCTGACGATATACGGAATCTCCAAAGCGAACAAAAATATTATCTAGTAAAAATTCAAGGGCAGATATAGTATCAAAGCATGTCCAATTGACATATTTCTTTTGTTTATTGCTACTAAAAAATGACCTAAAAGAGTTAGAACATATGTATTCACATTCTGACTTTTAAATGCCCATTTAATTAGGTGTGTGAATTTTTCTTAATGAGAATGTGAGGCAATGTGGTATACAAGGTAGAAAAATCAAAACTTTGAACAGATTCAAAATCACCAATATAAGCATGCAATTTATCAAGTACTTCCAACGAGTTTTGACACTCCAAAAGCAATTAATTCCACTATTTTCAAAGGCCTTATTTGAACAATTTATTATCATGTTTTTGATTGTACCAAGTGAACTGGTAAGAAGAATAGACAATTTAGTAGTGGAACAATGGCTTGAAGACGAAATAAATCTATATTTGTAAGGTGTTTATGTAGCTTCGGAAGCCAGTACATAGTTGGGACTTTCATTGTATTTGGTTCTGCTTGTAAAGAGGTAGCTAAAAGTTTATGTTTGTTACAGATGTCGTTTTCTGAAAATGGAGTCAGTTGGAATGTTGGTGAATTGGTGATTTCTTTTTCAGGACCTCAATGTAAAATTTACGTCAAACAATAATGATATTATTAGCAGCTTTATCGGCCGGGACAAAACAAATTCCTTGGCTAGTTCTTTAAGTTTATGTTTGATACGAGAAATAGGTTTATTATGGTTGTTGTTAAGAGTAAAATGTTCTTTAAAATGTTGAATACGTATATCAACTATGTTCATTACTGAATTAAAAAGAGTCCAAAGATTTTTGTCAGCTTTTTCCCGTTTTATCCATTTTAAACAGTAAGTATGGAGTGAGTCGTGGATGATATTACGACACTCATTCCAATTAATGATTGACGGGGACGATATTTAGGTCCTTTACTGAGGAATGATTTTAACTCTCGGTCTTGAACGATGTTAAGATCTCCTGTTATAACATGGGAAATGGGTCCATAAATGTATTCGGAATTACTACAATTACATGAAGTAGGTGTATTTTCACTGATATTAACATCTTTTCAACAACAGATTAGAAGAACTTAAGGTTAGACACCGCAACCAGGAAGTCACAATAGTACGGTTTGGTGATGCAGCCTCCCACCTTGTTCACGTTGAAAAGATAAATAAACTTTAATAGACTTATATACAGTGAATTTCTAATGTGTGTGCTACAATGTGCGATTTGTTTAAGTGCTGTTGTATTGTTTGTTTCATATTATAATGCTTGCTTGAATCTACTGTTGAATTTGAGTTATAAAAGAAATAAAATTATTTAATTATATTTGTTTCCATTTCTTTCATATTTTAAGTAAAAACACAGAATTCATACACATACAAAAATAACCTATTACCTGTCCTAAAAAACACTTGTCAATTCAAAGTTGATTAAACAATGTTTCTATATTATAATCCTTTGTTTGCACAAGTTTTCCCCCTATTCCCACATGAAATTATAACTTGTCTTACCAGATTGATAAAAAAAATGGGAATAGGAGGAATGAACCGTTCGAATCATAATAGTTGGAGGGCCAAATTAATTACAAAGTTAAAGAGCATTCAAACCCACAAATTCAGAAAAGTTGTGCTAAATCTAAATAAGGATATCTTTTTTGGAGCAGAATAACATTCACGAATAGAGTACTTGAACAGTAAATTTATAGAAACTGACTGCTTGATTTTTCATGTTAGCAAATACAACTAGATTTGTAATTGCTAGCAATAACGGATGACACCCTTTCCCCATTGCCAGGGTAACGGCAGCCATTCTGATTTTCCAAAGTCAAAAGTGCATATACACATGCAAATTAACATTTTTGTAAAATTTCATTAAGTTTGGAGGATTTTGAAATTTTTGACATTTTTGCGGTTTCCATGGTAACGGCGGCCATTTTGAAAAACTGCAAATCAGCACATACCAGTTACCATTTCTGTGAAGTTTCTTTCAGTTTAGAACACTTTGATTTTTTTCGCATTTTTGCTGTTTCCATGGAAACCGTGGCCATCTTGCAGATTCCAAAGTCAGGTGCACAACTTTACATGGTTGTCAGCATTATAGCTTAGTTCCATCAAGATCGGTCCATTCAATTCCGAGAACTGCCGTGGACAAAAAGTGTGGAAGAAAATAAATAATAAAAATAAAAAAAAAAGAAACTTACAATAACAAGATGTTACCCCAACTCCGCCTTAGGGTGCCATAATTATGACTACTGGGCTGGTGATACCCTCGGGGTCGGTCGTCAAAAGTTATAAAAAAATTCCAGGCCTAAAAAAGAAAGCCCTTTATATATAAGAATAGGGAGAAGCATGTATTATGATTTCTAATGAGACAACTGTCCACTACATACAAGAGGACACTGATGTTAACCACTATATATAAGTCATCGTACGATCTACATCACTGAACACAACCAACAACTTATTGAAAGATATAAAACATCTTGAGATATAAAGAAAAAAAGGTGAAGCAAATTCACAACAAGAAAACCAACGGACTAAATTTAGCAAATTACATAACACGAGAAATAATTATAATTGCAGACAGCAACCAACGACAGCCATTGGACTATGGCGTCCTGGATTGGAACAGATAAATAAAGAATGTTGCAGTGTTAAACATGTTTGTGAGCGCTTAATCCTCCCTAACCTGAGACAGTGATGTATCTATCTAAAGTACAATTGCAACATAAAGAAACTGTAAAAATCAGTTAAGAATGATTGGTTGAACAGAAAAAAAAAACCAAACAAAAAAAAAAAACCAACGAAATGAGATAAGATATACAGAATTGAACGCAAATATAGTCCTTTCTGTAAGGGTAATACATGAATTGAATACATTAACTCAAACAGAAAGGCCAGGTGAGTCGAACGGGAAGCATGTCTTGGCGTATATGGATGATACATGTATGAACTTATATGAATCAGATGTGGGGATATACATCCGCGTCAATGAAACATCATCCCATACCAAGACACAAATAACCAAAAAAAATATATTGGAAAACGAAAGAGGTAGAAGATACCAAAGGGGCAATCAAACATATAGGTAAAAAACAGACAACTCCATGGAAACACGACGAAAATACAATCAACAAACTCTACACAAAACTATTTATTGTACAACTGGAACATACAGAAAACCGGATGAACTTAGGTGCTCCGTAAAGGAAAGCAGCTGCTGTGCCACTACCTATAGATAGCGAAACTGTCGTGTTATTAAATATTCGGTGATAACTCGCATTCGCTGATGTCACAATCCAGGAAATATGCTGAGGTATTCAATAACGGTCAACCAAATCATGATGGTGTCTGTAAACCTTTTGAAGGAATGAGTTCAAGTGTCAACTTGGAAACCTTGCTTCTATGTAGGCAACAACCCTCTTATAAGGAAATCATGATAGGAAACGCAAGTTCTGGAATATCGTATCAACTGGGAGATATATACTGCATCTGCAGGTGCTGCTGGAATGTTTCTCTACAGAAATGTAAAGATCCAAATGTGGGAATTGAAATCATCTCTATTGTCGTAAAATTTAGTTCACAACCGACCGTCATCTTCAATTGCTAGATGTAAGTTGAGATATGAGTCAACTGTATATGTGGTATCCTTTATTTCAAGATCATTGGCATAAATGCTATCAAGAAAGTCCCTAACCTTTGACATATTTAGTGAAAGGACATCATCTAGCTTCTTTTCATTTTTCTTTAGAAGCTCATGTATGAAGTCTGCCTAATACGAATAAAGGAACAAGTCGACAAGAAGGAGCACACACAGTTTTATTTTTAAACAATAGAAGGCGTTGATAAAATACGTCATGCATCACCCGTCGATTGATTTCAAAGTCACACCCAGGTACTTGACCAAGCCGGTAAACATGTAAGATTAATATTAAAAAATGGATTAATTGTTGTTTGCTTAACGTCCAGCGGCAACTATATCATGCATATTCAAGAATGGAGCAAGTAAAAATTCTGTACAATTTATCCAATCGGTAAGTTATGCAAAGTGGGTTCGACGGGATGATCGCCAAAAAAATTAGACTTAGTACCTAACATCGTGCAATAATATTTAATAAACAAATCTGACTTCAATTCCTTTAATATAAGTATTCCTCCACTTATCTTAGAGACATATTGACTGTTAGTGTTTTAGGTTACAATAAATTGATTTTCGAGATTTTCATATATTCAAAGTAAGGTACACATGTCATATATACTAATTTTATGTTCATTGGAACATTATATAATCTTGAATTGCATTAGGTACAGTGGCAAATTACGCTTATTTAGGAAAAGAAGACTGAGGATTACATGCATTAATTTATATAAGTAATGGATCGTAGGAATTGTCACACAATTTAAACAAATCCTGAAAAGCATGCAACTAGATTAAAAAAGAGGGACGAAAGATACCAGAGGGACAGTCAAACTCATAGATCGAAAACAAACTGACAACGCCATGGCCAAAAATAAAAAGACAAACAGACAAATAATAGTACAGATGACACAACATAGAAAACTAAAGACTAAGCAACACGAACACCAAAAACTGGGGGTGATCTCAGGTGCTCCGGAAGGGTAAGCAGATCCTGCTCCACATGTGGCACCCTTTGTGTTGCTTATGTTATTATAAATCCGGTAAATAGTCTAATTCGGTAGGTCACATTCGTGAAAAGGGAAGGGTATTGTAGTTACAACACAAGGAACATATCCGATATCATCTGTGAAACGGTTATTCCGTAACGGTCAACAAACTCGTGATGGCGCCAGTAAAATTTACGAAGGGATGATTTCAACTTCACCATTTGGAACTCTTGGTTTAATAGCTTCCTTGCGAGCAGTAATCCTCTATCAAGGAAATCATGATAGGAAATACAAGCCCGGGAATATCGTATCAATTGGGAGATATATACTCCGTATGCAGGCGCTGCTGGAATGTAAGTCTTGAAATAGTGATCTTCGGAACCCTTAGTAGTTGTAATTCTCTAGATTTTTAAAAATCTTGCGACAAAATCAGACCGGTCATGACTTTGTATTTATGCATCAAACGTAGTCCACTGTTATTCGAAATATTAAATGAAATCAACTTAACTGATATAGTTATGTAAATATGTTATTTCTAGACATTGATTGTTATTGAATATATGCTACTTAATATAAATGGTTCGATCACGATTCCTTGCAGACCTCCGATAACACTGATTATTTAATTAAAAGAAAAACGATTTTCTACACTACCGGTATATAAAGTTATTAAATCGAAGTAAAATAGAAATATGCAACAGTTAAGTTCATATTTGTTATAATGCTTATAATGGCGGATCCAGGGTCCTGCTTTTAGGGAGGAGGAGAAGGGTGAAAGTGGCATGGGTCAACCGAATTGCCAAACCTTTAGTGTGTTTTATTATATTAATCTTTTTTCATTGCCAGTCTTCCCTACTGCCTATAAAGCAATATGTTTGTTGAGCCCTTCCCTATTTAAATTCTGTATCACTCACTGTTGACCTTTACCTTGAGTAAGAATGCTCGTTCTACTCGCTTACAAAATAACAAAACCAGTCACTGAATATTATATTAAATTTATTTGACATAAATATGATACATACATAAACGATTCATTGGTATTTCAAGTAACCTAATTATGAAGATTGTGTACGCTGTTGTAAAATGTTTAATCAAATTCAAACTCAACTTATCTAATGGATTTCTTTCCATGGTATCTTCCATGGTACGACATCACTGTATATTATATATGTGTCTTCCCTCTACTCAAATCTTTCAGAGTATGCATATAACATATATAAAGTGCTTCCAATGTTAGATTTAAGATGACCATTTAACACTCTCACGATCACTTGTTATATAAAAATAGACTCGAGTAAATACAAATATTTTGAAAATATGACTAAGGAGCGAATTGCTTTTAATCAAAAATTAATAGTGCATTTTATTCTCGTTAAAATTCCTACATCCACCAACATCTTCGTGATCTCGATGCAGTGTGCGTCACTCAAGTGCGGAAGGTCAAAAGACTAAACAATATGCCTTTACTGCTTCTCAACCAGCCCCATGATATTTAGGGCAAGATAAAAGAGTGGCTGACCAATAATGTATCTTAATGAGTGACATGTCTCCCATTTCTGCGAACAGGTTTTTGCATTGCGAAATAACACGTTAATAATCCGACTGTTTGTGTCGGTCTAGTACAAAACTATTTTTTTATTGCATTAATTAATCATCCTTACTATGCATATAATATTTGCAACTTGACAACAAACAAATATTTTTATGTGGGTTTCCGCGTTAAGTATTCTATAACGGCATAAACGAATTATGATATGGTTAAAATATCTGACACATCTAAGTCGATATAAAATTCAGATACCATGTGAGCGAAACAAATGAAATAAACACTTTATAAATTTGATGCGTCCGAAGCGCTTTTCTGGATTAGCCTTCATCATGAACGCTCAAACTATAACATTTGAAAACAAATGATGTATAAATACGCTGCAACGTTATGAGATATATGATCCAAAGGGACCTAAACAGAATAGTCAAATTCATCTACAAGGTCAACTTTGCCTGGGGGAGTTGAAACCTTTGTTTCTTTTATAATTTCGTCATCAATTTGAACGCGGGAGTTTCAAATAAATCTATGTTATAAATCATGTCAGTACCTTAGTATTGGCTACAGAGTTGATGATACCCCCGGGGACTAACAGTCCACCAGTAGCGATATCGACCTATTGCTAGTAAATGAAATAAATACTGTATAAATTTCGTACGTCCGAAGCGCTTTTCTGGATTTATCTTCATCAGGAACGCTCGAACCTAAACATTTGAAACCCATCGTGCTTCAATCCCGTACTCAATACCTGCATTCTTCTTTTTTGATTAAAAACGTTTCTATATATTTCTAGGTAAATTTGAAAACTATGATACTTCAGTTTGCCATTTTGTGATTGTGAGTGGTAAAACTTACAAACTTAAAAAGTACTGTATATGATCTTATGCTAAACTTTTTAATTTAGTATTAGATATGGGTATAGTTCCAGAGTTATGGTCTCTTGGTAAAATTATTCCTATTTTTAAAAATAAAGGTTCCAAAGCAGACCCTATTTTGAAAGCTGAGCTGAAAATAATCTGTAATATAATTTAATAATAATGTAAATAGTCTGCTGGAATGATTGTATGATGCGTACAGTGTGTGTGTTGTTGTGTTTGTGCTTGTCACTTTCGCTTTCAGTCTCACCACTGGATAGCAGCTTGCTGTGAAAAGGAAGCCGAGTGCGTAAGTCTTCCCTGCCAATTATAGCCTCTCATGCAGTAAGACCAATGTGGCCAGATATGGAATCCTTCTCAAGGTGGCAGACGTAAACTGGGTATCATACGATCCCAGGCAGAACCACAGGGTCTCGGAGGAGACTAGGCCCCTAGATGCACGGCATGCAGGCCCACCGGTGTGTGGACACGCCCTGATGCCTGCAAACCTAGCCCCCAGCTATGGGATAAATAGCTTCACTGCCTTGTGGATGACCTAGTAAAAGTCAAAGGCTATGGAAGTAAATCCAGACAGAAAATCCGGGTAGATGGAGCTCGGTAGCTCAGTAACAGCAATCGTCTAAGGGAAGGAACATCCTGACAGAAAAATCCGACCCTTCACTTAAGAGGTTGAGCTCAGAGCTAACAACCCTAACTTGTAAAAAAAGTTATGTTACAGAAAAAGTAACGAAGAATTTATCTACAACTGTGGAGAAGAGCCTCCAAAGCAACAGTGGAGCAAGTATGACTGTTGGCAGTGAAAGCCGAGAGGAAACTACCAACAAGAATCTGGAGGCCCTTAACATGGCCAAAACTTAAACTAGAATTGGGTTCTGGAATGTCCGTACAATGTACTCTGCTGGGAAACTTGCAGAAAATACATCTGAAATGCGACGTTACAAACTTCATATTTTAGGCATAAGTGAAAGCAGATGGACAGACTCTGGGAGAATAACAACAAGAACTGGAGAAACTACACTCTACTCTGGAACAGTGAATGGGGAACATCATGAATGGGTAGCAATTATTTTGAAGAAAGGAATGGCGAAATATCTAATGGAATGGAAACCAATAAATAGTAGGCTGATTATGGCAAGGCTAAAAGGGAAACAAGTCAACATGACTATACTGCAATGTTACGCTCCAACAAATGGTTCCAGCGAGGAGAACTAGTAGGCTGATTATGGCAAGGCTAAAAGGGAAACAAGTCAACATGACTATACTGCAATGTTACGCTCCAACAAATGGTTCCAGCGAGGAGAACAAAGACGCATTTTATGAACAACTTCAACAGGAAATAGACAAAACCCCAAAACATGACATCAAAATCAGCATGGGAGATATGAATGCCATAGTTGGATCAAGTAACACCCACTTTGAAAAAGCTATGGGAAATCATGGATGTGGTAAAATGAATGAGAATGGTGAAAAACTAGCAGAACTGTGTACCACTAACAACTATGTAATAGGAGGGACATTTTTCCTCATCGAAACATTCATAAATTGACATGGTGCTTTTCTAACCAACGAGACAAGAACCAAATAGATCACATCATGATAAATGGAATGTGGAAACGATCCCTGTTGGATGTTAAAGTCAAGAGAGGAGCTGATATTGGAAGCGATCACCATTTGGTAACAGCTGACATTAAACTCAAATTCAGGGCTAATGGAAAGAACACAAGATCTTGGAAGCAGTTTGACATTGAAAAGAAAGCAACGTAAGAAAAGAATATACAACCTTGATAAGAAATAGATACAGACTTTTAGAAAACTTAAATGATGAAGAAGACTCAGAAACAATTGATGATAAATGGGGTAAAATCTCTGAAATATTTACTAAAAGTGCAGAAGAAGCTATTGGATTTAAACAAAAACAGAAACACAAAGATTGGATCACACCTAGAACATGGGATAATATTATCAGGAGAAATACAAAGAAGAAATTGAACGAGGCAAAATCACAACGTCTTAAGGAAAGATACCAACATGAAAATAGTCAAATACACAGAATTGTCAATAGAATGGTACGAAATGACAATAGAGCATACATGGATAGTCTAGCTGAAAAGGCAGAAGAACAGCTAACAAAGGCGAGCAAGGCAACCTATATAAAATCACCAAAATTATTTGTGGCAAAAACACAGCAACGTCTAATATTTCTGTAAAAGACAAGCTAGGGAATTTGTTAACTTCTGAAAATGAACAAGAACAAAGATGAACAGAGCATTTCAGTGAGCTACTAAATAGACCAACTCCAGCAGAACTCCCTATTATAGCAGAAAATAACAATGAACTTGAAATCAGCATAGAACCACCTGAAATGCAGGAGATAATATCTGCAATCAAAAAGTCTAAAAAATGGAAATCACCTGGAAACGACAATCTGAATGCTGAACTGTTTAAAATAGACCCAGGCTTATCTGCCATCCTGCTTTATAACATCTTTAAAGACATCTGGAATAAAGCACAGATACCATACATCTGGAATAATGGCACTGTAATCAAAATACCAAAAAAGGGAGCACTTAATGATTGTAACAACTGGCGTGGCACTACACTACTTTCCATCCCAAGTAAGATCATGGGTTTAAAATAGACCCAGGCTTATCTGCCATCCTGCTTTATAACATCTTTAAAGACATCTGGAATAAAGCACAGATACCATACATCTGGAATAATGGCACTGTAATCAAAATACCAAAAAAGGGAGCACTTAATGATTGTAACAACTAGCGTGGCACTACACTACTTTCCATCCCAAGTAAGATCATGGGTTTAAAATAGACCCAGGCTTATCTGCCATCCTGCTTTATAACATCTTTAAAGACATCTGGAATAAAGCACAGATACCATACATCTGGAATAATGGCACTGTAATCAAAATACCAAAAAAGGGAGCACTTAATGATTGTAACAACTGGCGTGGCACTACACTACTTTCCATCCCAAGTAAGATCATGGGTTTAAAATAGACCCAGGCTTATCTGCCATCCTGCTTTATAACATCTTTAAAGACATCTGGAATAAAGCTCAAATACCATACATCTGGAATAATGGCACTATAATCAAAATACCAAAAAAGGGAGCACTTAATGATTGTAACAACTGGCGTGGCATTACACTACTTTCCATCCCAAGTAAGATCATGGCAAAAATCATAATTAGACGAATTGCAGACTCCATTGATGATCTACTGCAAAAAGAACAAAAGAGGCTGCATCGACCAAATATTTACATTAAGAAATATTATAGAACAATGCACAGAATGGCAACGGCAGCTAAACTTTGTCGACTTCGAGAAAGCGTTTGACAGCATCCACAGGGAAAGTCTTTGGAAAATATTGCGATCATATGGCATTCCACAACATCTTATTAACCTATAAAAGCATTCTACAAGAGATTCCGGTGCAGGGTTGGATACAGTGATATATACTTTCAAGTAAAAACAGGAGTAAGACAAGGGTGTGTCATGTCATCCACATTCTTCATCATAGTCATAGACTGGAAAATGAGACAAACAACTGCTAATACACCAAGAGGCATAAGATGGGGCACCTTCACCACTTTGGAAGACCTAGATTTTGCTGACGACTTAGCATTAATGTCTCACACACACCAACATATCCAAGATAAGACCTCAGAACTACAAAAATATTCAGGACAGATGGGGCTGAAAATCAACATAAAGAAAACTGAAGTCATGACACTAAACGTAAACAACCCAGGGTCAGTATTACTGGATCGAAAAACATTACCACATGTTGATACCTTCACATACCTTGACAGCACTGTTACTACTAATGGCGGAGCAGAATCTGACATCAAAAGACGACTGTATAGAGATCTGGTCAATATACCATCCGGACCAAACTCAAACTTTACAGCAGCTGTGTCTTGCCTGTACTTTTGTATAGTTCAGAATGTTGGAGGATGACAGATCACGACCAAAATAAGCTGTCTGTATTCCATACCAAAAGTCTGAGAAGGATTCTGCGAATCTTTTGGCCACAAAAAATTTCAAACGAGAACCTTCTCATCAGATGCCAACAACAAGATATAGCCACAACTATAATGAGAAGACGCTGGAGGTGGATTGGGCATGTCCTACGGAAAGACCAGGAGGATATCACAAAGACAGCACTCCACTGGACCCCAGAAGGTAAAAGAAAGAGATGAAGACCCAAAATGACATGGAGAAGAACTGTAGAGGCAGAGGCTAGTAAACAGCAACAGACATGGGGCACACTACAGAAAACTGCCAACGACCGACAAAAGTGGAAAATCTTCGTTACTGCCCTACACGCCAATGGCGTACAAGGGCAGTAAGTAAGTAATAATTTTTTTCTTCGGGGTTTTGAAAGAAAGATTTTTAGACATTAACGCGAATTTTATGCAAGGAGTGATTAGAAATTTACATAGTTTAGGTGCTTGATGTTTTTAAATATCTCGTATATCCTAGCTCGTATATTACCATACTTTGCCTCTCAATTTGTTCCCCGACAACCTGTTTAATCTTTTCAACACATTTCCAATACAAAAACATTATAAACAAGTATAAAATGTTTAACTAGTAGCAAAACCTACAACTTCGTGTAGTCTGATTAAATAATTTAAAATATGATCCGGCTGAACATGAAAAAGTGCGACAGCTTTGAACAGGCAGACGTCCATGTTTGATGTAAGTTTTAATTGATGCATTGTATGTTATTTCAAATAAAGGTATGCAAAGCATATATGCATGTATACAGCTTTTATATACAACCATACATATTTGCGTATAAAACAAGCTGAACATTAATAAATGACAATCACTGTCCTTCAAAAACCACACCAATTATATATAAGATTAATACCATTCAAATTTTTGTGAAACGCTAGCCAGGGATGAGTAAATACGCTGTAACGGTACGTGCTATTTGACCAAAAGTACCTAAACAAAATAGACTAATTTATACAAGGTCCACTTTATCCTGAGAAGTTGGAACCTTAGTATCTTAATAATTTCTCAATATATGAAAGTGGATATTTACTAGTATCCATTCCAAGTAACAACATTCCTGCATCCCTTTCGTATGGTGTATAGATATGACAATATCGGTCCAATTTCATATCATTTTTTTGTAGTTCATTCTAGTGTTATTTTGTTTGAGTGTGTAGAAAAGTTTTAAAATCCTTAAGTGCAACCCATGATTAACATGCAAGGACGTCTGATTTGCTCTACGGTGTGCGTGCATATGGTCTTTCATAACTATACTGAAATAATTGCCGTTGGACATTAAGCAAACAACAATCAATCAATCAAGATAGGGAACCACGTCTGGTCATAATTAAGACGTTAATTCTAAAAAAAATAAGGAGATGTGGTATGATTGCCAATCAGACAACTGTCCACCAAAGTTCAAATGAAGTGGATGTAGACAATTATAGGCAACCATACAGCCTTCAACAATGAGAAAAAAACCATTCCGTATAGTCAGCTATAAAAAAGGCCCCGACATGATAAATATGAAGCGACACAATTCAGAAAACTAACGGCCTAATTTATAACAAAACAATTTACGAAAAACAAACATGACAGACATGAACCAATGAAAACCACTCAATTACAGGCTCCTGACTTGAGACAGGCACATAAAGAATGAGGCACGGTTAAATAGGCTTGAAGGCGCCAATCCTCACCTTAACATGTGACAGTGGTGTAACAGTACAACACAAGAACAAACTATAAAAATCAGTTGAAAAGGGCTTAACTCATCCGATCGATACAAATCAGAAAAACATTTAACAAAAACACAGACCGGACGTGGCATGGTATTCATACATCCATCACAACAAACAAAGACACACAGTACAGATCTGAGAGTACTCGCAGTTACTGACAGCTAGTTCAAAGCCAATAACAACTAATAAAAAAATCATGTATAATCAGTACACATCCAATGCGACTTGTAGGATATGTCCATGCTCCATGAAGCCCTTCCAGAAACTCTTTGAATGGTCCGTAGGAAGCTATTGCAAATGCAAAGCCAAATGTCTGTTCCTATCCGATACCTTTATTTTCTAGTGATAGTTAAAATTCGAGCTTTTCATTCCGGTTGATCGACTTTGTAGAACCAATCCTTCTGTTCATATGGTCTAAGTTTTCTCGCCCAAGCTTATTATGCAGGAAATATTTGCCATGCTGTTGGAGTTAAGCAAACAACAGTCAATCAATAATGTAATTTTCACACAGACATAAGAAGCCCCCTTAAATAGTACTAACAAATAAAAAAGAAAAAAAAAACACAGCATGCAATTGTTCAGAGATAACAAATGATAGGCATTGAAGTGATATCATCATGTGCTACCGAATGGTAAAACAAAACTAATGATTGATTTATTGAGTAACTTGTATTTCATGCATATTCAGGATGAGAAACAAATATGTATGTACCAGTTAAATCAGAATTATGACTGCAACGGGAAGATAGTCTGGAATAGTAGAATTACGTCAAGGGCCTTATTTGGTCCAAAAAAGAAAGAAATATTGATTTTAAAATGCTTCAAAAGTTCAAATACAAATATTAATTGGTGATTTATTTTCGTTTGCTTATCGTTCAGTAGCAAATTAGTAGGAAATATTTCATGTACATTGAGAGGAAGAACAAATTGACACTAAATTCAATATAGTTAGGTCATGCAAAGTTGGTCAACCGGTAGCTATAGGAAGCCTAATTACTTGATATAGCTTCTGAATGTATTTTATAGGTTAAGCATGTGGAACAGGATCTCCCGGCACAAACCTTCCGGAGCACCAGATATCAACCCCGGTTTTGATAGGGTTCGTGTCGGCTTATGAGTGTGATATCCCTTTGATATCTCCCAAATGCAAGATAAAAGAAAAGAATTATCAGAGAAGGGTTGATATAGACAAAAAGTAATCTACAGGGTTCTCAAATGTTCCTATATTTTGAAATCCTTAAATTATTCGGAAATCAATAAAAAGAGATATTTAAAAAAAAGAGGAGCTTTTGGTGACGTCAGAACTTTTCTTGTGACTCCTTTTCTTCTACCTTTTCACTACCACTGAAAAATCATGTTGACAAAGGGTAGTCTTTATGCCTCTTGGTAGATAAAAAACGGCCCCTAACGATAAGTTTCATATATATAAAAAAAAATATTTATTTTGCACTGCCGCTGAAAAATAAATAGAAGATGCGGAGAAGGGTAAACAGAGAGGCTAAAGATACCAAAGGGACTTTCAAACTCATAAGTCCAAAATAAACTGACAACGCCATGGCAAAAAAAAAAGACAAAAACTAAAGACAAACAACAGTATACAATACACAACATAGAAAACTAAATAATGAGCAACATGAACCCCTACAAATACCGGGGGTTATAAGGCATCACACAATAGCGGATTGGTAATCGACTCTTATCTTATCCTAAGACATCATCAAGTTCGTTACCCATCGATCATGTAACTTTTCTAACCCTGAAACTTGACCGAGTGTGAAATTTTGAAATTGAAACGTTTTTCATTCAAGTGAGAGGTTTAGTTAGCTATAAAACCAGGTTTAATCCACCATTTTCTACTTAAGGAAATGCCTGTACCAAGTCAGGAATATGACAGTTGTTTTCCATTCGTTTGATGTGTTTGAGCTTTTAATTTTGCCATTTGATAAGGAACGTTTTGAATTTTCCTTGGAGTTCTGTATTTTTGTTGTTTTATTTTTTTCATGAGGATAGACAACACTGTTACCGGTATAAACAATACAGACATTGAAAAAAAAAAAACAAACAAGAACAACACTTAAAACTAAAGCAAGAACTACGCGAACCCCTTTAAAAGAAAACTAGGGGTGATCTCATTTGCTCCGGATGGGTAAGCATATCCTGCTGTACATGTGCCATCCGTCGTGTTGCTCATGTAAGTACAAACCTGGTAATAAGTCTAATTCGGTAGGTCACATTCGGGGAAAAGGAGGACAAACGTGACAGTCTTTCAAGCAGGGATAAGGATTTTCAATTTTTGATCGAACGTTGCATGCAGAATATTTATGTATACCACACAGCTAAATGAACACCCCTTTCAACAAGGGTTTGCTGATGCACGGGATGAGTATATAAAACAAGCTTCTAAAACTAGTAAAAGAGACCTGTATTATCATACCGATAGATTGGTGCATTGGTGGAAAACTGTTTAAAGCATATCGGCAAATAGCGCGTGCACATTCAAGACGAGAAAATGTTGATGTTACACCTATGAGGCACGGATTAAGTCAAAATTAATTTATTTCAGGACATCCTGAAATATTTCAAGACCTACATAATTCGATTTCAGGAGATCCTTAAATGTTTATGGAGGCCCATAATTCTTTCAGGACCTCCAGAATTCGATTTCAAGGTATCCTTAAATCGATTTGAGAATATCCGTAATTTGATTTCAGTATACCCGTAATTTGATTTCAGGATATCCTTAAATCGAATTGTGGAGGTCTTGATAACTATGGACCTCCAAAAACATTTAAGGACTTTGATGAAATCGAATTATGGATGTCCTGAAATCGAAATTAGATATCCTGAATTTGAGGTCCTAAATTTCAGGAGGTCCTCAATTGATAGATGACAAGAGGTCTCAAGAGCTCCATAAATACAATATTTTTTACTGTATCCGTGCCCAATAAATACCAGTACAAATTTGAATTTTGCTTAGTTTGAACAAGATCGATTTGCGGAGTTGGAATTTAAACGTGTTATTTTACAAGGCATTAGTCCGAATGGAAAACTCGGCACACTGACTCATTTTTATCAATATGACTTCTAATAAACGAGACTTTGTCATACTCCTATAATTTTATGTCACGTGCTTACATCCACTTCATTTCAACTTCGATGGATAGTTGTCTCGTTGGCAATCATACCACATCTCTTTATTTTCATATTTGCGGGAAAAGCAGCAAATACTAATACTAAAATGTGTGGTTTGACATCCCGCACTAGAGACAAATACGTTACTATCATGAAACCACCGAAACAATATCTTTACAAAAGGTACCCTAGAATTGACAGACATAGACTGGATATACCCGGAGTAGAAGTTTGTATTGCATGTGATGGAAGACGCTGCCTTAAATATTTAATTAACTGTGAAAACACCACATGCAGAGAAAAATGTAAACAGAGAAAGTAAACCCGGAGATTCGATTACTCTCACTTGTATTCGGGCTAAACAAAAGGTTGATGTTTTGAACCAGTTTAGAATTACACCAGCTGCAAGTTAATCTTAACAATAATACTTGCAAGCAAATTCACACTTACAGTGAATAACCAAAATAAGTTTACTGTGTTTATGCATGCTGTTTATTTGTTATTTGTAATCCTGATTTCTGGTTCTTATCAATTCTAACCATCTTACTGCAAACAAAAAGAGATCATAGTTACATTGATTATAGTATCTAGTATCTCATACATGAAGACATATTCAAAGAAATATTTCATATATTATTATCATCTGACGACTTGAAAACATGATTGCTTTCCTACAGCAGTATTGACAATGTCCTATATAAATTATGTGTTGGCAATAATTTTTATGCTAAGGCTCTTTGTTGATTTGTCGGGAAACAAATGAAATAGTTTTAAGGTAATAAGCTTGAATAGCTTCGATTGCAGTTTATTTGCGATCTTTCAACCAAAAAGACTTTTTGGTATTCTTTTTTAAATTGTTTCCCATTTTGTCCTGCCGGAGACTTTTACAGCTTACTATACGATATAGGTTTTGCTCATTGTTGAAAGGCGTACAGTGACCTTTATATAATTGTTTACATCCTTGTTTTTGGTCACTGGTGGATAGTTTTCAACCATATCATGTCTCCTTATTTTTGTATCTAGAGTCTGTCGTAATGATCTTGCAGTAAGTTGTGATCCTCAAAGTTCATTACTTAAATACCTTCCAGCGATTCTTAAGATGAAGAACAGCAATTAATTAGGGTTTCTGTGTTGTATATTGGTTATTTTAATTTGTAGTATTTCATGTGACTTTGTATAATGTACACCTTATCCATTTATTTATTAACATGGAAAAGCTCAATATAAGACTGACTTAATAACTTAATAAGCATCTCCCTCATAAAATGAATGATACAACAGCCAATATAACAAGCCAATTGACAATGCAAAACACTAAACGTCTCTTCCGCTTTTAATCAGTCGATAAATCTAAAGTCACGTTGTAAGGAAATGTCCCGTGTGCTGAAAGCAAACATATTTATATTCAGAGATGTCATCCAGAAGCTTATGATAAGGAAAAAGTAATGTTTCCCCAGTCGCTGTAAAAACACATTTTCCATTCACTCGCATAATATATCTTTCTTTCTTTGTACAAGTTGCTGTATTGGCTTACCAAACATTTCTTCGTACACATTGAAGTAAAGAAACTTTCCAGTTTTATATAACCTAGTTTAAAACAAAATTCTTCATAAAATGTCCAAAAAACTAACACAACAGACACCCTAAAATGTTGAATTTTAAAATAAATTTTGATATATGGGTCATTAAATGTTAATACATGTATATTAAGTATAAATTTACCTGTTGTTAACTGTCATCTTATGACTTTACACGGTTAACCCTTTATACGTACGGATTTCATAACAACCTAGATATGTAAATAGTTCTTGACAACGCATAAAATAGGATATAAAAAACATTCAGAGTACACTGAGTGCTTTAAGATATCTATAGGCTTTTAGCTTTGTATCAGGAATTTCTATTTATTTGATTAGAGTGATATATATACTACAGATAAAAGTTTTATCACAAAATGTGAAGATAAGGAACATCTTCGCATATTTTTAGAAGTGCAGAAGTCTGATTGAAGGTGTTTACTGGTATAGATAAACAAACGAAAGCGGTTAACTTTTGCATTCTGACCTAAAGATAATAAGGGATCAATTAATGTTGTAAGAAGCTCTATGAAAATGGTTTGAGCCGGTCAATTAATTATACTGCCGAAATGATGTCTATAATTTATACGGTGCGCTTTGTTCAATTCTGTTAGAAAAGGCGTAAATGAATAACTTTATTTCAAAAAGTTACAATACCTTTTCAAACCATTTGGGATATCTGGATAAAAGAAAGATTTGCTTAAATTGCGGAGCATCCTGGTCAGTTGTTTGTTTATCCAAGTGATAACGTTACAATAATTTAAGATACATTCTTACAACTAGCTTGGCCAGGTGGATTACTTGTAAAATTACTTGATGAACATGACCACCAAAGGTCTTGACCATTGGGGCGATATAACAGTTGTCGTGATATATTTCGTATTGGTTCTGTTTGTTGGACTATGGGTAAGTGATTTTTTTTGTCTCGAAATTTTTACTTTATCCGTCATTGTCTGTGTATCCGTGTATCCTTTCCAATATTTTTGAAGGATGTCAATTTTGAAAATCAAAATAACAGCGTTTTCATAAGTATTAAGGAAAATTCGTAAATATGAAAATGTACATCCTTTGGTAGCAATTTATTTTATCCAACGTGAAACAAACTATTATACTTGGAGCAAAATGTCGGCAAAAAAAAACATATACGAACATTTTACATTTGTTTTTTGTTTTGTATTTGTTGTAGTCTGTTTTTCGTGGCAACAGAGGAAATGTAAACAGCTACTTCTTGGCAGGACGAAGTATGACATGGTTTCCGGTAAGTTACAACCTGAAAACTCTCTCAAGATGCATCTTGACACGTTTGTTTCCGGCTGTATGTATTCATATTTATTTAGAAGGCTAAAGCACTGTCTATCTATCTACTATAGAAAATGTCATATTGCGATTTCCTCTGTCTATATCATATGGTTCCTTTCAAGTAAGCTGATATGTGGTATAGATTTATGTACATTGCTAATTTAATTTACAATATGTTTAAAGATGATATAATAGATAAAACATCAATGATCGAGTCATTAACCTAACAATAAAAGGGACCAAAAGACTCTTAAAATGGAAAAAAATACCAATAAGGGTTAATCAACATTATTAGACGAAGAAAAACAAACAGCATCATGGCCAAAAGAGAAAAAAAGACGGAAATACAAACAAGTCTCAAAACACTACATATAAAACTTAAAAATCCCACCAAAATCAGGGGTTAAACTTAGGTGCTCTAGAATCATGCTTTACCAATGCCTGCACTCGTCGTGTTGCTCATGACGTACAGAATCTGGTGATGTCACATTTGGAGATGGAATAAAGATGGAAAGGAAGGACGGGATTTCGTCTATACTACCAGTAGAACATATCTATAGTCATTTGTGACACTGATATTCCTTAATCAACGTTTGAAACCATCTATTCGGGTGTCCTTAAAAACCTCGAAGATGTGATTTCAACTTAACCATTTAGAATCCTTGATAGCTTCTTTGTAAGCAGCTGCTGAGACGATGGTGTTAAGTAAACAATAATCAATCAATTGTAAGCAGCAACCCTTTATCAAGAAAATCATAAGGAATACATATCCACTTTGAATTTAATATTTCAATACTCCATATGGAGATGGTGCTGGAATATTTTCTGTTTTAAACATAATGCAACTAAATAAAGTTATTTAAGAAACAGAATACACATGATAGTTAGGTTATTTTATAACAGAACAATATACATGTAGATAAGAAAATTAATACTCTAAGAATATCTTGTAATTCATAAGATGTTTTCTAATCAGCACGTAGTGGTTATATAAGATTGCTAGTAATCATTAAAGTTACAAAATGAATTAAAGGCTGAATAAATATCGCCCGATTTAGAACGAACACACATTGAGTGCACATTGTACGATTAAGGTCGAACGCATAATGAGCGCACGTTACACGATTTAGGATGAATGAACGTGCGTGAGTTGAATGGATAATACAAGGAACGATGAATGATGAGCGCACGTATTGTGAATGGACGATGAATGAACGGAACACGTACGCAGAATGGACGGTAAATGATAAATGCACGACATATATGTTAGTTTGAATAATAGAAGGTCTGTATAACTCAAATTCAAGGATATTAATACAATCAACGTCGTCACAAATTGAATAACTCAGTGAAAGTATGTCATATTTTCTATGAAACATGTCAAAATATAACGCTATAGTTTCTTTTCATTATGTTTGATAAGCCTGTGTTAGAAATCAACTCGAGCGCTATAAATAACATTGCCAAGTATTTAAGATGAGATTGAAATGAACTCGATCATGCAGATGACAAGATATAAAATCAAAACCAAAATTCTCATGTATGTGTCTGCAACAGAAAGAAACTTTGCTTTCAGAGGGACACACAGACATGTAATTGGCAGTCTTAAACTATAAATACTCAGTCCTTCCTATTTAATTCTAATTTTCCTAAATAAAATAAAAAACATATACATATTTCCTACAATTCTACAATATACGATGTAAATGGCTAAAAAGTTACTGTTATCTGCCAGTTACATCCTGTACTAGTTTTCTGCGTTGCTTTAATGATTGCTACCGAGAAAAGTTCAAAGTAATGTACTATGTTATCAGAATAATATCTCTTCAACAACACTGTAATACATTTGTAGGCAGAGGTTAATCGATTTTTCTTGATGAAAAAAATCACGAAACTACTAAGTTTAAGGAAGAATTTTGGTAGGGTTCGTGTTGCTCCAATTATATTTCAAATATAAAGATATACAAATTCATGTTTATAAGTTTCTGTTTCAGGTAGGTGCATCTCTGTTTTCAAGTAACATTGGAAGTGAACATTTCGTCGGTTTGGCGGGGACTGGTGCGGCAGCGGGTATTGCTATGATATCTTATGAATGGGCGGTAAATACCTTTCATATGATGTGTCATTCAAATGAGCCACAAATAACATTTTCTTGCTTAGTTAAAGGACAGCAATCGTACGACTTGGCAGCTATAATTCGAATGCTTATGACGTCTAGCATGACATTAAAGAAGATGAATCAAATTGAAATTAATACCCCAAAAATCATCTAAAATGGCACTGAAACGTCACTTTTGTTTACAGACAAGGTTTCTACACAAACATAGTGAGAGAAATTATATCGTATACATTTCTGATTGCTATGAAATGAGTCTTCTAGTATTAGCCATTGATTAAAACGATCGCTCATACATTTTTAATATTCTGAAACTGACCTTTTTTCAATGTATATTGCATGTATGTCTGCTGGAACTCGATTTATGCCATACTAACTTTAATATTGTTCTTTTAGAAAAAAAAAATGGATGAAAAAAGTCGAAATGAATATCCACGCTATGTAATTTGCCAAATTTTCACAAAAATAATCATCAACATCAAAATAAATATATCAGAAATGTATTTGTAAACATTATCAGCTGCAAATTAAATGTGAGGAGATAATTTCCAAGGAGACCATTATCTATATAATATCAAAATGAATCGAATGTGAATATGCGCATATCTACAAATCACCTTACGGTCTTAAACAACAGACAAGCTTGACCCATACAGAAAAGAGTTAATTTCATATACATTTTCTTTTTTTGGTTGGAAGGTTTTGAACACACGTGGCCTTATCATAAGTAGATATAAGAACATGTGGTATGAGTGCCAATGAGACAACTCTCCATCCAAGTCAAAATTTATAAAATTATAAAATAAACCATTATAGGTCAAAGTACGGTCTTCAACACGGAGCCTTGGCTCACACTGAACAGCAAGCTATAAAGGGCTCCAAAAATTACTAGTGTAAAACACTTTAAAATGTTTCTTTACCATTGCAGTCGATGCCACTAGTATTGTTACTCGGCTGGTTCTTTCTGCCTGTATACGTGTCAGCTGGGGTAAGTTGAGTGCACGTGGTTACTTTTTATCCAAGTTGAACTTCTTTTATGCAGAAAAAACAAAAATAAATAAGACCAAGCAAACTTTAAATATCCTGGAATTCACGAATTCTTTGTTTCCATTTAATGAAAAAAGCTTATCCGTGCATCATATTCTCATATCACGTGTGACATTATGTCAAACATAAATCTACTTTCTTAAAATATGCCTTGTTTATTAAGAAAAGTAATAAATGTATAGTTTTTGGTTTGTCTGAAGTGCGTTTTTATATATTTGTTGAAATAAATCTGTTTTATAATTAGCACTCAAATAATTTGAACATAGACAGATTCATGACTTAGTCTTTATCAATTATTCATACTTTTCAAACTTTAAATGTGTAATTTTTCTTTACCTTTCCATAAACATGACTTTTACAAATATATACAGAATCTCCTGAACAGTTATTGTTTACACTTTTTGTAGGTGTATACGTTACCAGAATATATTGAGAAGAGATTTGGCGGGAAAAGACTTCGAATTTATCTAAGTGTTCTTGCTCTTGTCTTGTACATCATAACAAAGTTAGCTGTAAGTGTTGCAATGAGAAACAAATGGAAGCACCATATTAACTTCCCTATATTGCTAAAGTAGTTTATTTCCTGCAGATAGTATATACACAAAAATTATTTTAAATCAACATCAATCGATCAACTATTTTTTACACATAAATAGCAGTCTGACTTCATTTCCTTGATAAATAACTGTTTTGGAACATTACTTTACATACAATGTACAGTAATGCATTTGTAATGAAAGAAGCGATACGAATTATCTTCCTTTGACCAGTAAAAAGGCACACTGCATGTTTAAAAAGGATCTTCAGATTAATCCGTTCAAATACAACAACTGTCTTGTCGTTATTTCTTCAAATAAAAAAGGTACATAAAGGAAAGTGAAATGCAGCGACAGCCTTTAAATTTATAAATTCCAACATCAGAAAAGCACAAGTACCAGCCCAACAATAATAACCGTAACTATATTAAATAACTTGTAAGCAAGCTCGAAGTATTAAATTTAATATGAATTATTTTTATAATGTTGTAGGTAAGCATTTATGCTGGTGCATTATTTATCAAGTTAGCTCTCGGCTGGGATATGTATTTATCAATTGTCGGACTTCTTATCATTACGGGAATATATACCATTCTAGGTAAATATCAAATGCATGCTCCTGCCAAAAAGATGGTTCATTCACAAATTGGAACAAAGCAGTTTTATTTCAATCCAGATGCACAATGTTACTGGAATGTATTTTCAATGCCATTAAACGAAATGTCTTTTTGTAAAATTTATTTTCAAAACCTAAACTGTCATATGCGTTTGAGAAGGAATATTACAGTATAGGTACAACTCATAAAAAAACCACATTGTTTTACAGAGAATTTTCAAAACTTCAACAATTTAAGTTTTGTGTTTATTCATGATCATGAACAACATGAAAAAGCTCTGTGTAAAATAACAGCTCCGATCGAACGGAACCTGGTATTTAAGCATTCTCACGGTGAAACGTACTCCTCTTTAGCAAGGGCTTTATTACCGGACGAGAGAAGTTCAGGTGACCATATTTCTATGCACAAGTCAATCCTTTGGGTCTCTTCAAGTTTATCATTGTTCTCAAGCATCCTTTGTTGTGTAGACAGTTAATTATAGACTATGTTGTGAGCAGTAGAAATTAAATTTATTTGTACGTGTTGAATAAACTTTGACTGTGTTGATGATTCGATTATTTTTAATTTTACGATCATGCTAATGTTTAGATAATTTCCATTTATTAAAGGTGGTTTAAGAGCAGTAATATATACAGATACATTTCAGACCGTTGTTATGACAATTGGAGCCTTCTCTTTAGTTGGAATTGGTTGGTAAATTTTGACAGCAGGTCAATTATTTAATTAATGTTTGAAATATATCATTGTTTCTCTTTAAACTGTATTTGATTATAAACACATAAGGGTTTTATAATCTTAACAAATAAAGACACTAGAGTTGTATAGTCTTTACAAATGAAATCAAATATATGATACTTTTACAAAATATCCACATAAGAGAGAGAGAAGATATAAAGGGGCAACTAAAAATCATCAGTCCAATAAAACAGAAAAAATCATGAATAAAAAGAAAAAAAACACGACGAAAATACAATCAATAATAACAAAACACTAGCAACACGAACACCGCTTAAACCCGGGGAGTAAAATCAGGTGTTCCGAAAGTGTAAAAATTGTATTCTCGTCAATAGTTCTTATTATATCGCAAGTAACAGTGTTGAACTTTCATAAAAAAAATTAATAGCTGCGAAGAAATTAAGTCGTCAATGTTTTCGTGTTTTCATCTAAATAAATATTCAAGAAAAGCGTTATTTTATTCATTGAACTTATTCAAACATTTTCGATTATACTAGCAATTAATAACATTATCAACAGACATTAAATGCATTGTATTTTAGGTTTCAACAAGATTGGAGGCTATTCCAAATTGGAGGTACTGTACATGCAAGCTATACCTGATATAAGAAGTCCTAACAGCACCTGTGGATTTCCCCGTCAAGATTCATTTCATATTTTCCGTGATGCTGTTACTGGTGACAATCCTTGGCCTGGATTAATTTTACAATCTTCAATTGGATGTTTATGGTATTGGTGTTGTGATCAGGTAAATTTATTTATGCATGAGCTAAATTTTCGGACATTTTCAAGTCATACTTATTGATAGATAAAGTGGCGGATCCACAGGAGATGATTCCTAGAGCTACTGGACATGGCTTTTGTATATCTATTTAGTAATAGGTTTTCAATCACGTATACTGATCGACAATCAACTCGTCTCTTAATTTACAATTTAAAAATATACACTCGGCAAAAAGTACAACATGACTATCCTAATACATAGAAAGTATCACAGGAACACAGAACAACATACCACATCAACAACCAACATTCGACTCGTAATAATACATACATACAAACAACAATGTACAACATATGGTCCAGATAGCCTGATCTTTTGGTACAGGCACTAAATGGGGTAGGGTTAAACCCAATCTCCCTCTTTGCTAATCTAGACCAGATTGTCGTTACACTAAAACACAATTTAGAGTATTTGCAAGGACTTTTATTTTAATGGAAATAAAAACAAAAAAATACAAGAAAAATATAAAACTAATAAAGAAAACAACTATACACTTTATTTTCCAAAAGATCGCACATTTTGACATAAAAATTTCATTTTCATGTAAAAAAGACAAAAATGATATTTTGACGACATGAACATGTTTTTTTCCCAAAATGGTGCTTCAACTACATCTGAAAATTATCAATTGTACAGAGAAAAACAATTTTAAGTATCTTCACTTGTTAAAGAGAAGGTCTGTTCGACACGATAATTCTTTTATATCTTTTTAATTTACAAAACAGTTAATCAATACCTCTTTTGTCTTGATGTTTCATATTACGTTTTTTTCAACAAAATTTCACGAGGGTAAACCGATATTTTTATTGTTTCGAAAATGCATTTATGGTATACTTTTTTATGAATCAAAAAAAGAAATTTAACTGGTCAAACTGAATTAAAAAATAATATATCATTATCATAACTGGATATTCTTAAAATATGTTTTCCTTAGTTTTAGTCGATTACCTTATCTACCACATTCTAATAGTTTGTTTTCCATTTCTGTGAAGAATTGTCAAGGTGTATAAACCCCTCCCCCCAACAACAACAAAAACAACAACAAACAAACCAAACAAACAAACAAACAAACAAAAGGTTCGTATAATTATTTCTTAAAAATGGATTTTTCTGTACTTATTTGATGCAAAATACTTGTGATGCTTCCCAATCAAAATAAATAGTGTGTTTAACTTGTTGGTTATATTGGTTTTTTTCCACAAGCATTGCATATTGTTTGGGATTAGTCATCGAAGAATTTATAATAGCTCCTCAATGTAACATGGTAAACTCCATTTAATTATTATTATTAGCACAATAGTCAAATTGAATTAGTTCTTTCATTGCGATCCCAAGTCCTCATTATGGTTTTAATAACAGATGACTCCCGTATGATTATTGTATATAAAACCGATTACAAAAGTTGGAAAAGTTACCATGATGACCATGACAAATCATAACTCGTAACCATAAGAACTGGATTGAAATATTTCCGCTCGTACTAGAGATCGTGCGATCAAACCCCTAATACTGAAATTAAAGTATTGACTGATTTTGTGTATGTTCTGTGGATTCAGTTGGTAATCGCATACAAAAACTGTACACATCTTATTACAATGCTAATGAATAAATAAATAACTTGATTTATTATGATAATTGCAGGTTATTGTACAGCGTGCACTTGCAGCTAAATCACTAGAACATGCAAAAGGTGGTTCCATTTTAGCTGGATATCTGAAGATCTTACCTCTATTTATAATGATTTTCCCAGGAATGATAAGCAGAGCATTATATCCAAGTATGTATCAGGTTTTTACGTTCCTCGTAAATTAAATTATGAAAACAATAAAGATAAGGATAAATAGTATAGGAAAAACGGCAGTATTTATTCTGCCATAGGCGAAATACTAACATTTTCTAAATATACCACTTTTTATAATAAAAACCTGGACAAAACAGTTTTGTGTGGTATTAGAACTTTATCATTCTGTTTTAGAAATTGAAGTCAAATAGTATCATGACCATATTCGAAGACTCAAAATTTCATATTTGATGTAAAATGACGGTGGGCATGGATAACATAAACAAGCTCCGTTGGAAGATGGTCATGATACTATTTGACTTCAATTTCTAAAACACCAACGGATCTTGTTTATGATATCCATGCCCACCGTCATTTTACATCAAATTTATGAAATTTTGGAAGTCTTTTCGAATAAGTCTCAAGAAAATATATCAATGGGTTTCAAAATTTATATTGTAAATATACACACTGCAGTTATTCATAGATAAATAAAAAAATATATTGTACCCTTACATTCAATCACAGCGCTCCTAAATTGACTTCCTTCACCTGCCTTGGGTACACAAAAGGTCAACCTAAAATGTTATACTACCTTTTTCCCTATACACATGCATGCATTTTTAAATGACAAGTCATGTATGTCTGGTCATTATTCAATCAAAAACTGAAACAAAAATGATTAAATCATCACTTCGGGTCATACATAGGAAAATGACGCTTGCGAAAAACGTTACGTGTCCCTTAATCCTCTCTCTTAATAAAAAATTACTGAACCGCTATTCCATGTCCTTCCTTGGACATGGAGTGACAAAATGTTACTGTAACCGCAATTAACATTGATAATAAGCACTTACAAATGATTTTATAACTTAAACAGTACAGCTAGGTTTAATTGTTGTTGCGTATGTGAAATCCTCTACTTTATAACTAAAACAGTATTGCTAGGTTTAATTGTTGTTGCGTATGTGAAATCCTCTACTTTATAACTAATACAGTACAGCTAGGTTTAATTGTTGTTGCATGTGAAATATACTTTATAACTAATACAGTACAGCTAGGTTTAATTGTTGTTGCGTATGTGAAATCCTCTACTTTATAACTAAAACAGTATTGCTAGGTTTAATTGTTGTTGCGTATGTGAAATCCTCTACTTTATAAAGAACAATATAGGAATGAACATTCTCTTCGGTTATTTTGTAATTTTCTTGTCATCTATACATATTTGTTAAATTATGTTTTGTTTATTTTGTCACAAGTCATATCAGTTGATTCACATGTCAATAAAGTTTTTAATTGAATTGCATTGAAGATGAAGTTGGTTGTGTTGACCCAACAGAATGCCAAGAGATATGTGAGAATCCAGTGGGCTGTTCCAATATAGCATATCCCAAGTTGGTGTTGGAACTGATGCCATATGGTAACTTTATTTAGCAATAATTACATAACAAATCTGTTTCACAATAATTCGTAATGTTGATTGGCAGACATCAGTCGCGAGGCATTCCAAATTATTTTATTATACCCCACGCAACGAAGTTGCGGAGGGTATAATGCTTTTGACCCGTCCGTCCGTCAGTCCGTCAGTCGGTCAGTCCTGTTTCTTGTCATCGCAACTCCTCTCAAACCACACAACAGAATTTCACGAAACCTTTTAGATAAGGACATACTATGTAGATGTGCACATCGACAGGAAATTACGATTCAATTTTTTTCTAGGAGTTACGCCCTTTGAACTTATTTGCTTCAATATACTACTACAACAGTTTGTCATCGCAACTCCTCTGAAACCACACAACATAATTTCATGAAACTTTGTAGATAATAAGGACATACTATGTAGATGTGCATATCGACAGGAAATTATGATTCAATTTTTTAGGAGTTACGCCCTTTGAACTTATTTGCTTCAATATTCCTCTGCAACAATTTGTCATCGCAACTCCTCTGAAACCACACAACAGAATTTCATGAAACTTTGTAGATAATAAGGACATACTATGTAGATGTGCATATCGACAGGAAATAATGATTCAATTTTTTTTTCTTATACAATTTTTTTTCTTAGTTATTTTATTTCTCCAGTGACAATGTGGGACGGGGTATGTGAGCGCACTCTCTAAGGTTCTTTAATTTCCTAATAAAATGCAACATTCATGAGAGCACATGCTTTCTATGCACCGTAACAAAAACTTAAGAAAATAAACAAAAAATTTGATTAAACTCGTTACTGCATGGTTGTAGCATAAACATGTAATTATAAGAATTGAAAGCTTCTTTTTGTTATTTTTAAGGACTGTAAAAGCGATGACTGTGTGCACATTTTTAATGTGAAACGCCACCGTGGCTTTATACAATTGTGCTTCGGTCATAGCGTTTACACCAGTAAAATTACAAAAAGAGGCATTCAATTCCTAATTATATTGTTTCCGATGAAAGGTAGATAAGGTTCAAAGTCCCTTAGTCAAAGAATCTTTTTGATCATATCATTCCTCAAGTAATTTCAAATATACCTTAAAAGAGAGGCGAAAGATACCGAAGGACATTCAAACTCATAAGTCTAAAATTACCTGACAACGCCATGGCTCTGAATAACACTGATAGTGCTTCGAAAAGGACAATTGTCGTTTGTTTGCTTATAACTCTGTTCAGTAATTTGTCTTTCAATCGAGGAGCAAATTTTCAAATACTGAAATACATTTCAAATTTCAAAACAAATACATTTTTGAACAGGTAGAAGAATGATATTTCTAATTGACTAACGTTCTAGAGTATCTTAAAAATCAAAATCAAAGTCAAAAGGAACAAAGAACAATAATAGTTTTGTCGGTCTTTGACATTTTACTTTATATATTTAACGTACTATCAAAATATTAAATTGTTTCTGCACATGGTTCAACATAAATATTTACTTATTGTATAAGTGTCTATTTTCAGGATTACGAGGTTTGATGATGGCGGTAATGTTATCTGCTATCATGAGTTCACTTACCTCCATCTTCAACAGTTCTAGCACTGTGTTTACTATGGATCTGTGGAGACGTATACGACCTAACACACACGAAAGGGAACTACTCATAGTCGGTCGGTATGTATGTACTAGTGTATTTAAAATGTACGTCCTTAGATACCAGAGTTATAAGGAAGAACAACTGGAATTGACACTTTATGAGTGTTACGGTCGAAATCACGAATTTGTTGACTGATACGACGTGTCGTTGTCTAAACTCACAAGCGATATGTTTTCGCGGTCGTGGAACTTTAGATAACAGAAGAGTCGTCTGATCTGTAATTTGACCGATAATGTCCTATTCCCAATTGTGTCATTATGCCGGAATGTGGATTAGAGTTCATGCGAATCGCTCAGTTTGTATTCCCTAATTTACCTCCTCTTAATCGATTTACGAGATTTGAACATCGGTAAACTACTGTTGCCTTAATCTATCATAAAGAATTATTTGTATTCGATATATTATCGGTTAAAGCATAACAATTATCAAAGTTCGTCTATCAAAGATTTAATTTTGTTCGCGTACGAATAAAGCCACATTTCCAGTCAATTTGTTATCTATAATACGAATGGTAAGTCCTAATTCCTGCAGTTATGTTATGTTTAATGTTACAAGACTTTTAACCGACAGATTGCTCAGACAGGTATTCGAGACCGGTACAGTAAAATATATGATATGCCTCCAAAATATGCCTGACCTCTCATTACGAGTTAGTTCAGCGTTCAATTGTATAATGTAACAGTTATAATGGGTCTACATTTTACAGCATCCGGGTATTTTTTTCGTTATGTCACGAAGTGAACTGGATACTTTTACATCGAGTAAAACAAACTCACCAAAGTTAACAGGTTTTGATATAATGCGCCAGGCCGTTTCGTCTATATGACTCAAAAGTGGTAATCGAATCAGTTGAAAGGCCAAATGAATTAAGAAGTTAAAGAGCATTGGTATCCAAAAGTTTCAAAAAAATGTCCAAATTTGGTTGAGACAATTTGTTTGTAAACCAGACTGAGTAACCATTTACAAACATATGGCACTACCGATGTGTGGTAAATGATATGTAAATCTATTGCAAAATATATCAATGCTATTGATTGCTTATCACATGTATCAGTATAATTATATTTACATGCATATATATATATATATATATTTTCTGCTCTTTGCTCGGGTTGTTGTCTCTTTGACACATTCCCCGTTTCCATTCTCATTTTTTTATATGTTTAATCGATCAACTTGTAAATATTTCAATGGTTTTATTTTACATCTTTAACGATAAGAAAGCAATCCTTCATACCCGTATTGTGCGGGCTCTCTAGGGAACTATGACGTTGTGCACGATGTTCCTACAACACGACGTTACACCAAAAAATTCGACGTCAAAGAGGGTTTTCTGAAATTTTGATGTCGATTAATTAAATTTGTAAGTTTCATTCGGTTTTTTTATATGTTGTTGGTTGATTCTGTCTCTGTTATTTTTGTGATGTCTTTTTACCATGAATAACTTCAAGTTGTGGAAATCCATTTAACAATGTTCCTGATAATTAAATTCACCTTAAAATGCTGTATTGTCGTAATTAATGTACGTAGGAAGGAAAAATGGACGGAAGTATATGGTTTTCCATAAATAAATTAAAACAAAATTTTAGATGTACAAAACTTTAATCACAGGCTGATTTATAAAAATAGCAAAATTTAATCTCTGTCGAATCTATGTTCTGAGTCTAGCAACATGCACCATTCTTTTTTTTCGACAGCCATCAGTATCTTTTTCCAAATTTCACCACACGATTTGTTTTAATTAGCAGGAACATTTAATTGAAACAAATTTAGCACGTGTAACTTCGGAAACTAGCGTTTTTTGGATTATTCGACGTTTTCAGACGTTTGGACAAAATGACTACCGTTTTGTAATGTTTCGTAGCATTTTATTCCTTTAAGACCCAAACATGTTAATAATAAAAAAAAAAAAAAAAAGAATTTAGGCATTTTGTACTCTTCTTGTATCTAACTTTTGTTTTGATAAATTATAAATAACTAATTGAAATATCAGGTTAAAAATCCGCATTAATTGCTTTGACAAACGAAATATCAACTTGGACAAAATGACAAGTTTGAAAAACGACTGTGTAGAGAAGATTTTATGTAATCTACAATTTTTGAACTCACGAACAATGAGGCAAATATTTGTACTTTTGGTAGATGTTATCAATATCTTACCTTTTTTTTTAGACATTTTCTGCTATATCTACTTATAAAATTCACTTTCAGTCGTTGAATCAATGAAAAACGTCGTTGTACATTTTTCTTTATTCCAACTTAATATGCAGCCACCGAGTCAAATAAAATTTGACAAAATAACGGCTTTAACGTTACAAAGAACCGACACATGTCGTTGTTCCCGCAAAGTTTCAGGAATATCAGAGAATAAGAAATAGGATCACTATATATAAGAGTTAAAACAGTTGTTCAAAAATGTAACGTTGGACATCCGTTTTTTTTTTCACATAGCTTTGTTGTTTTAATCCTCAAATATACTAGATATTACTAAGCATATGACCAAGAGCTATAAGAATTGAAAACATATACTGAATTTGTTTTTATAGTGGTTATTGTTTGCTAACATTTTTTGTTTTTTTCTTGCGGAGGAAATTTCGAAGATTCTGTTTTAAATCCTAGGGGTTGTAGGAACAGCGTGCGTAACGTTCCTACTCTGTCGACATATTTGATTCATCTGACCGTTATTCTCATATTTATTCTTTTAATCAAGTTGATTTATATATACTATAGCAAATTAAAATGTTTGATATTACAATGTATTTATAACAAGAAATTCTGAAAACCTATTCAAATTTGTATTATTGATTATACTATATGAGGATGCCAGTTCTCGTCATCTTATATTTTATTTACAGACTATTTATCATAGTACTATGCGGAGTAAGTATTGCATGGATACCTTTAGTACGCTCATCTCAAGGGGGACAACTCTTCAACTATATACAAGCGGTTCAAGGATACCTTGGAACACCAATCGGAGCCTTGTTCGTTCTTGGTGTTTTTTGGAAGCGAACTAATGAATATGTAAGTCTCTCAATCTGAAATTAAATTATTTTGTTTTGTATTTTGATTTTATATTTATATATTTTTACATATTTTTCGTTTCGTTATCGAGTAAAAACAAATCAATATACAACATTGTACAAGAAAATATTGACTTAAAATCAGTAGTACGTTTAATACTACATAATTTACTGACACCATAAAAAGAGCTTGGAATTTTTTTAACACTGATAAAACGTGAAGAAATATTAACAGTGTGTACAGTAGACATTTGTGTTTGTTATACGATTAGTTTACAATATTGAAATAGATATATGGAAAATAATGACATTTTTTATTTTCTTAGTATACCATATAATAGCAAAATATACAAATAAACATCTAAAGACAATAGTATGTATTGTAATAACGTAAATGCAGCTAAGATTTCGTCATTATGATTACAATATGATTTTGATGGTTGGTTGGTTGATTGATGCCTATGGATACTCAGAACAAAATTTCTTTACACAAGCAATGGCAAGTATATATAACTTAATGCAAACAACTGATATGCAAACTTAACTCAAAGTTAGATAGAATATCATACAAGCAAAATTTGAGTTTGACGGTTTAACTGTTTTCGTTCAGCCTTTATGTGTTTGAAGATCCCAAACCCTCTTTTATATAAAAAAAAATGGACTTTATCATTCCTAACAAGGGATAAGAGAAACATATCTTAAGTTTAGAAGTTGGTATCCTAGTACGTTTATATCATGACCATCACCTTATAGCAGTCATTGGATATTTTTAAGGAAATACTACTACATTTAATTTGATAAGTAAACATCACTTCGTTCAATTGCAGGGTGCCTTTTATGGTATAGCTATTGGACATACCATTGGCATAATACGGATGGCAATAGATTTGGCATATCCTGCCCCTGATTGTGGAGATTCTGAAACAAGGCCTTCAATACTATTAGATGTCCATTATACCTATTTTGGAAGTCTTAATGTAATCATTACGTCCATTGCAATGGTAGTGATAAGTTTGTTAACGTCACCCCAATCTGAAGAGGAGGTAAGCATATATATTTATTTAGTTAAATATTTGGTATAACAGAATACACTTATACATGACCTTACATGTACATGTACTGAATATCTATAGGAGAAACTGTTTTTAGAAAAAAAATAAACAACGGCAGCCAATATTTGGCCCACAAATATTTACCTACACCTAGTGATGAAATTTTAGAATGCAGCTTTATTTGAGCAACACCTCTATTCAGATTTAATATCTTGCAGAGTTAATTTCGTGTCAGAAGTTAATTGGTACCAATTACGGTATTTATTTATGGATAATCAAGTTATGAATTCGACATTTAAAGATTGTTGAAAGTTGCGTAATATTTGTCACAGATGACGATAGAAATTTCATGACCCCGCAACAAAGTTGTCGGGCCATAACCCGAATAATTCAGTCGTTATATTCCGCTGATCTACGATGGCTGCATTTAACTCGCGTGGGAGAAAATGGGACACGGAAAGGGATTGAATTATTCGACTTATCGGGACCACAGAGTTTTACCCTTATCTGTCATTCTGTCATTCCGCAACAAACAGTTGTACGGATTTTATTTTCTTAACGCCTTCACGTATTTAGCTGTTTTAGTATGTTAGTCTAATATGATGAGTTACAGATTGAGTTCACGTTTGGTTCCATTCCGTCGATTTTTGCAGAAATTACGGGTATTGGACTTTGTAAAGTTCATGTAAATAGCAGTTATACAGACTTTTTTCTCATTTTATATAAACGCCTTCACATATTGAGCTGATTTTTAGTATGTGAGTCGAGTTACAGATCGAGTTTACGTTTGGTTCCGCTCCACTGATTCGTGTCGAAATTACGGGCTTTGGACTTTGAAAATTTCGTGAAAATTAAAGAACCTTTTTGAGCACGCTCACATAACCCACGCCCCCACATTGTCAGTGGGCAAACAAAATCTCGCTAGATTCCTAAGTTCAAAGACTCATAACTCCTAAAAAAGTCAACTTATATTATTTTGTCGTGGATATGCACATCAAAATATTATGTCCTTATTATCTACAAAGTTTCATGAAATTCTGTTGTGTAGTTTCAGAGAAGTTGCGATAACAAGAATAGGACTGACGGACTGTAGTATATTGAGGCCAATAAGTTCAAAGGGTCATAATTCCTAGTAAAAATTGAATCATAATTTCCTGTCGATATGCATATTTACATAGTATGACCTCATTATCTACAAAGTTTCATGAAATTCTGTTGTGTAGTTTCAGAGAAGTTGCGATGACAAACTGTTGCAGTAGTATATTGAGACCAGTAAGTGCAAAGGGGCATAACTCCTTGAAAAAAAATTGAATCATAATTTCCTTTCGATATGCACATCTACATAGTATGTCCCTATGATCTATAAAGTTTCATGAAATTCTGTTGTGTGGTTTCAGAAGAGTTGCGATGACAAAAATGGCGTGGGGTATAATAACAGTTATACAGACCTTCATTCTCAAATTTCCACTCCTAAAAATGGTTCAAGCTTTTTTTTGCGAGCGGGTCCATTCGTGTCGTTCCGACACATCTAGTTTAATCCTGTACTTGTTCATGACTCGTCACTATATTCACCTCTGGCCTGTGTGTACAATATAAACCATATCAAAGCGACTAGCGGAGTTGCGAATGATAACCACTCTGGCGTTCAAATTGATCAAGTGTTAGATCCCCTCATTCTTTAAATCTTCGTGTTTTGTATATTTACCTGTTTGCTTAGATCTAATATATAAAAAAAGAAATACAGACAATGTATACGTCGGACATTTTTGTTTATCGTATATTTGATTAACAAATTGGATATACTGGAAAAAGCCATAATGACAAAAAGACATGTAATTAGTACATTCATAGCAAAGGAGAAAACAAGATAAAAGCCATTTTCTGGTCCCTGAGATTCAAAAATAGCAATATTATGCAATTGTTTCAAATTAAACTTATCATCAATATCAGTTGTGCTGTCACTATGACACCATTAACATGTTGACATTCACATATATATAATCTTAAAACATTGTCTTGGGTGAACATGGTGAAATTAAGAGATATGCCAAGGCCAGAAAGAAAAATATATCTCACTGACAATAACCATTTTTAGCTCACCTGGCCCAAAAGGGCCAAGTGAGCTTTTCTCATCACTTGGCGTCCGTCGTCCGTCGTCGTCCGTCGTCGTCGTCTGTTAACTTTTACAAAAATCTTCTCCTCTGAAACTAATGGGCCAAATTTAACCATTAATTTTACTTGGTTACAATTATTATTAGAGTATCTAGTTTAAAAAATGTGTCCGATGACCCCGCCAACCAACCAAGATGGCCGCCATGGCTAAAAATAGAACATAGGGGTAAAATGTAGATTTTGGCTTATAACTCTGAAACCAAAGCATTTAGAGCAAATCTGACATGGGGTAAAATTGATTAACAAGTCAAGATCTATCTGCCCTGAAATTTTCAGATGAATCGGACAACCAGTTGTTGGGTTGCCACCCTCCATTGGTAATTTTAAGGAAATTTTGCGGTTTTTGGTTATTATCTTGAATATTATTATAGATAGAGATAAACTGTAAACAGCAATAATGTTCAGCAAAGTAAGATCTACAAATAAGTCAACATGACCAAAATGGTCAGTTGACCCCTTAAGGAGTTATTGCCCTTTATAGTCAATTTTACCAATTTTTCTTAAATTTTGTAATCTTTACAAAATCTTCTCCACTGAAACTACTGGACCAAATTTAACCAAACTTGGCCACAATCATCATTTGGGTATCTAGTTTAAAAAATATGTCCGGTGACCCGGCCAGCGAACCAAGATGGCCGCCATGGCTAAAAATAGAACATAGGGGTAAAATGTAGATTTTGGCTTATAACTCTGAAACCAAAGCAATTAGAGCAAATCTGTCATGGGTTAAAATTGTTTATCAAGTCAAGATCTATCTGCCTTGAAATTTTCAGATGAATCGGACAACCGGTTGTTGGGTTGCTACCCTTAATTGGTAATTTTAAGGAAATTTTGCCGTTTTGGTTATTATCTTGAATATTATTATAGATAGAGATAAACTGTAAACAGCAATAATGTTCAGCAAAGAAAGATCTACAAATAAGTCAAATGACCAAAATGGTCAGTTGACCCCTTAAGGAGTTATTGCCCTTTATAGTCAATTTTACCAATTTTTCTTAAATTTTTGTAATCTTTTACAAAAATCTTCTCCTCTGAAACTACTGGACCAAATTTAACCAAACTTGGTCACAATCATCATTTGGGTATCTAGTTTAAAAAATATGTCTGGTGACCCGGCCAGCAAACCAAGATGGCCGCCATGGCTAAAAATAGAACATAGGGGTAAAATGTAGATTTTGGCTTATAACTCTGAAACCAAAGCAATTAGAGCAAATCTGTCAATGGGTTAAAATTGTTTATCAAGTCAAGATCTATCTGCCTTGAAATTTTCAGATGAATCGGACAACCGGTTGTTGGGTTGCTACCCCTTAATTGGTAATTTTAAGGAAATTTTGCCGTTTTTGGTTATTATCTTGAATATTATTATAGATAGAGATAAACTGTAAACAGCAATAATGTTCAGCAAAGAAAGATCTACAAATAAGTCAAATGACCAAAATGGTCAGTTGACCCTTAAGGAGTTATTGCCCTTTATAGTCAATTTTACCTATTTTTCTTAAATTTTGTAATCTTTACAAAACCTTCTCCTCTGAAACTACTAAGACAAATGTAACCAAACTTGTCCACAATCATCATAAGAGTATCTAGTTCAAAAAATGTTTTCGATGACCCTGCCAGTGAACCATGATGGCAGACATGGCTAAAAATAGTACATAGGGTAAAATGCAGTTTTGGTTTATATCTCTGAAACTGAAGCATTTAGACCAAATCTGACTGGCAAAATGTTCATCAGATTTAGATATATCTGCCCTGAAATTTTCAGACAATTCCGACAACCAGTTGTTAGGTTGCTGCCCCTGATTTAGTAATTTTACGGAAATTTTGCTGTTTTTTGCTATTATCTTAGATATAATACTATAAATTATGATTTTAACCTTATTTTACATGATTTCCAAAGCATCAGAAAATAGAGGTGAGCGACACAGGCTCTTTAGAGCCTCTAGTTTGTTATTATCTTGAATATTATTATAGATATATTTAAACTGTAAACAGCAGTAATGTTCATCAAAGTAAGATCTACAAAAAAGTTTATATGACCAAAATTGTCAATTGACCCCTTAAGGAGTTATTGCCCTTTGAAGACAATTTTACACAATTTGTTCATCAAGTTTGCTAACATTTAAAAATCTTCTCCTCTGAAACTACTGGGCCAAATACCTTCAAACTTCATCTAAATGTTCCTTAGGATATCTAGTTTATGAATTGTATCCGGAGTTTTAATCCATCGACAAACATGGCCGCCATGGCTAAAAATATAACATAGGGGTCAAATGCAGTTTTTGGCTTATATCTCCAAAACTAAAGCTTTTAGAGCAAATCTGACATGGGTAAAATTGTTCAATTGGTCAAGATCTATCAGCCCTGAAATTTTCAGACAAATCGAACAACCATTTGTTGGGTTGCTGCCACTAAATTGGTAGTTTTGAGGAAATTTTGCAGTTTTTTGTTATTATCTTGAATATTATTATAGATAGATATAAACTGTAAACAGCAATAATGTTCAGCAAAGTAAGATCTACAGAAAAGTTAAATGACCAAATTTGTCAATTGACCCCTTAAGGAGTTATTGTCCTTTAAAGACAATTTTACACAATGTGTTCATCAAGTTTGCTAACATTTAAAAATCTTCTCTTCTGAAACTATTGTGCCTAATACTTCTTAACTTTGAATGAATGTTCCTTTAGGAATCTAGTTTATGAATTATATCCGAAATTTTGATCCATCAACAAACATGGCCGCCATGGCTAAAAATAGAACATAGGGGTGAAATGCAGTTTTTGGCTTATATCTCAGAAACTAAAGCATTTAGAGCAAATCTGACATGGGGTAAAATGTTCAAAAGGTCAAGATCTATCAGCCCTCAAATTTTCAGACACACCAAACAACCCATTGTTGGGTTGCTGCCACTAAATCGGTTGTTTTAAGGAAATTTTGCAGTTTTTGGTTATTATCTTGAATATTATTGAAGATAAAGATAAACTGTAAACAGCAAAAATGTTCAGCAAAGTAAGATCTACAAAAAAGTTTTAAACATGACCAAAATTGTCAATTGACCCCTTAAGGAGTTATTGCCCTTTAAGGACAATTTTACACAAGTTGTTTTATGTTTTTTAACTTTAAAAATCTTCTCAAATGAATTCTAGTATAAATTTTGTATTTCATTTCCTTGTATGTCAAGAAACATAGACACTATGGCTAAAATGGAACATATGGGTAAAAAGCAAAAATAATCATTGATGAAAGATTTAAGCAAAAAAAATAACAGGTGAGCGATTCAGGCTCTTGAGAGCCTCTTGTTAATATATTTTGTACTAGAATTATTAGAATCTTGTAGCAAAATGTCTATTGGAAAACCTTGGCACAATGCACATATCAAAATATTGACATCAAAATGAGAGTTTTTACAGGTTGCATAACATAAAATAATTTTGAAATTCAAAGGAAAATATCAAAAGCACAATTTAAGAAATTAGATACTAAATAAATATTCAAAAATGGATAATGCGTTTTGATTTTGAATTCAAAAGGCCAATAAAAAATCATAAAAATAAACTTTACATTCTTTGATGAATATAAATCATATGCATGAAAATGAAATATTTGTTGCTAAATAAACATTAAACATTCAAAAATCATACTGAAGATTTCTTATATGTAACAATACTATTCCTGTACCAGTCAAATGATATTGACATTCTTGGTAAATTTGCAGCAAATGACAACTGATACTATGGGAATAAATCTGTCTATTTATTCATAATTCTATATACTGAAATATATATAATTTACTTCACAAAATTAATATATAATGGCAAAAGATTTGGAATTCTAAGATCTTAGGATTAAAAAGTCATTCGTGTAGTTAGTATAAATATCATATAATAGAGTACTAGATATATTTTTGTTTAATTATACCCCACGCAACGAGTTGCGGAGGGTATAATGTTTTTGACCCGTCCGTCCGTCCGTCAGTCCGTCCGTCCGTCCGTCAGTCCGTCCGTCCGTCAGTCCTGTTTCTTGTCATCGCAACTCCTCTCAAACCACACAACAGAATTTCACGAAACCTTTTTAGATAATAAGGACATACTATGTAGTTGTGCATATCGACAGGAAATTACGATTCAATTCTTTTTCTAGGAGTTACGCCCATTTGAACTTATTTACTTTAATGTACTACTGAGACAGTTTGTCATCGCCACTCCTCTCAAACCACACAACAGAATTTCATGAAACCTTTTCAGATAATAAGGACATACTACGTAGATATGCATATCGACAGGAAATTACGATTCAATTTTTTTCAAGGAGTTACGCCCCTTTGAACTTATTTGCCCAATATACTACTGCAACCTTTTGTCATCGCAACTCCTCTCAAACCACACAACAGAATTTCATGAAACCTTTTCAGATAATAAGGACAAACTACGTAGATGTGCATATCGACAGGAAATTACAATTCATTTTTTTTCCAGGAGTTACGCCCCTTTGAACTTATTTGCCCAATATACTACTGCAACCTTTTGTCATCGCAACTCCTCTCAAACCACACAACAGAATTTCATGAAACCTTTTCAGATAATAAGGACATACTACGTAGATGTGCATATCGACAGGAAATTACAATTCAATTTTTTTTTCCAGGAGTTACGCCCCTTTGAACTTATTTGCTTCAATGTACTTCTGCAACAGTTTGTCATCGCAACTCCTCTGAAACCACACAACAGAATTTCATGAAACTGTGTAGATAATAAGGACATACTATGTAGATGTGCATATTGACAGGAAATTATGATTCAATTTTTTTTCTAATACAATTTTTTTTTTCTTACACTTATTTTATTTCTCCAATGACAATGTGGGGACGTGAGGTATGTGAGCGCGCTCACTAAGGTTCTTTCATTCTCACATGATATATTTAATTACTTTATTTTTTAAGTTGAAGGGTGTTACATGGTGGACGAGAATAAAGCCTCACCCAGTTGATCACAAAGAAACTGTTCAGGAAACAATTGAAACAGATGCATCTGAAACCAAAATGGAAACGACATCGTCACATAATGGTAATATAAAACGATCCCAGTCATTCTGGTTAAAACTAATTGTTATAATCTCACTCATTTGGCTTTTTACATGTACATTACATAATTAAACATTCAGTTAAAGTATATAACGCAATATATAGTATAATCGATCGAAAGACCCATTGACCTTTATTTGAACCGAGATCATAATTATTTTTCGTTTATATGAAAGTAATATCGTATACCTAAGTTCCGAGGTCATATTGGTCTTTTCAACGTGGAGGTTTATAAAGTCGTATCACATGACATGTTTTCTTTGAGTCTGCTTAGTATTTTGGACAAGATATTGAAGCAAATAGAATTTCACAGATTTCCACTTAAAATATTCGGATATTTTCTATTATATACCCCTCACCCTTATGAAAAAACTAAGGTTATTGACATTACCAAGAAGTAAATTTTCGTGCAGACATGTTACTGATCAAAACCATGCCTAACTTACTGACGTAAACACATATCTGGTGTGTCTAACCCTTTAAGAAGAAACTCAAAAACAAAAGAACGATTCTTTTCAAACATCTCCATGGTTATTGCCTAGTATTTCATATGATGTATAACTCTGGTAGATCTTTCCCTTATACTATTTTATTTCCCCCAATCTTGAGGGGAAAGGAATGTGTAATATATAATGTATCTCTTTCGTATGGATAACCACACAGAGATAAAGCTACAGTTCCCTCGCTTGGTGTTTGTCTATTAAACGTTATATATCGATGTCAAATGCTCGAAAATGGCAAGAAAAGCAGCTTACAAACTGTATTACTCAGGGGATTGATGTGTCAGGAAGATGTATGAGCAAATATATCGGTAGGAGGAAAAAGAAATATATAAGTCTAGGCTCCGTGTTGAAGACCGTACTTTGACCTATAATGGTTTACTTTTATAAATTTTGACTTGGATGGAGAGTTGTCTCATTGGCACTCATACCACATCTTCTTATATCTATACATAGCTAACTGACAACAGGGTGAGAACATATTAATCATTACCTAACATTTGTCAATGAATGGACAGCAAGTATACCTTACGGTGGTGAAAAAAATCACGAAGATATTTGGGCTTTTTTCAGCAGCTGAAGTTGCTCCCTCTTCCGTCTTTAAAAGTTTTCTCGAAGACTCTGCATGTTTGATTGAGAGTAAAATTATTTTTTTTTAGATAAAAATGACAATTCTTTGTGGAAATTTACCGAGATACATAGCAAAATTTAAAATATATCTTTAAAAAATAATTTTAAAAATCCGTTTTATTAACAGAGTTTAAAATTGAGTTTTATGGTTTTGCAATTGCTTACAGGTGTGACGATTCAGGAACAACCTGAAGATAACAATGAAACGGACCAACATTGTCATAAAACTATCTTGGATATGCTTTGTGGAATGCCAGAGGCGGATAGTGGAGAGAATCCTCATCTTGACGAAGCGAAGACGAGAGAATATTTAACAGAACATCCAATGTGGAAAACGATTCTAAACGTGAATGCCGGAATAGGATTGGTAGTTGTTGCATTTTTGTATGGCTTTTATAGATAAACAGACTATACAACTCATAATAAAATTAAAGACCATTAGTTTAATTTTATTATGTGTACATATTATAGGCAGCACATCTTTAAAATATAATTATGTATTTTATTAAGTTCTCTACTTTATATAGATATACGAAGATTTTAGTTCATTTGTCATGTATTACTAAATATAACGTAACACACCATTGTTGCTATTAAATAAGATACATTTTCTTCACAATTACATTCTTCCTCTCTATTTACATTTAGAAATTAATATAGAGTTCATAATGTCATTTGACGATTCGAATAAACTATGACAGCTACTGCCCTACCCTTAGCAAATCTGCAGTATTTTTATCAATTGGTTTCCCCATATGCAGCTTCCATCGGCTACAATAACATCACATGAATTTGCAGACGGTACTTTCCGACCTTTTCTAGAATACAAAATGGCATTATGGGCTTTCTGATGTATTTTGACTAGAACTTTGTTGAACCATATTACAGCAAGACACAGTCAGAGTCTCTTATGATATGTGTGTCGTTAACTGTTATCGACAAATTATCTTATCTTTTACATAAAGATGAATAAATATCAGAAAATATTGAAATGTTTAGAAACAGCTGCTGTCATCTGCGTTTGTACAAATTGCCTGAAAGCTAGTATGATAATTGTTTCCCTCTTTTGTACGGTTATCGGGAAAAAATATTTCCCTCTTTTGTACGGTTATCGGGAAACAAATAAAGGCTTTATTGTTATGTTTTATTTTGAACGAAATATTTGAAAACATATTCATTGTTTTATGCGTGTTTGTCTTTTCCTATTTAACACAGTCAATAAACAAAAAAGATCTATAGAAACACGATTTCCTTAAAGTTTTAAGTAAATATAAAAGTACAGATTAAATTTAATTATGACCGGATGAAAAGCATGTTAATTATTTGGACTATCATCTTTCTAACTTTAAATATTATATCTTTTAATTGTCATTATTAGCTCAAATATTCCCACACAATTATCTTTTGATTAAAAAAATGTATGTTTCTACTAATCCGATAATGGACTTCGTATCTACGCGTCAAAGACAGTTTTTATCAGATTATCTTAACAATGGACAATAATTGCTTAATCCATAGTTACATGTATTTCTTTATTATTCTGTTTGATATATTTCTTAAAAATAATTTATATTCAGTTTTGGAAAGGTTCTTTAACCGTAAACACTGGACTCAATATTGTAACATCTTTTGTATTTTGTCCATACAAACTGCGTGAAAGGAAACGCTCCTCACATAGAGAACAAATGGTAAATTATTTAAGAACAATAACTCCCAATAAGAAACTGACTGACGATTTCAGCCATTTAACTTATCTGTAAATCTTGTCTTGCTGATTCTTTTTTGCTTTTTAAAGTTTCCACTTATCTATTATAGTTTCTAAGATATTAGGCAAAAACGCAAAAATCGTCATGAAAGGGCAATAACTCCAATAAGGGGTCGACTGACAATTTCGGCCTTTGGACTTATTTGTAGTTCATGTCTTGATGATCATTTGTGCTATTTATAGTTTTCATCTCTCTATTAAAGTTTTTAAGATATAACGCAAAAACGAAATAAATTAGTAAACATAGGCATTAAAGGGCAATAACTCCAATAAGGAGTTGAATCACGATTTTGGCCGTTTGACTAATTTGTAGATCTGGTCTTACTGATCATGTTTCCTATTTAAAGTTATATGTCATAAATTTCTAGATAAGAGGCAGAAATGAAGAAAACAAATTAAGGGCAATAACTCTTATAAGAAATTGTCTGTCAGTTTTGGTGTAAATGGACAGTAGGTAGATCTCAACATTTTAAACATTTCGACCCCTTAACAGTCCTCTGTATTAAACCGGTTTTCAAGATAATAGACAAAACTTTACCCTTATGTTCTATTGCCATGTCGGCCATATTGATTGTCAGATGGAGGTCATCGGACACAAATACCTAAATGATAATTGTGGCAAATTGGTTAAATTTGGAATTTCAAAGGAGATTTTTGTAAAAGTTAACGAACGACGTATGCCAACAAAATAACTCGATTTGCTTCCTGAACAATAAAATAAACATCCCAGAGTCACACCCTTCAAAAAATTATCATTTGTTTCTTGTTTAGGAAGAAAGCGTTTCTTTATTATGAAGGACATTAACAACAACACGTATCCTATAAACATTTTTTCGCCATGCATATTTGATATACAAAATTTACAATATTATGTGTTTACAACTACCAAAGTTACTCTTCCGATCATATTTCAATCTGTCTAATTGGTCATTTAGGCACCGACCAATTAGCTTTTGTGAAAGAAAGGCGAAGAATACCAAAGGGACATTCCAACTCATAAATAAACGGACAACGCCATGGCTAAAAAATAAAAAGACAAACAACAGTCACAAAACACAACATAGAAAAACAAAGACTGAGCAACACAAACCTCATCAAAAACTGGGGGTGATCTCGGGTGCCCCGGAAGGGTAAGCAGGTCCTGCTCCACATGTGGCACCCGTCGTGTTACTCATGTTAGTACATACCCGGTGATAAGTCTAATTCTGTAAGTCACATTTGGGGAAAAGGAGACGGAATTGTAGTTTCGAGAATTGGAATATATCTGTTGTCATCTGTGAAAGGGATAATCCATAACAGGTCAACCAACTCGTGATGGCGTCCGTAAAATTTAAGAAGGGACGATTTCAACTTTACCACTTGGAACTCTTGGTTTAATAGAATCCTTGAGTGCAGCAACCCTCTATCAATGAAATCGAGAGAGGAAAAACAAGCCCTGGAATATTGTATCAACTGGGAAATATATATACTCCGTATTCAGGTGCTGCTGGAATGTTGCTACATAGAAATGGAAAAATGGAAATTTCACAATTGGGAAGCTGCCTGAAATCATCTCTTTTGTCGTAAAGTTTTTTTTTCAACCGACCATCATTGTCAATTTCTAGATGTAAGTCAAGGTAAGGGGTGTTGGCTTTCAAATATTCGGCTTTGAGCGTTCCTGATGAAGGTAAATCCAGAAAAGCGCTTCAGTCGCATGAAATTTATAACGTGTTGTTATCAATTTTTAGGCACCTACCAATTAGCTTTTGTGAGGGGTGATTTTTTATTTTTTTATTTTTTTTTTATCTCGGAACGAACATTTTTTTCAACTTATCATGGTAATAACATTTATAAAGCAAACTATTTTTCAATACAGTATTTGAACAAGAACTCTTTCAGCAACGTGCTTTTTTTAATTCTTTTCCGTTATTTTTTTTTATATACATATTATCGATATTAACAAACAACTTTTTCACCCTCTGAAATAAATTAATATTTAAATAATTCAGAATCATGCAAACAATTTTTTTGAGAAAAAAACACGCCTCTTCCGACTTGATTATTTTGTTCCGAAAAATACGTACATTCCCTGTAGTAGTTTACCCTGTGATGGTTTAATTTGTTCAAGCAGGTACAAATGTTCGTGTTATGGTCACGTTTTCGAAATTTACACGAACGATTTTTAAGCACACAACACGATATTTCATATCGAATGATTGCTATTCCTTGATACAGATTAATAATAACAATAAAAATTCTCAATCAGTATCTCTTTCTATTCATCACATGCAAGGTCTAAGAACATATTGTGCACAGCAACATAATGGATCACTTCAACAGAAATAAAGTTCTTACTAATGCACAACACGGATTCCGCAAAAGACAATCTTGCGAATCCCAACTTATCGTAACCATCCATGACATTACATCAAAATTAAAAATAGAAACTGTCAAGTAAATATCATCTTTCTAGACTTTGCAAAAGTGTTTGACAAGGTGCCACATCACCGCCTTCTACACAAGTTGGAATTTTACGGCTTCAATCCTAAAACCAACAGATGGGTTTGCCCCTTCAAACATAACAAAAAGCTGACAGTTATTTTAGAGGGAGCTGTCTCCACGCAAGTACCAGTACTCTCTGATGTACTCCAAGGCACCGTTCTTGGACCATTACTGTTCCTGGCCTACATCGAATAGATGCCAGAAATAGCAACTACATTAGAGACCAATTGTTTGTCGGTGACAGTCTACTCTTTCGAACCATCACCAACTAAGCAGACAGTGACCTTCGGAAAGATTTGACATCATTGGAAGATTGGGGAAACAAATGGCAAAGAACTTCAACGCCAAAATATTCCTTGTTATAAGAATATCACAGAAAAAAAAACCGACCAGTGAATCCAACAACTTACAATCTACACGATCATATACTAGAGACAGTTGAAGCCAGCAAATACCTTAGAGTAACACTCAGTAATCACTTAACCTGGGATAAACACATCGACAATACTGTTGGCAAAGGAAATAGAACATTAGGATGTATCCGCAGAAATCTCAAAGGCTGTACAATACCTGTAAAGGTTATAGCAAGCCGTTTTACTATTTATTCGATCTTCAAGATATCTCATATAATATATAATATATCTCATATAATATATAATATATCTCATATAATATATAATATATCTCATACAATATATAAGATATATTATATAATCTAGTTTTATAAGATATCTTATAAACTTTAAAAGATATCTCATATACTTTATAAGATATATTATATAGTTTATAAGAAATTTTATATAGTTTATAAGATATCTTATATAGTTTATAAGATATCTTATATAGTTTATAAGATATATTATATAGTTTATAAGATATCTTATATCTTATATAGTTTATAAGATATCTTTATATAGTTTATAAGATATCTTATATAGTTTATAAGATATCTCATAATTATAGTGTATAAGATATCTCATATATTTTAAGAAAATTATATAAGATATCTGATAAATCATTAGAGATATAAGATATTTTATATAATATATACGCATATAATATATAAGATATCTTATATATTATATAAGGTACCTCATATAGTTTATAAGATTTATTAAATATAAATAAGAAGATGTGGTATGAGTGCCAATGACACAACTCTCCATCAAGTCACAATGTATAAAAGTTAACAATTATAGGTCAAAGTACGGCCTTCATATAGTTTATAAGATATCTCATATAATTTATAAGATATCTTATAAAGAATAGTATGTTAGATATCTTATAAACTTAAACTATATAAGATATCTTATAAACTTAAACTATATAAGATATTTTATAAACTATATAAGATATCTTATAAACTATATGAGATATCTTATAAACTATATGAGATATCTTATAAGATATCTTATATAATTTATAAGAAATTATAAAAGATTGCTGCATTTGTATCCATGATAAGATCTCGGCAGTGGAATATGCAAACACAGTATGGGATGCAACAAACCAAGATACTTAGTAAGATCAAAGTTAATAGAGCAGGTACAGAAAAGAGCAGCAAAATGTGTACATAACAACTACACAGACCGAACACCTGGCTGTGTCACAAATATGGTTCAAACATTAAAATGAGAAAGCCATGAAGAACGGAGGAAAACAATCAGATTATGCATGCTGTTCAAGATCCAGCATAATCTGATCGATATAGATCTCGTCAATAATATCTGACCCCAAACGATAACTGGACCAGAGGTAAAACCCGCTTCTACCTAGAAAGAACCAGTACAGATGCCTACGGCCAATCTCTCTTCCCAGGGACCATAAGATATTGGAATAATCTACCAACATCAATATCGTCGACCAAAACAGTTAAGGATTCAGAGCTGCCTTGAAGGCATGATCTGAACTTAACCAGACAACAACAAGATGCACATAGTTATAATTGTAAAAATATTGCGAATGTTTTAAATGTAAATAGCCAGATATAGAGAACTAACTGTGTTGCCCGACACTGCGTGTTTCAAGTCATCTCGTCGATTACGTCGAAGAAGTCTAAGAAGAAGAAGAAGATATATTTTTGTTTAAGCGACGATAATGCGTTTTCTATATATGCGACACAAAGGATGACCCTTATAATGTTGAAATATGGTCGAGGTACATGAGGTATGTTAAGCTGAGAGAGGTACGCTTGGTACGTGTCCGTTTGGATGTGCATATCATGAAATGACACTTTTGGGTAATATTAGTTAGTTAGGATGAGTTATATTGTCATTCATGCATAATAGTAATTTGATCGATTTGGGTTAACGGAATAACACACGGCTATATTTTATATCCTTGGAAAGAGGAGAACAAGCCTCGTCGAAATATTGATGTCGTCGTTGTCTACAGTGGTCACGATTTTCTTAAATTTGGGTCAAAGGTCAAATCTAAAATTTCAAGGAAAACGTAGAGTCACGTATAGACAGCTGGCCATCCCTACATATATTTGCGTTTATAGCAAAATGAATTCGAATAATTCAAAGGATTATAACTATAGTTTCTATGTTTAGGACTAATTTGATAATTTTATTGCCAAATATGGTTCGAGATTGACATTTGTACTTATAGGGTGTACATTTACAATTTTCATTCAGCTGTTAAATAACAGTGACCTTGACCTTTTAAAAGTTCCAAAATCTGAATTTTTACATAAGTTTCGATACAAGTGATCTTTAGAGATGTTTTTTAGATATTAACATTTATAAGTTGCCCTCCCAAAATGTTATTTTTTCCGTCTTTTGATAGAAGGTGTTCGTCATGTTTTTCTTGGTAAATATCCAATTTTCTTTTGGTGAACGTGGAAACACATCAAATAGTACTTAGTTCCAAAACTAATAAATATTAAGGCAGAATTGATTGAATTAGCAGGTCTGAGTATATATTTGCTTTACAGAAATGAAAAAACAAACTGCAAACGGTGAAAAAGGGGGAGGGTTTCTGTTACAAGTTATGAAAACAAAATGAGAATTAGATTGATTTTGATTGATTTTGGTGTTTTAACGCCACTTTAAGCACCGCTTTTGGGCTATTTCGTGGCGGCCAGTTTTATTGGTGGAGAAAGCCGGAGTGCCCGGAAAACCACCGACCTTCGATAGGAAAACTGACAATCCTAGTCAATTAAGACTGAGTCGAGTGCACCCGCACGAGCGGGTTCGAACTCACAACCTCAGTGTTGACTGGCTAGTGATTACAGTAGTAACTAACTTAACCACTCGGCCACCGAGGCCCTAAATGAGAATTAGAAACAGCAGGCTAATCACTCCATCTTACACACTTATATCAAGTGTAATGTACATGACTTATTGAACATAAATTGGCCTACAACTGACATGAAGTTAAAGATTATCTACAAAAAGAAAGTTTTGTACAGCATCAATGTATTTTATAAACACATGTAAACAACATCAATCTAATTAAAATATGGATCTCTGATTTTATTATCCTTATCTGAGCTAATATATAAGAATTTTAATAAGAGCGAAACAACATAGAAAAATTGCCGAAGCTAGTAGTAGCTATTACGTTTCATTGTCTACTGTTAAGTTGAAAGCCCACCGACTAGGTTTAGGTAAGAGAGCTAATTTCATTTGTTCTTTTTTAAATCGCACTAGACGCAAGAAGCAGAATGCGAGGCATACAGAATACAATCTGATGGTGGTGGCGGTAACACCGTAAACTATTTGTATAGCTTTATATTTCAGAGGGCAGAGGAACTCGATGATTCATACATTGTATATAGATCCATTGTGTTACGAAGTTTCCGTCATATAATCATTATCCTTGACTTCATATTCATGGTTAAGTGACTGCTAAAAAACTGTATAGCTTTTTTCGTCATGTGAATATCTCAATTATCATGAGTTCTAGGATATAACTATATTTGGTTACTAATATATGGTATCCTTGCAAGGTCTACATGACCGTCAGACATGATTCACCTGACCTCGACCTAATTTCACGGATCAGTGATCAAGGTTAAGTTTCAGTGGTCAAGTCCGTACAGTCTCAGATAGCAGTGGGTTAAATATATTTGGTTTATGGAATGGTAACAAGGTGTACATGATTTTGTGGCACAGTTCATCTGACCGTACCTCATTTACATGGAACATTGATAGTGTTAATTTTATGTAATACTTGTTGTATAATATAAAAATTAGGAGATGTGGAAGCAAGCAATTATAGGCAACCGTACGGCCTTCGACAATGTGAAAAACTCATACCGTATGGTTGGATATAAAAAGGCTAGTTATGAAAAAAATGAAAGAATTCATTTGAAAAAAAAACTAACAGCCTGATTTATAACAAAAGCTAGTTTTTATGGTAATGATGTATTGATGACATCCTTTCATTAGTTTTCAGTAAGGAAACAACCATTTGATTTCGAAAATGAATTACTTGGCCTGGTATAAACTGAAATAATTGACTTTGCACAAGACAGGATGAGAATGAACACTCTTCAACATAAAATGCATGATAGTTGAGGATATGAATGTGTACAAAAGTGAAAATAAAGTTTCGCTCCGCCGGCCCCATCCCTTTCTTCAGAATATAAAATGTTCTACTCTAACGGCGAGTACTATGATATCGGTACTTTGTGTTTTTTGTCTTCATGTTAGTTGTTTTTGTGCTTCATGCCGATTTGATAAGTCAATCCATTTCAAACTGTTTTTCAGCAGATTTTTCTTATGCTGTGTTGTTATACCATTGTCCAGGGGTGCATTTCTTTAACCTAAATCTGTAACATGTTTCGGTATAATGTTTTGAAATCAGAAACATGATTTAATGTAATATAAAAACAATATGTTTTTTGAAAACCAAAACATGTTTCTGTTTCCTAAAAAATGTTGCTTTTTTTCTTTTTTCTGTTTCTATAAAACAAACTGCCGTCAACGATCATATAGTTGTTGTAGCAGTTCATTCCTTTCTAGAGCTGCAAAAGTCATGCTCTACAAATTTGATTCATGAAACTTTTAGCACAAAACCATTTCTAACTGCACAATATTTATTGTCACTGTCAAAGACCAGCTGAGAAAATGCAAATAGGTATAGTAGCTATGTTGAATTATTTGTTCCAAATTGCACTTTCAATGAGTTTCGCCAGTATTTTCGACTGAGAGGATCTATTGAAGCTATACTGTGCTACATGGATGGCTAAGCTTGAATGCACACAAATTAACATTTAGGGCTGGTATGCCAAACAATTTCTCTAGAGAAAAAGTTATTCATAAACCTATGGTACCAGGATTACCAAGAATCCATCCGTGTTATTACAGACAGATTTGATGTTCCGAATACAAGTGTTTACAAAGTAATTAGGGAGATATGTTCATCTATTGTCCAGAGTCCTATTATACATATATGTGCAAGTTTATTTAGTGGCCAACTTTATCAAATGATAATCTTCAGCTTGTACGCAGTTGTTTTTAATCTGGCTTACTCTTCCAGGATGCATAGGATCATTAGATGCATAGACTCAACATACATAAAATCAGAGCAACACGAGAGCAGCAAAATGCATAGGTTAATCGTAAGGGTTACCATTCAATAATGTTGCAGGGTATATGTAACAACCAGTGAAAATTTACATATGTATTCTGTGGATCTGCAGTTCGTCTTTATATGCTGAAGATTGCAGGAATAAACAAAAATATCTTCCTGACGAACATACTTAATAGGAGATCAAGCTTATCCTTTGGGATTATGGTTCATTAAAAAGTACCAGGCCACTGGAAAGCTCTCTGACCAGCAAGCCGGTTCAACAAGTGCTTTTCTAATAAACAGCAACTAATTAAAAAAAACTTTTGGCGTTTTAAATGGTAGATTTCGGAAGCTAATGTTCATGAATGTTGAAATAATAGCCTTCATTCCTACACTGGTGTGTGATTCATGTACACTACAGAACATCTGTTCCGAACATGAATATGACCTCGAAATTTTTTCTGGAAGTGGATAACTGTGATGTTGGACAGCAACAAGCTATTCAAAGCAACAGTGTGTCTGGGATAGATGCTATAGAGACAATGTAATAAGATTAATAAATAACTAAGAAAAAAATGTCTTTTTACTTTGATTTTTGTTAATGACTACTTAATCTAACAGTGATAAGACCTAAAAAAAAAATAAAGGGGACAAAACTCAAAAAATATAAAATATAGTACACAATGGCCTTGTGTAATAAAAATTCTTTCGTTTAATTTCTTTTAGACCATTTAGTCATGTAGTTTAGGATTAGTAGTTAGATAATAAAAGGGTATATCCTTTTTGTAACTGATAGAAGGAAAGACACCCCCTTATATAATAAAATAGCATCTTTAATAGGACGCATAGCCATGATAATTAAGAGGCTGAAGAGCTTACCTTGTTAAATTTCATGCTCCCATATTATCTAATAGTAAATTCGCAGTGGTTTCAGAGGGAAAATATGTTGACCCCCTTTTGTATTGGTGGTATTTAGTATACTTTGGAACAACACTTTACTGGAACCACTTTCTTTCGTAGAGCTTAATTTTAAAATTTGAAAGAGCTGCCCACTGTTGACAGAAGTTGCATTATAGTGTACCAACACAACTTCCTGCATTAATTCTTTTAAGAAGTTCTGAGGCTTGACACAAAATATTAGAAAACTGTTATTTGTAGTTGCTGACAAAATGTTAAAAAATATGTTATGGAATGTATATGGGGCATACACAGATAAAACATTCTACTCCCCTTAAAAATATTAAAAAACAAAAACAAAGGTTCATAAGAGTTGACAAACATGTTTAACCCTGCAACATTCTGTATGTGCCTATCTAAAGTCAGGAGCCTGTAATTCAATGGTTGTCGTTTGTTGCTTTGTAATATATTTGTTTTTTGTTCATTATTTTATACATAAATTTGGCCATTAGTTTTCTACTTTGAATTGTTTAACATTTGTCATTTCGAGGACTTTTATAGCTGACTATATATGTATGCCGTATGGGCTTTGCTCGTTGTTGAAAGCTGTATAGTGACCTATAGTTGTTGATTTCTGTGTCATTTGGTTTTTTGTGGAGAGTTGTCTCATTGGCAATCATACCACATCTTCCTTTTTTTCATTATAAAGAACATAGTTAATAAATCTTTTTGACAGTCCTTATTTTTCTTTTGATTCATAAACTTTTCAAAAAAATCAATGAAATGATGTGTTCTTGCCATTTTTTCAGTGTGCATTTCTTAGATGTTTCTCATTCGTTCTTTGCTATGTTCAGTCATTGTGGTCATCACACTTTCTTCAGTTTTAGCTTTTTTGTTACAACCATGTTCTTTCTCTCTCCACCAGAGCTTACAACTTCAGCATGATTCTCAGGCATGCATGATTAACCTCTGCATCTTTGGTTTCGATCTTGTGCTTGCCAGTGTTACATGATGTGAGTGCAGCAGCAGTTAAAAAAGTAAATGTAAGCAACATGCTTGACCGTCGTTATTATTCTATATCATCGTTCTCCGTTCATGTTTCGGTCTTGCAACATTGATGACTTATGTTTCGCAAGTTTCGGTATCATGTTTCTGTTTCACTTAAATGAAACCGTGAAATATAAAAATGATGCAGAAACATGTTTCGGATTCACGTAAAAGAAATGCGCCCCTCAGGACAGGGGAGGGTTGACGTATCACAAACATGTTTAACCCCTCAAAATTCTGTATATGTCTGTCCAAAATCAGGAGCCTGCAATTCAGTGGTTGTCGTTGATTGCTGTCTGTTGTATCTGTTTTTTTTTTTTTTTTTTTTGGTTGCACGAACGGTGGTATATTTTTGTTGTCGTTCCCACCGAGAGGGATTTAGGTCGAAAACAATATACAAGACTTTTGATGTGCCATATTCCGGATGTGAAACAAAACCGACCGATTTGATTCTTATACTACAATTATAACAAAATATTTATTCAATAAAAAGTTTAAAGTTTTAAAAAACAGACACAAAACAGATTTCTCCGAACAAAGTGACAATCTACAAAGTTAGCTGGCTATTCACAACAAATAAATCAACCACACAACAAGCAAAAAAGAGAAATGTTTTGTGTGACCTCTGTCCTTGTTAATGACCTAATAGTGTAAGCAACAAAATGATTAATGGCACCAAGGACGTATATTAGATTATACGTCCTTGATGGCACGAGATAATCCGTGTTTAATCAATACCAAAATGATGACTTAATTTGTGTTTTTAATTGCTAATTTTTCAATACGATTTTATTTCACGCATGCAATTTGGCAAATACATGCACTTTGTCTTATTGCTTAAATCAGAGTAAAAAATATTGTGATGATAGACGTAATAATTTTGCTTTCGATGAAAATAGGGTAAATTTCGGGTAAAATTTTACTCTTACTAAAATGATCAAATACTTATATCAAAATCACTTAAATACTTTCCGATTTCGTTATATGATATATTCAATATATAAACTATATTATAGGTACTGTTTTAACTACTAACAAAGAACGCAATAATTTTATTTTTCGTATTAAAGATTCCTCGTACAATACGGTATCTGGTGGTACCCTGTAAAAACACGAAATTTAGAAAATCGTGACCATGGGAACTTACGACGACAATCATGATTGTAAAATATAATGATCTTCCTATAATGTGCAAAAAAGCCAGCCGTGTGTTATCCGTTAACTTAAACTCGTTAACTAGAGGACTTTTTGGACATTGGGCACCCTACTATAAACTCATCATTGATACAAGGCTTAAATATTTTGTACGCCGGACGCGCGTCTCGTCTATAAAAACTTCAGTGACGCTCGAATAAAAAAAAGTTACTCCTCCAACAGTCCACATAAAGTACGAAGTTGACTAAGAGCATTGGGGACTCAAATTCCGATATCTTTTGCACGAGACTGTTATATCAGAGACATATAATACAATGTATTATATGTCTCTGGTTATATTAACCATATATATTATGTCCCAGGTTTTTCCAAAATGATACAGATATATAAGGGGTAGAAAATTCTTAGTATTTATTGTCATATATTATGTATCTTGCCTGACAACAAAAAAATAATGTCTAATGTCTAATGTATATAGCTTTTTTTTAAAATCGTTCATGAAATAAAAAATGTTTTCAGTAAGTGTGTATTTAGTTGTCAAGCCCGTTTTATATCATTCACCCACTTAAGGGTTGACTACTTCATTGGTATGTGTTTATATGTGTTACTGTATGTTTAAATAGTAAAACATTTTTAACATGTGAATTCATGTTAATTTGGATCAAGCAGGAACATATATATATATATATATTAATATTGTTAGATATTGATACTGTTCCCAGGATCAAGGATTTGTGATAATTTCACAGTATACAGGCTATACAAATCCTTGCTACAATTTAATGAACTTTGACATAATTGTTATATATTAAGGGGGTCTAATTGGGGGGTTCTGATCCCGGATCCCGCTTATTGTTTTGTCAGATTTCCGTATCCCGCTTACACTATGTACGTAAGCAATTCTCATTTTTTTGTAATTTCCCGTGTCCCGCTAGACTTCATTTCCCGTTTTCACGGCACCACAATTTGACTTTCACGTGTCACGCTTACAAAAAATCGGCAATCCCGGGTCACGCTTAGACCCCAATGAGACCCACTATTAATTGGGTCCAAACAATGCACTATCCATTTTTTCTTTAAAACTTAGAATTAACAGAGTTTTCCCCATATTTCTAATTATATGTATTGAACTTTTACCTTTAAACTGATAACATCTTTTGTTTATTGGTCCGTAGCCACGGGTAGGTGGAACGTGACTTCCGGTATTTTGGCAAATCTAGAAAAGCAAGCATGGGCATCAACTTGGGAGACGAATTTCCAAATTTCAAGGCTGAGACAAGTCAAGGTGATATCCAATTTCACGACTGGATTGGAGATAGGTGAGAACTGAACAAAAGCGTGTGTTCTAATATTTAAAAGCATTCAGAGAACGGTTACTGGTACACGTTATATAAAATGGTACGCCCATTGACCGAAATTATTTCGTATGAAAGAAAAATAGAGGCGTACAAATGAATTGCTCCAAACATAAGAATGCTTTTATATGAGTAAGAGCATGTTAGATATAGGAAAATAAGAAACAAATATGATTGAATTTGATTTATGTACATAAGATAATAAAAAGGGGGAGGGTTTCCATGCCTCATTTCTTAACTTAAGCATTATGGACGTTGCGCCTGTGTAAAATAGTAAATATGCCAAACGTTCCACTTCTGTTATAAACTTGCATGAGAATTTGTTTTCTGGAAATGATTTCCAAAGGTCAAAATATACTAGGACTGTGCAGCATTATTAAAATCATGTGTATCATTTACCAATTTAAAATGTTTACGAACCCTTTCCATGGCAGTGAATTACCAAATTTCAAAGTGCAACAGTATCAAAACAGCTAAGGCCAAAATAAATAAATAGTGTGTTTCCGGTTTCCCGACCATACCTCCGTTTCTGACGCCGACCCTAAAGATTTTATTGACAAAAATTTTTAAAAATATTAAAAATACGGATTTTTCAGTCTATCCGGATCTGATTATTCGTTTAGAAAACTACAAATCTTCAAAACGTTTGAAAGCAATGACCAATATGGATAAGTAAAGCGTTTCCAGGACCAAGATTTTAAATAAACAAGCATGGCTTTTCGACAACCGTGCAGCGTATTAGCTGTCAAATATGCGAAATGTGATCTCATGGACGCAAAATATAATGACATCAATTCTGGATAATTACGATATGATGAATCTTTTTTGAAGAACACCATGATGGACCTATAGACGAAAAAAATACGAAGTTGACGCATTTTGCTCAACTTCTTTGCACAGGTACAAGACAAGATTTTTTAAAATATTTGTATATATAGTGAATAATGTATTCAATATATATACATATATTAACAAAATCTCGTTTTGTACCTGTGCTTCTTTGGACCAAACGTCAGAATCGTTTCAGGTTGGACATACTGTATCTCGTTCTGTCGGTTAATTGACAAATAATTTTAGAGTAAAGCTGTAAGGCGTCAAAGCAAAAAAATATAATAGCCTTTCAAGACATCATAATTATTTGGACTAGAGTACAACATGTACAATGCAGTGTTCTCCCAGGCCGTTTTAGCGTCGCGTTGCCGCGACGCTATATTTTTCCCGTGATGCTATAATAATTTCATGACGCTATAATTATTTTGAGGATGCTATTTTCTTGTCTCTATCGTAAAACCATGTCCGAAATTTTGAACTTTTATCTAATTACCGCTTGTGATCATAAAATTATATCACCTTTAATTGTAATCCTGCAAGTCGGACACTAGAGACAATTTAGAGTGATTAAATAGGTGTCAATTGCCCTTTGGGTGATAACTGTTTGGATACGAATACCCCAAGCTGACACTTGTGACATGACTTATACCACGTGGTCCAATCGCAAATTTCGACATGCAGAAAATGTAATCAGAAAATCATAAAACAATTCGAAATCTATGTTTGCATAATGAAAATTCAAAGATACAAACGATTTATCTCTTTAGAAAAGAGGTTTGGTCGTATGTTTTTACTACTTTCAAAAATTACCTTCTTTCCTTCCGGTACTACTTGTCAATCAAGACCGTATATAAAACATTTCGATTTTGAGCTAAATAAGTTTGATACTTATTTAGAAAGTGATCATAATTGGCTTTAGTTAATGTTTCATCCCTTTAATGCATTAAAAGCGTCATATGCATTCCCAATCTCTTGTCAAACATTGTTTATTTTCGTAAATTTTTCTTGCCGACATTGAAATATTTGTGTAAACTACGGATCGAACCGGGCCAGATACGATAAAATCCGCATTTTAACGATAATGACTACAGATGCACAAATGGTACAGTTGACAGAAAAATTATCCCAAAGAGAAAACTACGCATTTCAAACGCATTAACTGACTAATTGTTAGAACTTCTTACTATATGTATACTTTTGAAAATGCATTATTTCAATATACTGATTAAAGTAGCTTAACTTTTGTTAAAATATATATCATTTTGATATAAAGAAGCAACTGGGACTAATTCATTGAGTACCATGAAACAATGAATTTCATAGACATGACAAAGAAAAATTGAAATTTTATTGCTATATGATACTTTCTCTTCCCTTTTATATAAAATTCATTCATTCACCCATTCTTTAGTTGGGTAGGTAGGGTAACTGGAACCACACATTTATTTATATTTGGCCCAGAGGAAAAAATAACTATAAATGGATATAGAAAACAAAATTGAAACAACTGTTATCTCAGTTATGATTTGAACAATATAAACATATAACATAAAGCATCGCTGCAACGCGACAAATGACATTGAAAAAATTTTTTTTACGTGTGATGCTATCCAAAATTTCTGCACTGCTGAATGAGTTCAATTTACTCAATTCAGCTTTTGTTGTAAAAAATGCTCTTACGAACGTTGTAAAAAATTGTTCTCAGGACGCAACATAAACGGCTGTTCATTCTTTTGAGCTTTTGACAGATTGAGTTAATGAAGGCAAGGGGGCAGACAATGTGTAACGAGAAATAGAAAGCTTTACCCAGTAGGCAGACATGGTGTGATTCATGTTCATTTATAATTGAATCTGCCCCGGCACCAGGTCTACTTTTATTCTTTTATATTTTCTCTGGCTGGTCCCACAACAGTTTATACTAGAGAAGGAAAAAAATTAATGTCATATTAATATCTACAATTTTTTTGCCATAGATTTATTAAGACAAAGATTTCGCAATCTCACTCTTCTCAAAACCTGGAATTTTAATATTGTCAGAACCGCCCACTCTTTAAGATTAAATTCTGTCAAACATCAGAACACATCTATATATTAAATAAAGAGGGTGCAAGAGTATTACCCCTCGAAAAATCGTAATAAGCCGCTGTTCAGCATTGATTTGCAGTGTATTTACTACTAAAAAAAGGAGGTAGTAATCTGTTCCTACATGTATACCCTGTGTGTCATTTACAGTGTTAAGTGTTAGGTTCAACGAGGCCAAACATAATAATACCATGCCGGATTTTTCACTGCCATTTTTGCTTTAAGATAATTGGTAAGAACATATTCCTATTACGACCCATGAAATGCATAAAATTTGCATTAAAGTTTATTTTCATATTTCTTACACAGAACTAAAACAGAAAATTAAAAAAGCTGTAGATTTAAGTACTATTCTAATTATCAAAAAAGCAGGCACATCAAACGATTTCATTTGGAACCTTTTTCTGCTGCCATCGATAGAAAAAAATAAAAAGTTTTCATAAAATAAAATGTTTTACCTACCTACCCTACCTAATTTTTTTCGGGGTGAAATAGGAAACTCACTATTTATTTATTTTGGCCTAAGATAAAGATAAAATGCTGAAGGCTCACTTTCATTTCAATATGCATTTTATAATAGACAATAGACAATATTTTATTGGCACAAACGCATTTACAATAAATGGTAATGACCGAATGGATAAACAATTTACATGGTAGTAAAATACAAACAATTATATATTTGTGAATAAAAAATTAAAGGTATAATGAAAATCTATTGCAATAGATTACTTCTTGCATTTTAACAATTTGTTTCAAAAGAGGAAGATAGTTTTAATGCCGTATAAGATTTATTTTATTTTTATCGCACAATGTGGTTTTATTTTTTCCTGTAATTTTGAACATTTTTATTACAAAAGTCTCTCTAATACTGGAGTAACCTCTTCAGTGTAGCAGCATGTGCTGTTCATTTTCAATTTCGCCACTTTTACAGATTTCACAAATTCTTTGATCTCTGGGCACTTTTAAATATCTTCCTCTTTCAATGGCAAGGTAATGAGCACTAACCATGCTAACTCTTAATTTACACAATGATGATCGATCTGATCTATTTCTTAAAGCATTAACATAACCTGCCCGTTCACTCATTTTGTAAACACTATGGCAAAATGTTAATTTTGGGGATACTGAAATATTTGCATGTTGTTCCTGAAAACCCTGATCAATTAGTCTTTGTTTTATAAAACCAAAAAGGGGTTTAATAGCATGGCTTCCAAAACGGTCATATATTCCGGACTTGACCGAAATTTATATAAAAAGTCTGGCTGCTCTCAGCCTGAAACGGTCAAATATAATAGGTTTGGCACTTTTTGTTATTCAAGGCATTTTCATAAACGGTCATTTCACTTTTTTACCAACTATCGATCGGTAAAATGTCCGTTTGGGCATTATCATGATTATAGTTTATAATTGTGGCAATCTATTTCACAAAGATATTTCAGTCATATTTGGGTTTAATTAAACAGATGCAGCATATTTCATACTTTGAAGTGTCTCAGTTAGTCTAATCCTCTGGGTACATAAATGCAAGGCTTGGTACATCAATAAAAGTAGAAAAACATTTGTTCTTTTGTTTAAAAACAACAAGCTGTCAAACAATTGTCCCTTCAATAAGTAATATTGAAGCCATAAATCATTCACTGATTACATGTCATTACCTTTGATGAGAAACCTTAGCTTGTCTTAATCAATAGAATTGATGATGATGATAACAATGGACATAAAGGTGATCAGGTAAAGGAGGTCAAACATGTAAGCGTGTATGGAACAACATCCTATTAATTATGCTTTGTAGATATTATTGTAAATGAGCATTCAGTTTTAAAAAGTATCCTTAGATTTTAAAATAATTCTTCAAATAAGAATATTTATAAATGAATTAATTTGTATGATATTCATTATAAACACTGTACTGTGTTAAATACTGGGGTACGCTAAAGGGTATTAAAAGTTATTTTCTTACATTTCAGCGGGTTGCATCTAATTAATTTAGTCTAAAAGTTTGAAATTATAAGAAATACGTTAATAAATATGATTTGATGAAAAATTTGAAAAGGTTTTGAAAATAATTGTCAGAACTGAATAGTAGTCTCAGGTCAGAACCACGTTGTTTGAACTAGTACACGTGTGGGCATGTGTCTATATTGTCTATTGTGCACTGGTGGGAAATTTAATTATGCATCCTAATTCTTCAATAATGCTAAAATTATCATTGATACCTTTATCTAACGTTCATTTCGAGTATTTTCTTGAAGAAATAACTTGAAAAGGCTACTTAACTCAATCGTAAACTTACACGGATATTACGTCTCTGATCCGTGATTTACCATTGTCTAGTCAACATCCGGCATTAGGAAAATGTGATTTTAAAAACGAAAGTAAAGTTTTTGACAACGTTATTTTGCACAAATAAAGAGTCTAAAGCGGAATTAGGCAGAAATAGTACACTGATGTTGCACACTTCCAATGCTGCACTTTCAATTCAACACTTTACGTCAGAACATCAAATTTATATCAAAGTAAAGTTTAATATCGTTTTAATGTCAATCATTGGTTATATCATATATGATGGCCAACTGATTATCATAGTTGCCTAATTTACTCAGTCTAAAGGGATTTAAAATCGGGATAAGATATGAAATGTCTGGCTGACTCAAAAAAATTTTGAAAGCCCTGTTTAATAGTAAGGTTAACGTTTGACAAATATGATAAACCTAAATTTTGAATAATAATATTTAACCTTTTAACCCATGGGTTGCTTTTTTTTTGTAGCATTATATATTTGGTGAACTAAACTTCCTTCTGAAATGATTAAATGATCCCAGAATTTAATACTAGATAACATTATCCTATTTTCAATGGCAGTCTTGCAAGTTCGGAACGACATGCATCATTCGAGACCTTACAGTGTACTCCCAAGATTTCTTTAATAAGTTTTATATGCAACTTTTCATAGGCATCACTGTCTTTAAACATCGAAATAATTCCCCAGATTTCGCTACAATAAAGGAGAATAGGGGCTACTAAGGAATCAAAAATTTTTTCCAGAAGATTACAAGGGTTATCTAATCCTATTGTTATAATTAGCTATAATTAGGGAGCAACCATTTAACTTCAAGGGGGGAGGGGGAGTTATGGTTTTTTGTCTGAGTCAGAAAATGCTCATATATACAATACATTATAGGTAAATAACTAACATTCATGACAGCACTTGATATTTCACATGTTTCGAGTCAAGATGTTTTTCTATTTTTTATACGCCCGTTTACGGGACGTATTATGGTATACCTCTGTCCGTCCGTCGTCCACATGTTGGACATTAACTCAGAAACGCTCTAACCAATTTGCATAAAACTTTGGTGAATTGTTTATATCTATTGACGTGAGCTCCCTTTTGTTTTTTATAAATTTTTGATTTTACGTTTCCGAGTTATGGGGTTTTATTCTTTAAAAAACGGGGGATTTTCCAGTTTTCGGACAATAACTCAAGAATGCTTTCACCAACTTGCAAGAAATTGTGATGAATTGTTTATATCTATTGACATGAGCTCCCTTTCGATTTTTATATATTTTAGATTTTACGTGTCCGAGTTACAGGGTTTTATTCATAAAAAAAGGGGGATTTTCCAGTTTTCGGACAAAAAAATCAAAAATGCTTTCAGCAGTTCTTATGAAACTTTGGTGAATTGTTTATATCTATTGATGTAAGCTCCGTTTAGAATTTTATAAATTTTTCATTTATCATTTCTGAGTTATGGGGTTTTATTCATTAAAAAAGGGGGGATTTTCCAGTTTTCGGACAATAACTTCAGCAGTTCTTATGAAACTTTGGTGAATTGTTATATCTATTGATGTACATGATGTAAGCTCCGTTTAGAATTTTATAAATTTTTCATTTATTTGTTTCAGTTGGACAATTCTTTTTTCCCATCCTGCAGATTATACCCCTGTTTGTACAACTGAACTTGGAGCAGTGATAAAGCTTGTTCCTGAGTTTAAGAAAAGAAATGTTAAACTGATTGCTCTATCATGTGACTCAGTGGAAGATCATCTTGGGTGGTCTAAGGTATTATATATTTTTTTATTGAATTTTGAATTAATATGTTGTGTGCATTGTTTATATTTTATTTAATAAGAAAAAAAAATATATTATCATGTTTATGTTGATCATGTTGATTCAGTTTCCTCAATTTCAAAGAAATCCATCAAGCCAAATTACTAATTGTACATAAATCAATGCCGACAATGTGAAGGTTTTTACCTATTGAGCTAGCCTCATTAACAATTGAATTCACAATGTAGCCCTTGCACAACTTTAGGGTATATTCATAAGACATCACATTATGATCCTGAATATTCATGCAATTTTTTAGGCTGAATGTTAAGCACCTATTAACATGATTAATCAATCAATGCATAAGATATGTGGTGGGTCTGTTTCCTTTTTAGTAAACAGCAGCCAGTATTTGACATTGCGATCGGAGCTTTGACTCCAGTCATAGGTAGCTATAGGTTGGTAGCACAGTTTGCAAAGTTGCGAATACCATTATATCTGCTATGTAAACATGATTAATAGACCTCCAGCCATGCTTAGCTTGGAGGTGCACTTTTTGCAAATTCTTTTTGTCATAAAAAATATGGAATTAAAGAGCATAAAGACAATTCAAAGGAATTGAAGTATATAACTTGAAATTTGTATTATGTCCATAGGAACCTGATATTCATGACTATACAGTTGATTTTAGTCAGTCAACTAAATATGTCATTTAAATTCTGCCAGTAGTAAGTTTATATATACCTCAATGTACAGGTAAGTTATAATTTGAAGATTTATTTGACTGATATTATGAAAAATGTGAAATAAAGGAGCACAAACTCATTAAAAATGCCCTTAAAATAACACACTCAGATGTATATATATACTGCCTATTATAGAGACATGCATGACTTGTTTACTTTTTCTCTTTTTTTCTTAAATTTAATATCATATTAAATAGAAATTTCTGTTCAAATGATTTATAGATATAAAAAAAACTTATCAAATTGCATTCATAGTATTTGTCATTGTGTTCGTAGAATGTGTATACAGAAAAATTTAATTGTTTATTTCCATTTTGTTAGGACATTCTATGGAAAATTATACACTGACATGACTGTGTGAATATTAAACGCTATTGTTGAATTTGAAAAAAAAGGGAATTTTGTCATAGGGTGCATGTAAATATAAAGACAAAGATAATATTGAAACCTAGGATAACCAATTATTAAACATAGACAACACCTTTGTCACATTTGTTGATTTTAGTTTATCTGGTACAAGTATATTGAACAGAAAAGGATATTGAAAGCAGATACTTGCAGGCATACAATACAGTTTTGATCCTATGGGGATTTTTTTTCGAACATTTGCATACAAGCTTAGAATTTTCACCTCTTCAACATGTTCAATGCAAAAATGTCATTAAAAATATACCTTCATGTATGATGTGTTACTTCAGATAAATGGGGTCAAAATTTTAGATATTTACTTAAAATTCAGTTTCTTGGAAATTTCTACCTCTTTGGACAGACATACCTACCTTTTTTGTTTCAAAAGATAAACACAAGCCAATTTTTGTGAACACATTTGGAATATCATCTTCACAGAAGTATGTCCTAAATTTGTGTAACAATTCTAAGGAAATAATTCAGTTTTATTAGATATTCAAGATTTTAGAAAAAAAAACAGCATTTTTGCTGTATATTTATCTAATTTAAAAAAAAATTCATCTATGATTTTTTTTCATTAAAATTGGTACAAATAATCTTCATACAAAATCAAACCAAATGCCATTTTAAAAATAGGTGTTCATGTACTCGTTTCAATCTAATGGTTAAAATCAGTGGAAAAATGCATCTCTTCCACAATGTTACAGTTTGACGTCATGAAAAATAACATTTTACGTTAGCGACGTCATTTCCTCCCCTGTAACCATGGTAACTGTATCATATGCCCTTAACAAACTCAAAACTTTGGCACAAAAACTCACAAATTGTTTCTTGTCAATCTAATTAAAATCAGATCTTTCACTTTGCTATAAGTAAGCTTTGTTTGTTGCTTGAGTAAGGATCTGAGGACATCCCATAAGGAGTCTTTGCTAGGGAATCACTGGCAAGGTAAAACTAAAGTGATAACCTTTTTACATTAAAATACTCTTGACAAGCCTGATATTAATCTATATATACAAGAATTGAGGTGATACTTGTCTGTAGACCTCCTCGAATATTACTTATTTTTCATTTTTGGGAAAGACGGCTTCAAGTCGTCAATCCCCTATGTGGTTGACCAGACTGACATCCCCTCACGTCATTCATTTTGTTTTTATAGTGTGGAAAACACCCCAACAAATCTTACTGAGGTTGATGAGAAGGAGACACACAAATGAATAGATTGACTTTAAGCACATTTAACACATTTCCTTCTGTTTCTCGCGAAATTATCGTATCTTCAGCTCTCCCTTACACTATTTACGTTTCTGTTACAATCCGGAAAAATCAGAATGACGAGATATTCTAAATATATCCAACCTATCTAGGATACATTATAATGACGTCATTGTTGGAATGCCACACTACGTAGAAGCAGGGATATCCTTTACTGATTATTTAAATCATTCTCAGAGTTCGTGTACTAATTTAAAATTAGTATTTGTTCAATTTGAACATTCAAACATCAACATGCAATGCTTTAATTTGTAGGTCAACTTGTAACTTTCACAGTAAACAATGGCCGTGGGATACATGAGATTGGGGAGAGAAACGACAGTTTTCATTTTTTGTAAAATTCTGTTTTGAGAATCTTCCTACAATATAGGAGCACCTCAATTGATGAGTAATAATCCACTAAAATAAAAGTTAATGTATCAGAACACTTAAAATGTGACATGTAGTATATGATTAATAGTCTTCCATTAAAACTAAATTTTGTGTACCAACATAATCATTGTAATGGTAAAAAAAATAATTAAAATGTTGCATTTTGTAGTTTCAACTTAGTTTCAACTTTAATCAAATGTTTTGATTTAGAAGATAGATCTCTTCCATTGGTCCAAATTGAATCCTTAACTAAGGAAACGAAATTACATTACACAACAATTGATTTCAATATTGTCAACCTTTCTACATATTCTAGGTGTTCTTTTTTCATTCTTTATATGAAGACTATCAAAAGATAAACAAGGAGAGAGCTCTTCAGCTCTTTGATTTGCTGTTCTTTTTATTTCTGCAGGATATCCAGAGCTACCAAAAATGTGACGGTGACTTTCCCTATCCTATCATTGCTGACAAGGAGAGAAAGTTAGCAGTACAGCTTGGTATGTTAGATCCAGTAGAGAAAGACAAGGCTGGATTACCACTCACATGTAGAGCTGTAAGTTGTCTTACTTCAGCTGGCCAAAAAGGGCCAGTATTATCTTCCCACCACTTTGCTTTGCATTTGTCATTTTCCTGCTGTAACTTTCTGATAAATCTTCTTTGAACCAAATGATTGTTAAAAATGGCATCAAAATAGACCTTATTTATCTTTAAAACTATCAATTCAGAAATTTTGTGATGTTTTTATTATTGTGAAAATAGTAATGGGATAGGTTTTGCAAAAATTGAACTCTAATTCAAAATCTTGATATTATTATTTGTTTTCAGCGTTTCTTGAAATCACAATAATCATAATAATTAATCTTGTATTTTTTTACTATCTGACTATTGTCCAATCCACAAAAAATCAAATATCCAGGAAAGTACAATTTATCTCAATCCACTAAAATTACTACCCTTAAATGAGTGAAACCACATTATAGTAATGATAGTGTTATGCATGTATATTTACTGACAAATGACCAAAAAAAGTTATACAATTTTACATTATAATTATATCTTACTTAATTAGAAAAGCATAACATGTTATATAATGGATTCTTATCAAACAAAACTGTAAAACAAAAAGGGGGATACAAATGTCAAAACAGCAGTATGATGATAGCATATCTTTGTTAAGTCTGACCATCCTGTAGTGTATGATTCAAAATGTCCAGTCACTTTTCCCTTTTGTTCTGAAATTGTATGAGCCCTATATATGATATTCAGATGTAAGGGTTTTGGAACATCTTGCTATATTTATAGATTATTGTTGGTTATCTCAACGATAATGATTTTCTCGCTTGAGCCGGTACGGCGAAAGTGAGAAAAGCAATCGAGTTGAGATGACCAATGATAATCTGTTTAACGCTATTTTACCTATGACGACGTTTAATTTCATTGACAATGCCACATGCGCCCTTAATTTCTAGCAATAATTTTTCATATCACTCTACTGTGCTGAGAAAGGAAATTATCAGTCAGTAAGATCAAAGGGAAATTTCATTAAATAGCGATAAGAACTATATATATATATTTCCTTAAGAAAATGTTTCAGAATATATATTTTACAACTTACTACTAGCTTGACCAAGTTACAAAACAAAGATCAAGACCTTGTATAATAATGGGATTGCATGGTCAAATTGGTCCATATTGGTATCTCTTCACTTTCGTTCATGACATTGCCATATTCCATGTACATTGTACTTGTAGTATGTAAAAGCTGCCTGTCAATACATTTTCACCATTTTTAATATTACCTTAGAGTTACTGTTCTAGAATCAAACCTCGATAAATAATTTGTTTGGTTTATAATTTTAGTATTTCATCATTGGACCTGACAAGAAGTTGAAGCTGTCTGCTTTGTACCCAGCTACTACTGGTCGTAACTTCGAGTAAGTATATAATCAACGGTTTACTGTTAAAACAGAAATTATAATGCAAGTTTTTATTATTGCAATACTCATCCAGTCCCAGTATTTGCATTAATAAAAACCTGGCAATCTTGCATGAATTATTTATTTATTCAACAAGTGTGGTGTGTAATTTTGGATTATCAAATTTTCATTAATTTAAATGTGACATTTCATTTGTTTCAATGAAAGATACTCAAAGTAGTCAATATTGTAATTATTTACTATTTGTTAAACTTTGTATTCCACAGTGAGATACTGAGAGTGATCGATTCCTACAGTTAACAGCTACCAAGAAAGTGGCAACACCAGCAAATTGGCAGGTATGGTGTGCAATATTGTTTTCTTGTAATTGCAATTGTTATCTAAACCGTTGATTTTTGTCATGTGTCAGCTAAGGCAAGACTTAGGCATGCTTTTTGTGATTGGTCAATTTAAGAGAATTGAAAATGTTATGTCAGTGATATTTCATAGTCACTTGTATAAGCATTGGTGGTATCTCATTTCTATGGAGGTTATTTGGCCTTGCCTCTTCAATCACGATCCATCAACTTTGAAACTTTTGCATAGTTTACATGTTACACAGGTGAGACTTATATCTTATAATTTTATAAATGTCTGATGTCAACATTTTACGTGGTTTATATAATATTATACATGAGTGGAGTAAAAGCACTAATGATCCTTATTGTCGAGCCTGCAACTTTTGTCATAAAAGCGAGACATAGCGATCCTACATTCCGTTGGTGTTGTCGTCGGCGGCGTCCACAAATATTCACTCTGTGGTTAAAGTTTTCAAATTTTAATAACTTTCTTAAACTATCCTGGATTTGTACCACACTTGAACAGAAGCTTGTTTGTGATCATAAGATAGTATTCAAAAGTAAATTTTGTTAAAAAAAAATCCTGTTTATCCGTATTTTACTTATAAATGGACTTAGTTTTTCTGCCAGTTAACATTACATTCACTCTGTGGTTAAAGCTTTCAAAATTTTAATAACTTTCTTAAACTATCCTGGATTTGTACCAAACTTGGACAGAAGCTTGTTTATGATCAAAAGCTAGTATCTAGAGGGAAATTTGGTAAAAATTTATTTCCTGTTTTTCCGTATATTACTTATAAATGGACTTAGTTTTATTCCAGTTAACATTACGTACAGTCTGCAGTTAAAGTTTTTAAAACATTTATTAGATTCATAAACCTTCTTGGATTTTTACCAAACTTGAACAGAACTTCTTACAATCAAAAGATAGTATCTAGATGAAAATTTTAAATAATTTTTTCCCCATTTTTGTTGAGCCTCAGTAACAGCAAAAGTAGGCGAGACACTGGGTTCCATGGAACCCTTACATATTTTTCCTTTAAGTACTTAATAGATTATAAGTTTGAATGATCTTTGAGGTGTATGCTTTTATAATATTTACAGTTATGGTGTGCTTGTTCATGTGAGAATTTCTCATGTTAATACACCGTCAAAATTTCATGTTTGGTTAAATTTCTTCAAAATACTGGTCTGGTCATCTGTTTTGTATATTGCCCTTTCATACTATTTTAAACTGCTAGGTTTTCTTACATATATTTCGATGTGCCCGTGCTGTCTATCATTTGTTTTTAGTTTTATATGTATTGTCTATCATTTGTTGTTTCAAATTATTGGTCTTTTGTTGGGCAATGTATGACAAATATATGTTCAAAAACCTCGCCTTTCAAAATAATTATAAATTATGTAATTCATTGACCGCTCCGACATGTGTAACTTCAAGGCATATTTTAGCGGCGATCGATGTCTTTCAAAATTACTTTATTTTAAGTCAATAGATGATTTTCATCTCGTTCATGACATTGCCATATTCCATGTACATTGTACTTGTAGTATGTAAAAGCTGCCTGTCAATACATTTTCACCATTTTTAATATTACCTTAGAGTTACTGTTCTAGAATCAAACCTCGATAAATAATTTGTTTGGTTTATAATTTTAGTATTTCATCATTGGACCTGACAAGAAGTTGAAGCTGTCTGCTTTGTACCCAGCTACTACTGGTCGTAACTTCGAGTAAGTATATAATCAACGGTTTACTGTTAAAACAGAAATTATAATGCAAGTTTTTATTATTGCAATACTCATCCAGTCCCAGTATTTGCATTAATAAAAACCTGGCAATCTTGCATGAATTATTTATTTATTCAACAAGTGTGGTGTGTAATTTTGGATTATCAAATTTTCATTAATTTAAATGTGACATTTCATTTGTTTCAATGAAAGATACTCAAAGTAGTCAATATTGTAATTATTTACTATTTGTTAAACTTTGTATTCCACAGTGAGATACTGAGAGTTATCGATTCCCTACAGTTAACAGCTACCAAGAAAGTGGCAACACCAGCAAATTGGCAGGTATGGTGTGCAATATTGTTTTCTTGTAATTGCAATTGTTATCTAAACCGTTGATTTTTGTCTTGTGTCAGCTAAGGCAAGACTTAGGCATGCTTTTTTGTGATTGGTCAATTTAAGAGAATTGAAAAATGTTATGTCAATGATATTTCATAGTCACTTGTATAAGCATTGGTGGTATCTCATTTCTATGGAGGTTATTTGGCCTTGCCTCTTCAATCAAGATCCATCAACTTTGAAACTTTTGTATAGTTTACATGTTACACAGGTGAGACTTATATCTTGTAATTTTATAAATGTCTGATGTCAACATTTTACGTGGTTTATATAATATTATACATGAGTGGAGTAAAAGCACTAATGATCCTTATTGTCGAGCCTGCGACTTTTGTCGCAAAAGCGAGACATAGCGATCCTACATTCCGTTGGTGTTGTCATCGGCGGCGTCCACAAATATTCACTCTGTGGTTAAAGTTTTTCAAATTTTAATAACTTTCTTAAACTATCCTGGATTTGTACCACACTTGGACAGAAGCTTGTTTGTGATCATAAGATAGTATTCAAAAGTAAATTTTGTTAAAAAAAAAAATCCTGTTTATCCGTATTTTACTTATAAATAGTTTTTCTGCCAGTTAACATTACATTCACTCTGTGGTTAAAGCTTTCAAAATTTTAATAACTTTCTTAAACTATCCTGGATTTGTACCAAACTTGGGCAGAAGCTTGTTTATGATCAAAAGCTAGTATCTAGAGGGAAATTTGGTAAAAATTTATTTCCTGTTTTTCCGTATATTACTTATAAATGGACTTAGTTTTATTCCAGTTAACATTACGTACAGTCTGCAGTTAAAGTTTTTAAAACATTTATTAGATTCATAAACCTTCTTGGATTTTTACCAAACTTGAACAGAACTTCTTACAATCAAAAGATAGTATCTAGATGAAAATTTTAAATGATTTTTTCCCCATTTTTGTTGAGCCTGCGAGTAACAGCAAAAGTAGGCGAGACACTGGGTTCCGCGGAACCCTTACATATTTTTCCCTTTAAGTACTTAATAGATTATAAGTTTGAATGATCTTTGAGGTGTATGCTCTTATAATATTTACAGTTATGGTGTGCTTGTTCGTGTGAGAATTTTTCATATTAATACACCGTCAAAATTTCATGTTTGGTTAAATTTCTTCAAAATACTGGTCTGGTCATCTGTTTTGTATATTGCCCTTTCATACTATTTTAAACTGCTAGGTTTTCTTACATATATTTCGATGTACCCGTGCGGTCTATCATTTGTTTTTAGTTTTATATGTATTGTCTATCATTTGTTGTTTGAAATTATTGGTCTTTTGTTGGGCAATGTATGACAAATATATGTTCAAAAACCTCGCCCGTAATTATAAATTATGTAATTCATTGACGCTCCCTACATGTGTAACTTCAAGGCATATTTTAGCGGCGATCGATGTCTTTCAAAATTACTTTATTTTTATCAATAGCAGGCCATAATCTTGCCGGCGAAATGACGATTTAAGTCGCCAAAGAATTTTGAAAATCGCTAAATCTCGCCAGCCGACTGACTTCATAGCGAAGTCAAATCGCTATCAAAATCGGTAAAAGGGAGACAACTTGTGATTGACAAGTCTCACAGGTAAAAAAATGGCGGCTGACACGGAAAATCGAGATTTTCGAAACGACCCAGGACTAATACTGTCAACGATCAAATTAATAAATACAACGGCGACTTTGAACATCCTTGGATATAACTTTCAAAACTATTCAAACAGAAAACTGACCGTCTGTTTAAGTTATCATTTTACGATGATTTTCATCTGAGGATGTTGCGTAATCACTCAGCTGATTTGTTTTATTTTTATAACTTACACGAGTCGATCAATTTTACTATTCGGTAGGTAAAAGGTGGGAATTAGGGTAGATTTATTATATTGATTGAGTAAAATTGAAATATAAAAGGTAGAAAGACTGCTGATGGATAATGTGATTGCAAGCGTCGACACTCTACCGGTTGTGATCAGCAGTGGATTGTTTTCTCACGACCATTTCGTTGATATGGATGATATTTTTAAAAAATGATAGAAATTAGCTCTTTGTCGGATAATTAATATGCGATTGAAAGATATTTTCATTTATAGACTTGCAGTCTTCAACGATAATCTCAATTTACAACTAACATAATGTCCTGGACATTCATGATTCAATACTGTTTTACAAAATAATGACAAGTGGCGATCTAAATTAAATTCCCAGTCATGTGAAATTCATCAGGTAAATTGGGAGTTATATTTTTTCTGGACTTTTAAAAATAAATTGACATGATTGAGGCAGATGCACATGAATTTAATGCATCATAATCATGATATTACTAGGCTACTCCCTCATGTCCCAATCAACAAATTTTATTTAGAACACAATGGTACTAATAAATAAATAACAGCTATATATTGTCTAAACCTTTTTATTTAGAACTTTCTTTATGTACATTGTGTACAAAAACACATGAAAAAACTGCAAGTATATCTTTTATTGAATATATATAAAACAATTTCCTTAGTGATAAGCATGAAAACACTATGCAACCGAAACGGTAATGGAATCTCACTTCTCCAAGAAATTGACCACTTCTCCCTTCTCTCTCTTGGAAGGAGAAGTCACTTCTCCCTCTTCAAAATCCTAGATTAGGCCCTGCAATAGTACCGCTTAAGTCGACGCTAGGGGCCGTCTTGACCTTGTTGTAGGGTATGAATGATTTGTTCATTGTTGAAGACCCTACATCAACTGTCAAGATGAAGAACAGGAATAAAAGCCCTGTTCATTGATAATTTTCTATGTTTTCTATGTATTGTGTGCGATTTTGTCCCATGTACATTTACTCCATATCCTTTCATTTTCTATTGATTCTAGAGTTTGTCTCTAGTGCTGTGTGGAGGCAGTAGAACGTTTCCCCGTGCTTGAGGTGTATGCTCTTATAATATTTACAGTTATGGTGTGCTTGTTCATGTGAGAATTTCTCATATTAATACACTGTCAAAATTTCATGTTTGGTTAAATTTCTTCAAAATACTGGTCTGGTCATCTGTTTTGTATATTGCCCTTTCATACTATTTTAAACTGCTAGGTTTTCTTACATATATTTCGATGTACCCCGTGCGGTCTATCATTTGTTTTTTAGTTTTATATGTATTGTCTATCATTTGTTGTTTCGAAATTATTGGTCTTTTGGTGGGCAATGTATGACAAATATATGTTCAAAAACCTCGCCCGTAATTATAAATTATGTAATTCATTGACGCTCCCAACATGTTTAACTTCAAGGCATATTTTAGCGGTGATCGATGTCTTTCAAAATTACTTTATTTTTATCAATAGTACCGCTTAAGTCGACGCTAGGGGCCGTCGTGACCTTGTTGTAGGGTATGAATGATTTGTTCATTGTTGAAGACCCTACATCAACTGTCAAGATGAAGAACAGGAATAAAAGCCCTGTTCATTGATAATTTTCTATGTTTTCTATGTATTGTGTGCGATTTTGTCCCATGTACATTTACTCCATATCCTTTCATTTTCTATTGAATGATCTTTCATTGTCATCTGTAAATTGATCTTTTTATTTGGTCATTTGAAACTAGCAGGAAATTCTCAATTTTAATATGAAGGAAATTAGATGTTGAGAAGTTTTATAGGGGATTCTTTATTGTAATTGTTCAAATTTAAGTTATTTTCTTTTCTAAAAATACCTGGCAACTGGAATATATTTGAAAAAGACACTCTCTAGAAAGATTTTGATATTAATGTATTTGATGGCAAACATGACATACGGCATATCCATTTACAGAAATCCAGTGACAAAATTCTTATACAGCTTTCATTCCCTCCAAAGAGTGACTGGTGAATAGAAATATGGTCACTTTGGTCTTTCGACTGGCAGTAAAACCATTGCCAAAGTTGGTAATCAGTTTGGCTGTGTGGAATATACAAATACGAAGCCACGTCTGGTCAGAATGGGGACGTAAAATCTGATGCCTCATGTAGAGAAAGTGCCACTCAATCTCTTCACATTAAAAATCCTTGCAACAACTCTTTGAGGGGATGGTAGGTGGCCTGTTGCAAGGCAAAATCTCTGTCCCTATCTAATAGATTGATTTCCTTCAAACTTTACATTATTGTGGGGATTGATGAAAGGAAGCTCCCTTTTGATTTTTTAAAGTTTTCTGTTTGTCGCTGCAGAGTTATAGGACTTTAACTCTCAAATTTTAGTAAATTTTTCACATTTTATAACATAACTTGAGTTTGCCTGGATTGATTTAGTGGCAACTTTACATACTGTTGGAATTTGTGAACATAAACTGTTTGATTGAATGGTATCCTCAGGCATGATTTTCTACAGAGCCATTTTATTTGCTTATGATTAAATGTGTTTAAAATATCCCATTTTATTCTTGCAATAATTTCAATATGCACAGTAAGGGCAGATCATGTGCTCAAAGTGCAGCTGTTTATTCCATTGTACAGATTTCAAATATTTTAGTACAATTGTACATAATTGGCAGTGCAAAACTGTTGAGAAATTTTCAACATCTTGAGAGGGAATTTGGTTATTGTAAAACGAACATGAAATGCACATAGTATATCATCTTTTCCTTGCTACACACAAAGTCCATGATTCTTACTGAGATGATTCCATGAGTTCTGAACGCATAGAATTAAAACTGCACTGACAATTTCTAAACTACTTACCCAAGATTCTATCAACTGAGTCTAAAAATCTTCATTTTATTACCCGAAATATGTTTAGAATCTTTATCCTAATCTATTTAAGTTCATTTTGTTTAGGTCAGAAAACTTTAATGATGAGTTAATGCTTTAGTTATGTTGATATTATTTTGTCAGATATGTGAACTCTTCATGGGGAAAAAAAGATGATTCAATAAACTCTTAGTGAAAACTCTGAAAGTCAATTGACCATGTGCACTACAGTTGATTAAAAATTAGATGTATACATGACAAGAGTTCCTTAGTTTATATATTCATTTAAAGAATTCAGTGTGTCTACTTGACCAGAGTTAATCTTTTAAAAGAAACTACACATGTTTGTTAATATGTTTCCTTTTCATTTTTTTGCAGCAAGGAGGAGAATGCATGGTTATCCCAAGTGTTACACCAGAAGAAGCTGCAAAACTTTTTCCAAAACATAGAGTGCAGGATGTGCCATCTGGGAAAAGTTACCTTAGATTTACACCTCAGCCATAATGAGTGTGTACAAAGATCACATATAACTTGCAAATGACAATTTTTTTATATCAAATTTATTGTTTATTTCATTTAATTACTAGAGGATCTTTTAAGTGGTAACTAAAATAGCCTTCTAGTATTGTAAAGGGTTATATTTATTTGTTTAAAAGTATAAGAAAACTTTTTCTCTATTCAAAGTTTTATTTTTCAATACATTTAAGAAGGAAAAAATAAATTTTGTTTAAAAAAAAGGGCAATATTTTTTTTTTTAATGTTTTATGGGTTTGATTATTTTAGATATTTTTTTCAGCCTTGGAACTTTTTATTTCACTGGTAGTTAAGACAGCATTGAAAAAAGGGTGTGGAACGTCAATGGTTATTGTTGAAATACTTCTGAAATTATTTATGTATTTTTGCTAACATTACTATTAGTGCTATTATTGTGCCATGTATAATGAATTCTACATCATGTTTATAATAACAATTATCTTTAATAATAAAAAGAAATAAAATATATCAGTTTGTCTATTCTGATATCAGTTTATTCATCAGTGTGTTATGCTTTAATTTAGTAAATGTAGTTCATAAAAACAGAAATAATTTTTAAACCACCTGCTGTTGAAAGAGGATACACTTTGTTAATGGAGGGTGACTTTGGTATAAAAATATGGTCACTTTGGTCTTATCGCATCCTGTCCCTATCCAACGTCCCATTGGCAGCCCGAATTTCCTGCCCATCATCCTTGTCATCCTACCTAGTTTGTATTGATTGTTAATAGTTTCTCATCCTGCATTCATTTTGCTTCTTGTTGAAAAACATATGGTGACATGTAATTGTTTTCATCTGTGTCTTTTCGTGAATGGTAAATAGTTATTTCATTGACAATCTCTTTTTTATACGACCGCAAAAAAATTTTGTGGTCGTATATTGGTATGACGTTGGCGTCGTCGTCGTCGTCCGAAGACGCATTGGTTTTCGCACTCTAACTTTAGTTTAAGTGAATGGATCTCTATGAAATTTTACCATAAGGTTCAATATCACAAAAGGAAGGTTGGGATTGATTTTGGGGGTTATGGTACCAACAGTTAAGGAATTAGGGGCCAAAAAAGGGCCAAAAATAAGCATTTTGTAACTTCCAGACATAACTTGTGTGTTAGTGTATGGATCTCTCTGACTTTGTACCACAAGGTTCCATATCACAAAGGGAATGCTGGGATTGATTTTTGGGGTAATTGCCTCAAAATTTTAGGAATTGGGGCAAAAAGGGGCAAAAAAAGCATTTTCTAGTTTCATGACAATAACTTGTGTGTAAATGTATGGATCTTTCTGAAATTGTACTACAAGGTTCCATATCACAAAGGAAAGCTGGAATTGAGTTTGGGGTAATTGCCTGAAACGTTTAGGAATTAGGGGCCAAAAGGGGCCAAAATAAGCATTTTCTAGTTTCAGACAATAACTTGTGTTCAAGTGTATGGATCTCTGAAATTCTACTGCAAGGTACCATACCTCAAAGGGAAGGCTGGGATTGAGTTTGGGGTGATGAATCATAAGGGGTTCAAAAATTTGGGGGATTTTTTTTCCTTTTTTCCTTTTTTTCTTTAAAATTTTCCATTTTAAGTTGGTTATTTCTGATTTATATTTAAAAGCAAATAATAATGATATGGCAGGAGATACACACCAAACAGGATGTGTAAATTATTATATAATAAGTATTGTGCAATAGCAAGAAATTTTCAATTGCACAGTATTGCGCAATAGCAAGAAATCTTCAATTGCACAGTATTGCGCAATAGCAAGAAATATCCAATAGCACAATATTGCGCAATAGCAAGAAATTGTCAATTGTACAGTATTGCACAATAGCAAGAAATATTTCAATTGCACAGTGTTGCACAATTGCAAGAAATATTCAATTGCACAGTATTGTGCAAAAGAAGATACTTTATAAATTGCTTATTTCTTGACCAATTTCAATGGGGTTTTATTCTTGAACTCTTGGGGTTCTTTGATATGCGAATCTAACTGTGTATTTTGATTCTTAATTTTTGGTCCCGTTTTCAAATTGGTCTACATTAAGGTCCAAAGGGTCCAAAATTAAACTTAGTTTGATTTTAACAAAATTGAATTCTTAGGGTTCTTTGATATGCTGAATCTAAACATGTATTTAGATTTTTGATAATGGGCCCAGTTTTCAAGTTGGTCCAAATCGGGTCCAAAATTAAACTTTGTTTGATTTCAACAAAAATTGAATATATGGGGTTCTTTGATATGCTGAATCTAACCATGTATTTAGATTTTTGATTTTTGGGCCCGTTATCAACTTTGTCCACATTGAGGTCAAAAGGGTCCAAAATTAAACTTTGTTTGATTTCATCAAAAATTGAATTATTGGGGTTCTTTGATATGCCGAATCTAACCGTGTATTTAGATTCTTAATTTTTGGTCCCGTTTTCAAATTGGTCTACATTAAGGTTCAAAGGGTCCAAAATTAAACTTAGTTTGATTTTAACAAAAATTGAATTCTTAGGGTTCTTTGATATGCTGAATCTAAACATGTATTTAGATTTTTGATAATGGGCCCAGTTTTCAAGTTGGTCCAAATCGGGGTCCAAAATTAAACTTTGTTTGATTTCAACAAAAATTGAATATATGGGGTTCTTTGATATGCTGAATCTAACCATGTATTTAGATTTTTGATTTTTGGGCCCCGTTATCAACTTTATCCACATTGAGGTCAAAAGGGTCCAAAATTAAACTTTGTTTGATTTCATCAAAAATTGAACTCTTGGGGTTCTTTGATATGCTGAATCTAACCATGTATTTAGATTTTGGATATTGGACCATAATAGGTGAATGTTCAATTTAAAATTTTTAAGTTCTTAGACCACATTCATTCTGTGTCAGAAACCTATGCTGTGTCAAATATTTAATCACAATCCAAATTCAGAGCTGTATCAAGCTTGAATGTTGTGTCCATACTTGCCCCAACTATTCAGGGTTCGACCTCTGCGGTCGTATCAAGCTGCGCCCTGCGGAGCATTTTATTCCAATTATTTACAGTTTTTGTAGTTATTGCACATTGCAGTGTGCAATCAATCTGTATCGTCACTGGTTTGTAAGCTATATTTCAGCCATCTTCTCTTCCAGTTTTATTTTGAGTACATATAATGTACAGGTTGCAACCATACTTGCTAGGAAACTATTTGATCAAAAGTTAAATCTTCAGAAAATAAGGCATGGTAAATGAATCTATTTGTTCTACCCTCAATTAAAAACAATGGGAAATAACTCAATTTAGAATATTGCCTAAATATGAGTCTTCACTTGCAATGCAATGATTAATTTTAACACACTACATGAAAAGTTTAACAGGAATCACTAGAGACAACAGACTGCACCGTCACAAACATCCAGCCCCTCTCCAAAAAGCACTTCCAAACAACAACACGGCCAGATAGCTTGACTTGGCACATGCAAAATGTGGCTTTAAACAAGCCTTGTGTTCAAAAAGTGTCCCATCTTTTCAAACTCAGAACCTGCTGATTGTTTTAAATGTAAATAAGGTAAAGTATTTCACGAATTCCAACAAAAAGGTGAATTTTTAAGCCCCTTGTACGATAGTATAGGGCATTATGTTTTTTTTTTATGTTGCTGTCCATCTCAGTTTCTCCATTAGTCTGTCCCTCTAGTATCAGGTTGGAAGTTTGCCATGAAGTTGTGGTCGCATTAACTTGAAACTTTGTACACCTGTTCATTATGATGTGAAACTTAAAAATGATTTGCAAAATTACGGTTTTGTCCTGATTCCATAGTTTGCTGAATACAGAACTATAATGGTGTAAATTCAGTACTTTATCTAGCCTGGGATCCTGGTTCACTGCTTAACAGTATCAAAGAGGAGGTTTATAGGCCAGGAAACCAGCCTATATTTTATCAAAATGAAGGTGTTTTTTACAACTTTCTTTCAATTACATAAAATGTGATTATGCGAGCGGGGCATGATGTCCAATGGCCCACACATTATGATTTGCCTAAAGGTGTTAACCATGCTGTTTTCTTCAATATTATGTGAAAGTATAGTTCTTTGAGCTGTTTTCAGGCTATGGATTGTGCAAAATTTTCTTTTTTGTTGGGCCTTCACCTAAAGAAAATCCACTATTTTAAGGGGAGGGGGGTTCGTCTGTTAACTTTTACAAAAATCTCCGCTGAAACTTAATTTAATCAAACTTGGCCACAATCATCATTGGGGTATCTTGTTAAAATAATGTCTCGTGACCCTGCTTGCCAAGCAAGATGGCCGACAGCTTAAAATAGAACATAGGGTTAAAATGCAAGTTTTGCCTATTATTTTGAAAACCGCTATAAAAAGAGAAAAATTGACTGGGGCAAAAATGTTCAGCTCTACCTATTGTTGATTACATCAAAAAGTGTCAGACAACTTCTTATAGGAGTTATTGCCCTTAAATTATGAATTTTACCATTTTTTAAATGTTTGCCTATGTTACACAATTGGGGAGAGAACAATATTTAACAAGGTGTATTCCAATCTAACATAATTGATACAAGTACATGTACCTTCGGCAGACATTTGTCGTTCATGTATTATTTAATAGCTAGACTACTGTATTAACTGTTGACATATATGGCTATTGTTGAAAGTTGATGGATGACTCCTCTGAACTATATAAGATCCAGCTTTGGACAGAACAGTAGATCCCCCCCTCGTGGGTAGGCTGGAATTAATTCACTTATCATCCGAATTACTCAGTCAATAACGACACAATTCGCTAACACCAGAATTCGTCAAGATCACGGCCAGGGTCATAGTGCAAAGCAATTATTGAACTTTCGAACTAGTTATCTTTAGAAACATTCTGACTTTGTAAATTACGTAATAAATTCTAATTACTCTCTTAGACTCCGTTATATAAGTCTTTTTTTGGTGCCGATACAGCAGGGTCGACCGGGAATTCCAACCACTGCAAAGAGATAAAGGAACCACGTAAGTTGCAATTACCATAGCTTTCATTCTTTCTTATGGATAATCAAGATGCTTCTATGTCAGCGCAAAAAGTACAAATGGCTTTTCAAGGGATGGCATACATATTAAGTAAAGTTGTAAATTTTAAAGGGAGTGTGGCCGCATATTTAAAAGGCTTAAAATCAGCCGTTTGTTCACGAGATTTTTATTAGGTATTTTAAGGTATTATAGGTCAATTTAAGAATTATGAATACACATTTTTTTATTTGAATGAAAGTTTTTTTTTTATTCTAATATGCTGTTATTTGATAGATAGGATAAGTTATATATATGATTCTTAAAAATAAAATCATTTCTTGAAAGTTTGAAGAAGCTAGTGTTTGAAGAGTGTTTGAAGTTCGTTTAAGAGTAATTATTGAAAATGGGTTGGTTTTTTTTTTAAGATACATTCAATTATTCTAGAAAATCATTTAAGGGTACACTGAGGATACATATGTTTGCGTGTTATAGCCATTGATGATTATGGTTTACGCAGTTGGGTAGTGTTTAAACACGTTTGTTTAGAGAAAACAAATAGTCTATATTTTTAGAATCCAACCACTTCTTCGGATGATTAACATAAGTGATGTTAAATAATGAAAATGGTGCAGGTTTTTGTATGGTGTTAAATTACACCTTTATTACATAATGCTAAAAGAATAAGAGAGAATTATCTTCAGAAAATAGCACATAAATGATTAAAATTGATATGTTTTGCCCTAAAGGATTTACATTATTTTTGTGTTAGATTGATACTTGTAACAAATGAGAGACATATTTGAATTTCATGTATGATAAAAGAAATCTAAGTAAAGTGGATAATTGATATAAAAGGAACATTAGTGTTAAAGTAAAATTGAAATACTTGTCATAAACACTTATGAAGATTATCAACAGAAATTAAAATAAAAGAAGAAAATAATGAGCATAGCAATATATATCAATTGTTTTCAAAGATATTAGATAAGTTTTAAACGAACTATATTAAATAAAATTTCAACATAAACATATTGCAATGTATAAAAAGGATAGGCAATAGGTTGCTGAAGTTTTAAAGCAAATTAATATATATATATATGTGTGTGTGTGTGTGTAAAAGAAAGGGAACATAATGATGAGGAAAACGATATACTATTTATGGAAATAATTCAAAAGATTAAAAGGAAGACGTTGTTTTGTTTTGTTTTTTTTTTTTTCTCAACAAAATGTTGATGCAAATAGTAAAATATAGAGTCATGAACAAATTGCGCAAGACGTAGTTAAAATTTTATCAATGAAATCTGAAGTTTTCTTTTTTAAGAGTGATGAAAATAAATATGTCGCATATTAATAGTGTTAAGATTAAGTAATAAAAAAATTAAGTTAATGAAGTAAAAGTACCACAATTGGTAACAAAGTAACACATATGTCTTGGCAACTTTTTTGTAGGTATCATATAGGTGTAGGGTTGCATAAAATGATTGAATTAACTTGTTTGATTGTAAATTTATATAAAAGTGTATTTCTTAAGTCATCTATAAATAAACATATCTTGTTTTAGTTTGAGAATTCTCAAAATTGTAGAAGTTGTATACATAATTTTTTTATGTTGTTCTAACCAGATATTTAGAGAACGTATTGATTCATACACTAAATTTTGCTACACTTGAATAACCCATTGAACTAAAGGCGATTAAACAAACTATCGATACTCTAATTGATAAAGAAAAACAAAAAACAAAAACAAAAAAAGATAAGGGGAATTGAAAAAGTTTTAGTTTTTTTTTCAAATTGGGATAAGTTTTATCAGTGGGGTTAGGTGCGATCTTCATTGAAGTAACCATTTTTTTTGTACTGTTGTTATATTAGAAACAAATCTTGGTTACCAAAAAGAGGGATGTAAGTTCTGGTTCTAATGCCACGAACAATTGGTACACAATGGTGTCAACTCAATTGGTTGGGAGAGATGTTACTGCTTCCAGAGAGAAGGTTCCCTCTGCACCATTATTCAAGACGATGCAAAACCGAAGACCGATGCTAACAGTCTCTTAAGAAAGATGTACCCAGAGCTAGATACGTCAACTACTTCGTAATAGGACTAGATTGTAAACCTTACAACTTTGATGACCGAATTAACTAGCAGATGACGAACCGTGTAAATAATTTAAAGCAACCCTATGAACTGTGTGAACAGAATGGACCGAGACTTGTACAAAGAATTGCGCACTTTCCGGAAGTTGATGAACAATATGATATGATCGTGACGGGAAAACAATGAACTATATATATCCAGATCTTGAACTTTCCGAATTATATGAACTCTATATATCGAGATATTGAACTTTACAAATTATATGAAATATATATGTAATGCTAGTAACGGAAAACTTAACAAGGAACTTCAAGAATTATAAACGCATAAATGAGGGATGAATAACTTTTTAACCGAACATTCGTTCTTATTGGCAGGGGAGGAAATATGTTACACAATTGGGGAGAGAACAATATTTAACAAGGTGTATTCCAATCTAACATAATTGATACAAGTACATGTACCTTCGGCAAACATTTGTCGTACATGTATTATTTAATAGCAAGACTACTGTATAAACTGTCGACTTTATGATCTCGGCAAGTCGACTTCACGACGGCAGACCAAAGCCTCCATACGATCCGACAGAAAACATGACTGTCAGAGGCAATTTTTGACTATGATTGGCCAATTTGAAAAAAAAAAAATCTTCTCTTAACTACTAACTGTAATGTTTTGAAACTTTAGGATATTTGTCAGATTGAAGTTAACCGGCCGAGGCTTCTCTTCGTCATTTTAGGGGGAAATAATTTGCTAGATGATCGATTAAATGAAGCTCTAAGGTACGGAAGCGTATATTACCCTAGTTTTAATACTTATAACCCAAGATGTAAGGATCCGCTAGTGTCAATTTATCATCGTGTGGCATTTTACTTTCTTTTTGTTTTGATTTCCTTTTGCTTTGGTTTCTCTTTACTTTTTTTTTCATATAAAACAAGTTACAGTATACTAAAAGTCATGGAAAAAATATGTATGATTAAAAATATTATTTTTTTTAGATAAAACTTAGTGGATTGATAAAACTTATCAAGCTTATTCTGAATTTATTTGAGTTGAAGATAGGTAATCTTTTACCGACTTATTTTGGGAAAAACAACTAAAATGGCGGATTATGCAGCAGCTTTGTTTTTATTAATTTCCGGTTATGTTTGTAAGTATTCCTTATTTTAAGGCTGAATTCCAATAAATTAAACACACAAAGACACTGTTATGTGTGTGTGTGTGTTTCTTGTCAACACGTCTTGAAAATACTAGTTCAGTAAGTGTCACCTGCTACATGTACAACTAACACACGCGCATGCCAAATCAGTATTATGTAGATCTCCTTTTATGCATTCAACTAACTTAGGCAGCAGTGCCGATGAATTCAAAAGCAACAAAAGAAGACTTTCAGAATTGAAGTTACTTAAATTTTAAGTATTTAGTAAATATACATAAAGTGTCAAATTGAATGTCTTACGATCTATGATGTTTCTATCGTACTCGGAACAAATGACTAGTGCTTTAAGATTTGCTATTAAAAGAGGCAGAATATACCAAAGGGATAATCAAAACCAGACTCTTAAGCCGAAGAGACACCAACAAAATCGTGTAAAAATGACGGAGCAACACGAACCCCACACAAAAACATGTGTGAACTCAGGTACTCCTGAGGCGTAAGCAGAGCCTGCTTCACATGTGACATCCGTCGTGTTTATTACGTCTTTAAAGTACGTTGATAAGTAATATCAAGTTGTTAGGCATCACGCAATAGCGGATTGATAATTTAATTTTTCTATCCCTTAGACATCACCCAATTCGTAAACCATAGGTCATGTTAATTTTCTAACCCTAAAACCTGACCGAATGTGAAATTTCGAAATAGAAACACTTTATTTGGGACATACTATAGCCAAAACGGTAAAGGTTAGAAACAAAACAGAAATTTAGAAAAAATAAAAAGCACAGAGGACAACATTGAACACATCAACAAAAGCACGACACGAACTCCTTTTTAACAAAACCAGGGATGAACTTGGGTGTCCCAGAAGGGTACGTCTTTTTTTTTACGTTACATATAATTGTTTGTTTTTTTGTCTCCGTAACGTTGTCTGTCTGGGTCCAATTAAGGTGGCTCACCCAATAAGGACCCCAGTAGAATTTTTATTTTCACATATTTTGTAGATCTTTTATGCTGAATCCAAAATGCAAAGAAAAAGGGGTCACCAGACTCGTTTTCCCTCAAATGGAAGCGAAATGTGCGATTTTGACCCTATTTCCAAACATTTCCACCCTTTCAACAATAACGGCTACATCAAATTCAAAGACTTTTAGAACCAAGTCAATATGATTATTATGTGAAAAACATTAAAATTTGAAATGTAAACGTTTCCCTCAGTTGTTTTAGACCTAAAGTCCATTTATCTTACAGATTTATGTCTAAATTTTGCATTTTCTAATTTCAGTTTAAGGCTAAAAATATTGGTTAAATCAATTTTCGTAAAATTTCCCAGTAGATTTTTTTTAAAACGGATATGTCAAAGCTATGAACTTTTCGAGCATTTTAAGGTAAAATAAAATGGGGTCACCAGGCTTTTAAAAAGTTACGGACTTTTGTTTAACCCTCTACCCCATGAGGTCTGATTTCAATGCACTCCAATAATTACTTTGTTGTGAATTCTTTATTGATGGCTTTAATAAAATAATGTTTGCAATTATATCAATGAACGATAGCTGAATATAAATGGGATTAACATATAACTGTTTGTTATAAAAAGCGAAATTTTGAATATTTTGGGAAATACGGTAATTTTGTTTGGCGCGAGTTGTTTCCCTCTAAATTGGCGCGTTAATCGGACAACAGAAATTTCAGGTTCGCCATTGTTGATCAGCATATACCACTGATGAATACGACCATGTACATGAATAACAGACAAAGTGGCGAATAGACAACGATACAGGTAGAGTCATTACATAAGAAAACATAGATTTTAATATTTTCGGCAGCCAAATGTTATCAATATCACGAAAAATACAAAGTGGGGGGTTGTCTCAAAATACTCGCTACTGTAGAAAATCTCTGCGCCTGAAAACTTGCATGGCTAAATTTCTGTTCGATGTATAATCGTTATGGCTGGTATCTTATTTATGTGTTTATTTGATCATTAACTGGCAAGTTGTGAACATGTATAGCCTGTTGGGAAAAATATCGAGGGGATGGACAGGGTAGGAATGCCCTTTACTGCTAAGCATCACAAATGTCCTTTTCGCTACCGTAAGGCTCAAATGAATCTTGATTTTTAATCGTCATTTGTAAAATCTAATTTCGTAGCTACGTTTGGATCAAATCGGGTAAAATATTTATCGTTAACGTCTAATGTGGGGTACCCCATAACTCGGACAGGGGTCCATGAATCCCACCCCGTATCCCCAACCCCCATTTCCCTTCCCTTTTCCTCTAAAATATCCCCCCTACTTCAACTTCCATCCCCCTTGCTCCCAGAAAGAAAATTGGCCAAATATATTTCCCAGAAAATTCATCCCCCCCCTCTTTTTTGAATTCTGGTCCTTTCACCCAAAAATTGAAAATCATGTAAGCTCGCATTCACGTTCACCCCCTTTTACATTCGCGCCCACACGTTCGCACCCTTGGTCTGTTTGCATCCTTCCTTTTTTTTAATCGTGCTTTAGTTAGTATAGTTCTATAACATGATAAAATAAAGATATTAAGTTTATTTTATTGTTTAAAAATAAAGTGACACACACAAGATCAAAGGGCACAGGCTGTTAAAAACAATTATCTGGTCTTTTCTATTTATAATCTTCATAATATTACTTCTACCCTCAGCTTTTACCAAACTAGTTACTTTTATTTTCACTGAGACCAAGCTAACAGACCCAATACCCCCTTTTCCCGCCCCCTGACTCTTCCTGACCCCTCATTCCAATGTTCCCTTACCCCTGTTCACCCCCTCAAGAGTTTGATTGTTTTATTTGTTTTCTTGGGAATATAAATGGCCTAATTTGTAAATTTTTACCCCTACAGTACGAGGCAATACATTTTATTGATGGATTCGTCTTGATCATAATTTGTTTACAATTAACCCCCCTCTCTCTTTGTGGTATAACAAAATTTCTTAAGGTCAAGTATCAGGTTTAAACATACATTGTAGGGCTTATCTAGTTTACCAAATAACACATACATTTGAGTTCAAAAGTTTATAATTGTTTTGTGCTTAGTATTTTAAATACAAAATTTGTGTATCCCTTATTCCAAACAGGGTACAAGTAACCTCAACATAATTTGGTTAACCAGAGAGTCTGTATTCAACATATAAAAACAAAATCATTATTTATACTTGCTGTGCATGTAATTTTATTTTGTTTGCTCATTATTGATCACCACAAATTCTTCATTTTTAGCTCACCTGGCCCAATGAGTTCTAACCAAACTTGGCCACAATCATCATAAGGGTATCTAGTTTTAAAATGTGTCTGATGACCCTGCCTGCCTTTCAACATGACAGACATGACTAGAAATAGAACATAGGGTAAAATACATTTTCTGGCTTATATCAATGAAACTAAACATTTAGAGCAAATCTAACATGGGATAAAAATGTTCATTAGGTTAAGATCTATCTGCCCCAAAATTTTAGATGAATCAAACAACGCTGTTGGGTTGCTACCCTGAGTTGGTAATTTTAAGGAAATTATGCAGTTTTTATCTGACCGCAAAAAATTTTGCAGTCATATATTGGTATCACGTCGTTGTCGTCCGAAGACATTTGGTTTCCGGACAATGACTTTAGTATTAGTAAATAGAAATCTATGAAATTTAAACATAAGGTTTATAACCACAAAGGAAGGTTGGGATTGATTTTGGGGTTATGGTCCCAACAGTTTAGGAATTAGGGACCAAAAGGGGCCCAAATAAGCATTTTCTAGTTTCATGACAATAACTTGTGGAACAGTGTATGGATCTCTGAAATTATACCACAAGTTTCCATACCACAAAGGGATGGTTAGGATTGGCTTGAGGGAATATGGCTCAAACCGTTTAGGAATTAGGGGCAAAAAAGTGAGAAAAACAAGGGTGTCCTGGTTAATGGACAATTACTTAAGTACAAATTACAGTGTAAGGGAGGTAATTCAAACACAACTTTGAATTACCTCCCTTACACTGCTTTTAAATTATGTATAAAGAAATGTTGTATTGTCTTGAGGTGATTAGCTGTCAATTCATTTTTAGAAGTTACTATTTTAATAATTTTAAAAATGCTGATTAAGGTAAATTAATTTTAGCTATGATTATGTATGTCATTTTCTATTTTAAGACTTTTATGATGTATTTAAATGGGTTATTATGGTTGCAAACTCCATTGGAAATTTGTATTGAGATTTTGACCATGTCTTGAGGGAAAGAATTTTTTTTTGGAAAAGGGGGTGGTGAGTTAAACAAAAATTAAGGGGTAAAAATTTTCTCAAGATTTCAGAAACAAAATCTTCTTCAAATGAAAAAGGGGGTAAAAAAACCAGCATAGCGTATTGCACAAAAGCAAGAAATTGAATATAAATTCAAATCATACAGTGATTTTCCTACCCATTTTGAAATGGGGCCTGGGCCCTAGGCAATTGGGAAAAATGTGTCGTATAATGTATGAATTGGGAAAAAATAAATCAATGCATTCAACATTTTTTAAGGATGCAGATACAAGAAGATGTGGCACGAGTGCCAATGAGACAACTCTCTATCCAAGTCACAATTTGTACATGTTATTTATTATTTTAAAATTCCAGTTTTCTTTCATGTTCTAATTTGAACATATAAACTCAATCATACAACCCTGAGATTAATTGCAAGTTTTCTTGTCAGTTAGATTTCTCTCACAGACACGTATATGGCATGGTATAATGTTTTCAGCGCTTAGGTCTGAGCTAGAGTCGACAACTGTCACTGATTATGGTTGCACTCAGAGTGGGATTGACGGTCAGTCTCTCTTTGTACATGAGCAGAGTTCATTTCAAGTGAATTATGCTCAGGTGTTTGGGAAGAAACAATTTGTTTAGTGTTAGCACTTGGGGTTGAGGTGACTGCGTTTGTGCCTTTATCTGCCACAAACACGGCTTCATCTAGTCCACATAATTATGACGTCTTGCAAGGCTATTTTAATTTTTTTCTGTGATGCTTTCCTGCAGAAAAAAAATTAAAATAGCCTTGCAAACAAATAATTATTTGGACAAGGCTTCATCCTGTTCTACATCCGTAAAAGTAGAAACATTTTTCGTTCAAAATATATCAGTCCCTATATTATCTTTAGTACTAATTTTGGATTTTTTAAAAGCTAAACAAGTTTTTACAATCAGTGGCATCTTTGCCTTTTTTTAATTCGTGAACATTATATTTTGAATTATGATACGACATATTGTATGTTTGGGCATGCTCAATTCACAGCAAAAAAAATAAACCAAACCAGCAAATCTTTGCTCAGTACGACATTGCCTCTAGAAAAAAAATACGTGTGAGAAAATAATAAAAACCTTTAAGTTTTTCATGTTGGCATGTACTTTCAATGTTATTTAGATAATAACAAAACATCATCACTTCATATCATTCCAAATTCTTACCGTTAACCACCAAACGTCATCCACATGCTGAACTAAGCTTACCCATTGTAAAAACTGGTTTACGGTCGAAATATAGTTACCTGTATATTCAATATGATTACATCGAGAACAGTACAACAACCTAATCATAAGAACAATAAAATTATCAATTACCTTTCCGTTACAACTTGATTGAATTGGGAATTTTACGGGTTCAATTGGGAAAAATTTTAGGTATTTTCTGATTGGGAGCAGGGCGATATTCGGACCTAAAATAAAGGCAGGAAAATCACTGTCATATAACCAATTCTAAGTTCTTTGACTACAGTTATTCTGTGTCAGAAACCTATTATGTGTCAAATATTGAATTACAATCCAAATTCAGACCTGTATCAAGCGCGAATATTGTGTCCAAGTTTGCCCCAACTGTTCAGTCTCAGAGTTGGACCTCTGTGGTCGTATCAAGCTGTGCTCGGCGAAGTAATTTATTGGTTATTATCTTGAATATTATTATAGATAGCGATAAACTGTAAACAGCAATAATGTTCGGCAAAGTAAGATCTACAAATAAGTCAAACATGACCAAAATTGTCAATTTACTCCTTAAGGAGTTATTGCCCTTTAAAGTCAGTATTAAACAATTTTTCGAAAATTTTTATCTTTTACAAAAATCTTCTCATCTGAAACTACTGAGACAAATTTAATTTAACTTGGTCATAATCATCATTAGGGTATCTAGTTTAAAAAAATGTGTTCGATGACCCTGCCTGCCAACCAACATGGCTGACATGGCTAAAAATAGAACATAGGGGTAAAATGCAGTTTTTGTTTTATATCTCTGAAACTAAAGCAAAAGTATGAAGGTTGCATTATTTCAGGCATCAATTGTGAACAAAAATATCAGGTGAGCAACACAGGCTCCTTGGAGCCTCTAGTTTTAAAATATGAACTACATTATGCATTTTAATGTCATGGTTGATTTTCTGACAGAATTACTCTCACATTTAATTTCAGGCTTCAAGTACATGTAAGAGGAAGTAGTGATTTGTTGTAAAAGATCCTGGAATGTTCAACTTTACTTGGAAACTATTGGCAAAGTACCAACATAATTTACATGAGAAGTCAGGATCATCTTGTCTTGCAATTGGGAACTATATGTAAAGTGCTTAAACTTAAGAACAACATTAGAAGCTAAGATCAACAATACTTGGAACTACATGTATAATCAACATACTGTCAGAATCCATATGAGAACCCAAGATCATCTACACTTGGTGTCTATATATGCAATGTGTTCAGAATCCACTTAAGAAGCCAAGATAAACTATAATTTGGAACTATATGCTAAGTGCTGTCAAAATCCATTAAAAAAATCCAAGATCAATAGGACCTACTGTACCTACATGTATATGTCCCAATGATGAATAGATTATTGAGTCATATAAAAAAAACACTGAAGAGAAGAATATTGATATAAAAATTATGAAAATATGGAGCTGATCAATTAATGATTGTACATGTACATGATGTATACATGTCAACAATTACTAGTATATTGAAAATAACAATGTTAATAAATGTTTTATAAATTTGATCTCATAGACGTTTGAGGAAAAAAAATGTTTCAAAAAATGAATTTTAATAGAGCTGTTTAAATTTATTTTTGCTGCTTGAGTGAATTTTGCTGCAAACATGATTCATGATATGCAAACTGCAATATATGCAGTTATCTTTAATACAGAATGTAGCTAATGAGATTTGTAGATTTTGGAAATCATAATACCAAGTGACAGTTGTGGTAAATGCACATGCCTTTCCCTCATCTTTTACCTCACCAACCCCTGACCCAAATGGTCACTTGAATTATTTTACATCATTTGGCATTTGTTGTCCATCCATATGCTTTTCATTTTCTATTTCAAAAGTTATATCTTCTGGATAAAAGGAGAAATAGAATATATAGTTTTGTTCAATGAGACAGCAACCAAACAAAGCAATCAAATGAATTATATATTGTCTGGAAAAACTTGTGTCTCACTAACAGACAACCTCTGAGTCATTACCTATCACAATGATCAAGATTACTGAAAGTAGATAAATATTGTTTTGTAAAATTAGTTATATGTATGCACTCAAATTGATACAGATTGCAACAAAGATCTCAACCTCATTTCATGGATCAGTGATCAAGGTTAAAGTTACCTGATTAGGGTTGTTTATCAGATACTGTTAGCAATAGGTCATTTGTCAATGTCAAGTTTTTGTGTTTTTGTCTGTTTTTCTTATACTAAAAGTAGTAGATAAATTATATTTGATGTATGCAATGATTCACAAATATAAGGAGTACATGTACATGTCTGTCTGGCTGTTGTCATTGACCACATTTTCATGGTTCATTGGTCAATGGTAAGTCCTCTTTTAATATGCTACATTGTGTAATCAATAAGTCAACTATATTTGGTGTATGGAATGATTATTAAATGAATGTATTGAAATATTAAATAAGAAGATGTGGTGTGATTGTAAATGAGACAACTCTCCACAAGAGACCAAATGACATAGAAATAAACAATTATAGGTCACCATATGGCCTTCAACAATGAGTAAAACCTATACTGCATAGTTGGATATAAAAGGCCTCGAAATGAAAAATGTAAAACAATTCTAATGAGAAAACTAACGGCCTGATATATGTACACAATAATGAACGAAAACAAATATGCCTGTCTTGCAGGGTTTATCTGAACTTAACCTCATTTTCATGGTTTTGTCTGTTTCTTGCATACTATATGTTTCAAAATATTTGGTTTAAGGAATGATTGTAACAGAGGATTTAGGGGGAGGGCCCATGGTGCCCCCCCCCCTTTTCTGGGAAAAATTTTGTTGCTTTTTTTTGGGGAATCACTGAAGCATGACTGGAGCGGGCCTCTCTTAGGCAGTCAGTGCCCCCTTCCCTTTATGAAAATTTCTGGATCTGCCACTGTGTAAGGCTGGCTTGGTTTATCTGACCTTGGCATCATTTTCATGATTATTGATAATATTAATTTTTTCTGATACTTGTAGTAAAACTTTATCTTTAGGAATATCAACATAAAATCAATCAACAATGATGATTAGTAGAGCAGGTGAGACATTTCAGCTTGTGCACTCTTGTTAACACAAAAAATGTGCTGAAAGGTGTGACTGCCATACATGCAGATGTATCTAGGATAGGTCGTAACAACTTGAAAAATATGTGATCTATCCTAATACTTCTTGTTTGTATTGGAACAAGTCCTAATAGTTCACACCTTTTCCTTGTAAGCATTGTTTTTTAAGAAAACTTATTTCCATATTTTGTGTTCACAGCTATCGTGGTTGAAATCAATTTCGTTGTAATCCCAACAAATCTGTCTACTCACCATTTTCAAATTTGGTACATCAAGTTAACGTTGGTCTTTCAGATATATTACAACTGCGATATTCAAGGTCTAAGGTGACCCTCAAATAAAACTTTTCACCATGAAATATAATAAAAAAATAGGAAGATGTGGTATAATTGGCAATAATGCAACTCTCCACCAGAAACTAAATTACATAGAAGATAACAACTAAAGGTCACCGTACAGCCTTCAGCAATGACCAAAACCCATACCGCGTAGCCATCTACATGTAATAGTATGATAAAGGACCAGAAATGACGTTCTTTTGTATATAGTTGCACACAAAATAACAGTTTAATTTGTCCTTGCTGAACATTCACTGGCAAATATTTCAAGCATAATACGGATGAGAACATATGGATGATAAGTACCATATGAAGGTTCTGCAAAGTAGGAGGGGCTAGATATATGGACTGCCACTGGAAAATGAATGGACAATCTATGTTGGGTATGGGCAAAATTCCCCCTTTTTACCCTACGAGGCTGCGTATTTATACATCCAGCTGTATGAACACCCTGTCTAAGCAAGGGATTATCTGTCGGATTAGGAAAGTCATATTTCTATACCCATGTTAACCCTACGATATAAAAGTAAAGAGATGTGGTATGATTGCCAATGAAACAACTATCAACCATTGTCAATTAAACAACTATCAACCAAAGTTCAAATTTAAAAGTCCAGTTAAAAAAAATCATTTTTTTTTTATTGGCAGTGGCTGTTTTGCCGGCTCTGATTAAAATATCTTAATTCAAGCCTTAAATTTCTATAGAAATGGCTATTTTACCGGCAACAGCAATATAGTGAATTTGTTGCCCATGCTGGAAAAATAGAAAATATGTTATTTTGCTGGCATTAGGTAAGCGGAAGCCAAGTTAAAACTATTATGTTTACACTATATATGCAATTCAAATAAATAACTATTATTCCAAAAGCAAGTTTAATTGAAACATTTTTGATTTTTAAGCTATGTGATTGATTTTGTTATATTGTATAATGTTTTATCAAATTTGTGATGCAATGCGATTTTTACCTTTTTTTTATAACGCTCAGTTAAAAATCTGAGATTTAATTCTTCTGCATATATTTAGCATTAGACTGTCACTGACTGATTTTGAAACATGACTTGTTTAGATATGATTTCATTGCGACAAATGGATGCTCAATATTTTTATTTTGTTTTTTTTATTGTTATAAATTCTTAATAGTTATTTATACTTCGACTGATAAATGTTACGTTCTCAAACGATTACATGTGTCTCAAATATTGTTTGCTGTTTTCTTATTTTAATAGGGGCCTCGGTGGCCGAGTGGTCTAAGTAGTTACTACTGTAATCACTAGCCAGTCAAACTCAGGTTGTGAGTTCGAACCCCGCTCGTGCGGGTGCACTCGACTCCAATCTTAATTGACTAGGATTGTCAGTTTTCCTATCGAAGGTCGGTGGTTTTCTCCGGGCACTCCGGCTTCCTCCACCAATAAAAACTGACCGCCACGAAATAGCCCAAAAGCGGCGCTTAAAAGTGGCGTAAAAACACCAAAAATCAAATCAAATCAAATCTTATTTTAATAACTACTGGTAAATCAGTAATTATTTTATTTTATGTTGACAGTGCACATAATTTTTCATAGTACTTTCAAAAGTAAATAAAATATTAAATTTCACTCTTTACAAAGAACCTACAAAATAACAAATTCACTTTATTGCTGGTGCCGGTAAAATAGCCATTTCTATTTTACGCTGATGTTTCCTCTTTTTTTTAATGCGAACTCGGTTGGCATATTGATAGATAAAACAGAAAATAGAAAAATAGCAAAATAAGTAAAAGGAAAATATCATAAATAGAAAACATTGACCCCGATGTCTTATGTTAAAGGACTAGAGTTCCGGAATTCATAGAATTATGATACGAGAAAATTTGTTAGATATCTTTGTGCCCATGAGTTGATAAAGTATATAAATCTTTAAATAAAAATGTTAAATGTGACTGTCATGTATTTAGTCTTTGCTTGAAAATTGCCATAGTTCAAACCTATTATCAAAATTTTGCAGTGAGAAAACATTTCACATACTCTGGAATAAAATCCTACCAATATCTGGAAATGAAGATATTTCAAGTAAAAAAAGAGATTTATGGCAGTAACAAAATTTTATAATACGCCAAACGGATAGCGTGCAGATGAACCCGAGATGCCTTTATTGTATAGCATACTATATGGTTTTACTTGTTTTTTAAAGCCGTACAGTGACATGCAGTTGTTTACATCGCTATCCTTTGTTTACGGTTAAACATTGCGTCATTGACAAAATATTTTCATATATACATCTAAAAGACATCTTTTAATTCAACCGGTATTTAAATGAAAATAGGGTGCGAACGGACCCAAGGATCGAACGTGTAGGGTGAGAATGTGTTTTCGGAGCGAACGCACCAGATACCGTCGTACATGTCAATATTTATAATTTCTCTTTTTAATCTTATGCTCATATCATGTACATTTATGTCCTTTTATGTGAAAATGAACAAACCACTCTGTATTTCTGACCGTATTTCCTTTTTGAAGAAAGTTTTGCATCGTTTGTTGACATCGGGAAAGGGTGCTCTCAGACACGTCCGCGTTCCAATGTCGTTAACACTACTTTGAGAAGACCCTCAAAGCGATCGTTTCAAGGCGCTCGTCGTTAGAAACATGCGTTAAAACTGCGCACTGTTAAAGGGCCGAGCCACCTTAACAAGGCATACGATACAGTTACAGGAGAGGTATTGACGTTGCTAACGTAAATTGTTATTTTAGCGACGTCAAACTATGACTTATCGGGAAAAGATTCTGTTTTCGACTAATTTTTATCATTCAAACTTATTTAACTTGAAAACGAGTTCATGGACCCCTCGTTTTAAAAATGCAATTTGGTTTCATTACGCGAGAAGATTGTTTGTGCCAATTTTCATGAAAACGTAAATAGAGCAATTTTATTTAAATACACCTTATCGCTATTTAGTCCAATCCGGAAAAAAACAGTCATTAACCCTCTGAGTCCCAAGCGGACATATATGTCCTCCACCGGCCGAGTCCCAAGAGGACATATATGTCCATTCCACCTTGTTATGAAATATAATCGAGTAGAACTCTGTAAATAACCGACAGAACTTATAAGTATGTACTCATTTTAAAACCTTGTTCTCCGCAAACATTTTATACATATTTTCATGTATATCTACCCGGGCTATACATCAAAAAGACCGTCAATATTTTGAAAAGTATTGTTACATTTCTCCATTTAGCGTTCATTTTCTGTATCGGATTTTACTTCTTATAATCTGTGAAGTAATTTATTCTCAAGCTGGAGTTTGATTTTATTAACAACCGATTCAATATTTGCATTTAAATATTTTTCGGTATAATTTTTAAAAAATTAAGAATATTGACAAGTTTTGGACTAAGCGTTTTGCGTTTCGTGACGTCAACGAAATTCATCTAAATGACGTCAGATATTACGTCGTAAATTACTGTCGGGCACTCACCGTTGTTTTCATTTAGTTGATGGCTGCGATTAAGAACAAATTAATACAGCTTTTAATAAATAACCAACACAAATTTAAGAGACATATTAAGTATTTATTCTTGGCATGAATAAGCTTGACAAAGTCGTGGTTTTTAATATTTCTATGTCATTTGGTCTCCAGTGGAGAGTTGTCGCATTGACAATCATACTACATCTGATCACATCTTCTTATTTTTATATTTTGAATAATCTTAAAAAATCCGAATCTTAAACACCACAGAGACTGACTTAACGTGTATTATATATTTTAATTTGTCAAACTGGTTCTAAAGAGGTTTTGTTGTTAAAATATTCCAAGATTTCCATTTCGAATTTTGAAATGTGAGACCACACAAAAAAAAATTTATCGACTAAAATTCAATGGCATGACATCTTTAGAACTTCTAAAAATATATACATGTAGGCCAAAATATAGATATTTAAGTCATAATTGACTTTTTTGCTCTTTTTTTTAGACAAATATTAGCACATCAGAATAAAATCTAACCGTAGAATTCAGAAGTTTTTTCTATCAGAAAAGGCTGAATTATGAAAAAAAAAGCAGTTTGAATCAAAGATACAATTAAGTTCAAATATGAATAACAAATGAATTTCCAAAATATGATATAGTAGTAGTTTGCATCCCTATGATTTGAGTAAATAAAAAAATACTAGTAACTAATCAGTACAGTCTGCATATTTATGTATAATAGTGCATTTTTATGTTTTATTTGATTTGCCTTTTTTTATTTTTTTTTATTTTTTGATGCTCTTCGATTTCGTTACTATTTTGGTTTCTAATTTTTCATTCTAGAGAGACGAAACGGGCGTCTTTTAGACTTAATTATGATAAAAATTAGAAGAAGTGGTATAATTACCAACGGGACAACTCTCCACCAGAGACCAAATGGCGTAGAAGTTAGCAACTGTAATAGGTCACCGTACGGCCTTCAACATGATATCGTGTTTGTACAATTATAACCAAACATCATGACGATATATCAATCTCTAAATAGCCCCTAGTAAAGACAAGTTGTAAGCAACTATCACAGGGGGGAGGGGGAGGTTATACTTATACTAATTCCTCGCCCTTTCTATATCTATTAGTAAAATATTAAAGATCATTCACACTGTAACCATTGTTGAAGAAAATATGATTCTAAATGACCCATTTCAACGAAAGAAATTTGAAATAAAAATCTTGTATAAAATATGTTGCAAACTAGATGTTTAACAAGCCACAATCAATCAAAATACAAAATGAAAATTGTCTGTATATAATATTCTCCCCGTTCTTGTAAGATCATAAAGAAGACAACAACCTTTGCTAAATGAAAAACCAATCAATTTAAAATATACATCTTTGGTTTCGTTATGTTCATAAACAAGAGTAAGCGAATTACGACAGATCTTCATTTTAACAAGACTGGGGAAAACTTATTAAGGGCATGACACATTGTATTAATTCCAAAATGTCTTCTAGATGTCTATTTGGGGTTTTGTTGTTTGCTTGTTGTCTCACAGATGTATACCCTGCATCTCCTTTTATTCATAACTGTTCCGTATTGAAGATAGGCCTGTTCTAATAGACACACCTAAACTTAACTTCCCAAAAAACATAGTAAAGTGATTTAGTAACTTTTGACAAACACGTACAATAAAACAAACGCATCAGTCTTTCAAGGGTTAATGAAATGACTTCAATTTTATCTCTTTCGTCCAAATTAGGGAAGGCCTTAAAAGTAAAAAGACGGAGATCTTAGAGTAGATGTATAATGCCAGTGGTTCCTTTATTTGCTGTAATTTTTTTTTTTTTTTTGCTATTCAATGATTATAAATTTTTAATAATTCCATTCTTACATCCCAACTTTGTCTAAATTACAGTGTTCATTTCATAATAACCGAAAAGAACTCGTATTATGTTGGCAAAATTTAATTCCACGTTGAGGCTAAAACAAAAATCCTAGATTCTCGTCCCCATCTGATATTTGGCTATTTTCTTTCTTTTTTGCTAAAAGTTTTCACCCCAAAAAAATGATGAAAAATTAAATTGAAATCCGAAAAAAAATCAATTTGTAGGGCATGGTTCTTTGAAATATTTAGATAGTCAAATAGTTTTAAAGTATCACCTATCACATAAATAATCCTATGTCGTGCTCTTTTAAGACGGAGTATAAAGATGTATGCTTTAGGTAAATGCATGTATTTCAATAATATCTGGGTATTTTATTAGTAGACTGTTTTATTTTTCTCGTCTTGGTGGACGGGACGATTGCTCTGGCTTATTTTTTTTCCGCTGACGACCTGCGGCCTGAAAATGTTGTCCTCGCTGTCAACAGACAAGCCGGATGAAGTCTCAAGTGTCCTCAAGTAATAGCAACTAAGAACAATTGAACTTTATTGAAAATAATAATACCCCAATGGGATTGATGGCATACGTGAAACGTGAACACATTACATAATACATCACAAAAATGATATAAATAAAACCCGAAGAAATGAATTATTGTGCGGCCAATTTATTAATTCACGGCATATTGTTCAGTTGCTTATGTAATGATCTTGATACAATGTTTCATTTATGAAGAGATATTGTTGACTTCGGCACTATTTATAAAGTAGTATTCAAGACTTCGACACTATTTATAAAGTATTCAAGACTTCGACACTATACTTCCGAGTTTTTACAACAAAAGAGTAAATATTTTTTTTAGTATATTGTTTCCATTATAAAACCTTCCATTAAGTTGAATATATTTCAGCAAATATCAAATATATTTCAAAAAATGAAACTCTGATAGGATGGCATACGAACTTTTGCAATCAATATCACTTAACACTATGCAAATCGATAAAACTATAACCGTTTTACAAGCCGTTGACTGAACAACACTAACTAAGCGTATTTTCAAGTACCTGCAAGCTACTTGATTTCGACGTCTTACACATAACGTTAAACGTCACGAATAACACTCTTTTTGATGACGTCATATGCTTTAACGGTACATTTTGAAAATAAAATAACAATGTTTTTATAATGTCAACTATGTAAACTTAATGTTTACAAAGTCAAATACATCAATAAAGGCATACTAGGTCAGGAATGTGTATTCAAAATATGCGGAAAATATGCATTTTACCTCGAAAAAAAAGGGTTTTCCATGTATGAAAATGATAATTATTTGGGACTGAGAGGGTTAAGACAACTTCCTGTTTGGGTCAACAGGCCGCAAACAAAGGTCATCAGTAACGAGCTGAGGGAGGGAAAAATTTAGAAAGCGATCAATAGGAAACTTTGATAGATTATGATCCACTTTTTCCAAACTCAAATTATAGTCAAAAAAATATTGTGTTTGAAGTATTTACGATGTTTTGAACAGGTCTCATTAAAAAGTACCATGCATGGTGCATTGTTTAAACAGGGTCCCAGATAGCTTCAACTGGATGAAAAAGTTGTGTAATTTTAGAACTTATCCGGAATGGAATAAATAGCGATTAGGTGTATTTGATAAATATACAGCAAAAAATGATTTTTTTTCTACATTCATGAACATTTGATAAATAAGAGTTATTTCTGAATAAAAAATGTATAAATTTTTAGGATACTTATAAAATACAGAAATTCCAAATTATTCAACAAAAAACAATTTGGGTTCATCTTTTAAAACAAAAAAGTTACGTCTTTCTTTCGAAAGGGAAAATACGGCCACTATTCCGAATTTTGAGCAAATATACAAAATTTCGACCTCATTTTACTCAAAAAGCAGCACATGAAGGTATATTTTTTATTACATATTTGATTTAATCAGGTAAAAATAGTCTATATGGAAATTTTATCAAAATGTAAATACGGGATCAAAACTGTATCGTAACCCTCTCAGTCCCAAATAATTATCATTTTCATACATGGAAAACCCTATTTTTCGAGGTAAAATGCATATTTTCCGCATATTTTGAATACACATTCCTGACCTAGTATGCCTATATTGATGATTTGACTTTGTAAACATTGAGTTTACATAGTTGACATTATTGAAACATTGTTATTTTATTTTAAAATTTACCGTTAAAGGATATGACGTCATCAAAAGAGTGTTATTCGTGACGTTTATGTGTAAGACGTCGAAATAAAGTAGCTTGCAGGTACTTGAAAATACCCTTAGTTAGTGTTACACAGTCAACGGCTTGTAAAACGGTTATAGTTTTATCGATTTGCATAGTGTAAAGTGTTATTGATTGCAAAATTCTTTGCCATCCTATCAGAGTTTCATTTTTAAAATATATTAGATATTTGCTGAAATACTTAAAGAAGATTTTATTTTGGAAACAATATATCAAAAAAATTACTCTTTTGTTGTAAAAACTCGGAAGTATAGTGTCGAAGTCTTGAATACTACTTTATATAAATAGTGCCGAAGTCAACGGGGCCCCGAAGTCAACAATATCTCTTCATAAATGGAACAGTGTATCAAAATCATTACATAAGCAACTGAACAATATGCCGTGAATTAATAAATTGGCCGCACAATAATTCATTTCTTTGGTTTTTTTTTATCATTTTTGTGATGTATTATTTAATGTGTTCACGTTTCACGTATGCCATCAATCCCATTGGGGTATTATTTTAATAAAGTTCAATTATTCTTACTTTGCTATTACTTGAGATTTCATCCGGCTTGTCAGTCGACAGCAAGGAGAATATTTTCAAGCCGCAGGTCGTCAGCTGACAAAAGAAGCCGGAGCTAACGTCCCGTTCACCAAGGCGAGAAAAATTAAAAACAGTCTACTAAAAAATACCCAGAATTTATTGAAATACATGTATTTACCTAAAGCATGCATCTTTATACTCCGTCTTAGAAGAGCACGACATAGGATTATGTATGTGATAGGTGATACTTTAAAAGCTACATGTATTTAACTATCTAAATATTTCAAAGAACCATGCCCTACAAATGGATTTTTCGGATTTTAATTTAATTTTTCATCATTTTTTAGGGTGAAAACTTTTAGCAAAAGAAAGAAAATAGCCAAATATCAGATGCGGACGAGAATCTGGGATTTTTTGTTATAGCCTCAACGTGGAATTACATTTTGCCAACTTAATACGAGTTCTTTTCGATTATTATGAAATCGATACTGTTGACAAAGTTGGGATGTAAGAATGGAAATATTAAAAAATTTATAATCATTGAATAGCAAAGAAAAAAATTTCTACAGCAAATAAAGGAACCACTGGCATTATATATATATCTACTCTAAGATCTCCATTTTTTAAATTTTTTAAGGCCTTCCCCTAATTTGGACGAAAGAATTGAAGTCATCTAATTTACGTCTTGAAACACTGATGCATTTGTACGTGTTTGTCAAAAGTTACTAAATCATAAACTCACTTTACTATGTTTTTTGCGGCGCGGGACGTTTTCGCTTTTTCATAGGACATTTGCGCTTTTTTTTAATGGACGTTTGCGCTTCAATTCATAGGACATTTGCGCTTTTTAAATATGTACATTTGCGCTTTCTGTATAGGACATTTGCGCTTTTACAATATTTTCTTTATGGTTAAAAGTTAAATAGTCATTCCATAGCACATTCGTTTTTAAAAGTAATTTCTTAGCACATTGATATAGTTTATATACCTAAAAGTAAAACATTATAAAGACATTAAAGACGCTCATAGATATCACGGGTCAGTTTTCACCTGATATCTGAAGCCCAAGGAATGAGTAAATTTGCTCTTGCAATCTGTCCTGACTTGTATTTCGCCCTCATTTCAATACATATTTATTCTAGTTTCTATTTCTCAATTCTTGACTGAGATGCCTGTTCATCAATATAACGAATTTTAATGTTAACCGACTGCTGTTCAATGATAAAAATCTTATCGTGATACATACATTTTTTTTTTCCTTTACTTGTCTCTATAACTTTATACTCTATGTTTAAGACTGTCTCAATGTGAACTAACTATCGACAGATAGGACAAAAAGGTAAAATGCGCAAATGTCCGGTCAATTTACTACAGGTGTATCAACATTTAAAGCGCAAATGTCCATAGTGTTTGGAGCGCAAATGTCCTATCGTGGTACAGGTAAAAAAACGCAAACGTCCTGTGCCCGTTTTTTTGGGAAGTTGAGTTTAGGGGTGTGTACATTAGAACAGGCCTATCTTCAATACGGAACAGTTATGAATAAAAGGAGATGCTGGGGGTCTACATCAATAAGACAGCAAGCAAACAACAAAACCCCAAGTAGACATCTAGAAGACATTTTTGGCATTAATACAATGTGTCATGCCCTAAATAAGTTTTTCCTCAGTCTGGTTAAAATGAAGATCTGGCGTAATTCGCTTACTCTTATTTATGAACATAACGAAACCAAAGATCTATATTTTAAGTTGATTGTTTTTTTTCATTTAGCAAAGGTTGTTGTCTTCTTTATGATCTTACAAGAAAGGGGAGAATATTATATACAGACAATTTTCACTTTGTATTTTGATTGATTGTGGCTTGCTAAACATCTAGTTTGCAACATAATATTTTAAGAATCATATATTCTTCAACAGTGGTTACAGTGTGAATGTGCTTTAATATTTTACTAATAGATATAGAAAGGACGAGGAATCTTCCCCCTCCTGTGATAGCTGCTTACAACTTGTCTATACTAGGGCTATTTAGAGTTTGATATATCGACATGATGTTTGGTTATTGTACAAAAAAGATATCATGTTGAAGGCCGTACGGTGACCAATAGTTGCTAACTTCTACGCCAGTTGGTCTCTGGTGGAGAGTTGTCCCATTAGTAATTATACCACTTCTACTTTTTATCATAATTAAGTCTACAAGACGCCCGTTTAGTCTCTCTCAAACTGATGAAAAATTGGAAACCAAAATAGTAACGAAATTGGAAAGCATGTAAAAAGAAAAAAAAAAAAACAAAAAGCAAATCAAATTCAAAACATAAAAATGCACTATTATACATAAATATGCAGCCTGTACTGATTAGTTACTAGTATTTTTTTTATTAACTCAAATCATAGAGATGCAAACTACTAGTATATCATATTTTGGATTCATTATTTTGGAAATTCATTTGTTATTTATATATTTGAACTTAATTGTTTCTTTGATTCAAACTGATTTTTTTTTTCTTTTTCATAATTCAGCCTTTTCTGATAGAAAAAAACTTCTGAATTCTACGGTTAGATTTTATTCTGATGTGCTAATTTTTTGTCTAAAGAAGAACAAAAAAGTCAATTATGACTTAATATCTATATTTTGGCCTACACGTATATATATATATTTTTAGAAGTTCATGACATTGAATTTTTGTCGATAATATTATTTTTGTGTGGTTTCACATTTCAAAATTCGAAATGGAAATCTTGGTATATTTTTAACAACAAAACCTCTTTAGAACCAGTTGACAAATTAAAATATATAACATATGTTAAGTCAGTCTCTGTGGTTAAGATTATTCAAAAATATAAAAAATAAGAAAATGTGGTATGATTGTCAATCAGACAACCCTCCACCAGAGACCAAATGGCATAGAAGTATTCAAAAACCATCTTTTTTTTTGTCAAGCTTATTCATGCCAAGAATAAATACTTGATATGTCTCTTAAAATTGTGTTGGTTAGTTATTAAAAAGCTGTATTAATTTATTCTTGATAAGCATTTCGCAGCCATCAACTAAATGAAGACGGCGGTGAGTGCCCGACAGTAATTTACGACGTAATATCTGACGTCATTTAGATGAATTTCGTTGACGTCACGAAACGCCAAACCCTTAGTACAAAACTTGTCAATATTCTTAATTTTCTAAACATTATACCAACAAAAAAAAAACACTCAAATGCAAATATCGAATCTGTTGTTAATAAAATCAAAATCCAGCTTGAGAATAAATTACTTCACACTGATAATAAAGTAAAATCCGATACAAAAATGAAAGCTAAGGCAGCAACCATTTGATTTTCTGGGGGCTATGGATTTTTGGAAAAAAAGTTTGTTTCAGTTTTGGAGAAAAAATAATTTGTTTTGACCCTGAGAAAAAAAAATTGTTTGTTTCACCCTCAGCTGCCACTATATGTAATGCTAAAATTGAAAGAAAAAAATTGTTTTCGACTTGTTGCCAAAAAAATAGATTGTTTTTCGCCGAAGGCGAAAAAAAAAGTTTGTCCGGAAAAAAAATCCATAGCCCCCCCCAGAAAATCAAATGGTTGCTGCCTAACAATATTTTTCAAAATATTGACGGTCCTTTTGATGTATTGCCCAGATAGATCTGCATGAAAATATGTATAAAATGTTTGCGGAGAACAAGGATTTAAAATGAGTACATACTTATAAGTTCTGTCGGCTATTTACAGAGATCTACTCGATTATATTCCAAAACAAGGTGAAATGGACATATATGTCCTCTTGGGACTCGGCCGGTGGAGGACATATATGTCCGCTTGGGACTCAGAGGGTTAAGGATATTCGATAGTTCACTTTGCAAATTGTATTTTCTTTTAGTACCCCTCTTAGATATGAAGATGGCAGATGTAGGGTATACGTCAATACGACACAAGAAGAACGGTCTACAAAAGGTATTCAACAATACAAAAGTTTATCATACTTAGAGCTCTAAATCACCCAGAGTTTGGACAAGTTTATGATAAATGTATTGTTGTGAGAGTTCTTTAACGTGCAAAGAGAATGACGGTACCACTACTCGAAAAATCGGATTTAAATCTCCATTCCGGTCGGACGTGGCTGTGTATTTATACATTCTGAACATCCATGACCATGTTAGGGTTTTACTGTCTGTCCTAGAATGACTATATTTCTATACCCCAGTCAACATGTGCACATTTGTTTATATGCGGAAGGGCGAAACTAGTTTTTTAAAGTACATACTCCTAGCTTTTTATCTCGATCAAAGGAATAATGAAAATATATAAATGTATAAACGTACAATAATGATAAGTTCCGAAAAAAAATAATCTTAATTTCATAACAGTTAACAGTATAAAAACAAGAAACACGTAGATGAATGTAGACACTGAAAGGAGCTTAATCTATCTAGATTTGCTGATTTAGAAATCTTTATTAGGCTCTAATATCGGTCGCTGTACTTGTACTTGGAATTTAAGATATAATTTCAATAATTATTGTTTGTACGTAGTACTTACAATTGAGAATGGAAACGGAGAATGCATCAAAGAGACAACAACCCGACCAAAGAGCAGAAAACAGCTCAAGGCCACCAATGGGTCTTCAACACAGCAAGAAAACCTGCACCCGGAGGTGGTCCTCAGCTGGCCCCTAAACAATATTGTATACTAGTTCAGCTAATGGACGTCAAACTAAATTCCGAAACATATAAATGAACCAAAATTAAAAAAAGCATACAAGGCTAACAAAGGCCAGAGGTTTCCGGCTTGGGACAGGCGCAACAATGCGGCGGGGTTAAACATGTTTTGTGAGATCTCAACCCTCCCCCTACACCTCTAGTCAATGTGGAATAAACAAACACAACAGCAATACGCACAGTAAAACTCAGTTCAAAAGAAGTCCGAGTCCGATGTTAGAATAGGTAACAGAAGAAACTAAGCAAAATGACAATAATCAACATAGATTAACAAAGGACTACTAGCAGGTACTAACATGCCAGCTCCAGACCTCAAATAAACTGATTGAAAGATTATGTCTTCATCATTGTCGTTTAAGAATCGTTATAGCACTACATATATTGGAACCACTTTTCTAATAAACGTAAGTTAGTTTTCTTCATTTAACTTTGGAAATTCATTTTCCAGAAAACAATTCATATAATTCAAGAAATTTAATGAAACTGAAAACAAAGGGTTTATGATTGTTTGCAAAAAATATATACAACAGTATTGCAAACACATTTTGCAGATCAGTCAACTTTTTAGAAATTACAAAAAAATCTGAACAAAAAAAAACAATATGGAGTAAAGGTCATGCATGCACTTATTGTTTTTACCTGCGTTATATATTTTTTAGCAACTACGCATGCATCTGAGTGTTACGGATCATACAGCTACCTAAACTATGACACCTATTACTATAATTATTGTCCTTTTGGATGTTGTGGTAACTATGGAAACGAGTACTGTTGTACCTACACTGGGCCAGTCGTCGGCATCGTCTTTGGTATGATCGCTTTCATTTCCCTTATCATCGCATTAATCATCTGTCGAAGGAGACGGTGGAACACTTCTGGGGTTATAGTAAGGACAGGAGGAGTACCAAATGCTGGTTTTGTATCCACCAGTAAGTATGTTTTTATTTTGTTATTTTGTCATAATATAAAAATATGATTCCAATGAGACAACTATCCACCAGAGTCCTTATAACTTGGTTGTAAGCAACTATAGATCATCGTACGACTTAGAAAAATCCATACCCTATAGTCAGCTATAAAAGGCCTCGACATGACAACATGTGACAAAACAATAAACGAAAAGCAAACATGACAGACAGCAACCAACGACAACCACTATATTTCTGACTCCTGACTTTGGACAAGCGTACAAAGAATGTGACGGTGTTAAACATGCGCTCAACCCCACCCCTAACCTTAGGTGTAATAGTACAACATAAGAACAAACTGTACAAATCAGTTTGAAATGGTTCGACTCATCAGATTGGCACGAGGCTTAAAAAAATAACAAAGTACCGTTCTATGAGTACTTGCTGTTATTGAAAGCTAGTTCAAAGCCAAATATAACTAATAAATAAACCATTTTACAAAAAGTCAGCGTTGCACAGAAGAGCATAGCTGAGACGACGTTACCACAGTAACAGAGTATCAGATTGGAGTGCAGCAAAAAGTAATCTAGTCGTAATTTGTAAGGAAGGTCTTGAACAAAAAAAATCATGTTAATAAGGGTTGTTGCCTTGGATCTTTAAAATGTTAATAGATTGAGGCGAGAAAACGGAGTAGTCCCATTTACAATATGTTTTTATTTTTATTTGTGTTGGTTGTTGTTTTAGTCTTCAATCTTATAAATATTTTTCAAAAGACTAAAATTCGTTTTAATTTTGAACTTCCATGAATCAAGGATAATAAAACAAATGTGTTCGCAAGTTTTCAGATAAACAAATTACAAGGTGGCTTTATGATTTTACAATTCACAGAAGTACAGCTCGTATATTTAAATGTGAAGTAAAATGTCTTTGCTTACAATACAAATAGGAAATGTAATATACAATATACACCTAAAGGTTTATAATGACAGGTGTCAATGTGGAGTTTGAATCTGCTTACCCTCCCAGAGCACTTTAGATCATCCGAGTAACACGAAACCCATCAAAACATCGCAGACTTCTTACTTATGATATTTGTATTGGTATCTTCTGTCTCTTACACAACAAAACTTTTTATAAATACAAACTATAAAAGTTTTATGTTGTAAAATCTTTTATAAAAAAATTTATTCATTACAGCAACAATGCAGCAGAGTGGAACCATGATGCATACACCACCAACTCAGTATCCTGTTCCAAGTCAGTACCCAGCAGCACAACATTATGCGCAGCCACCACCATACGGAGCTCCTAAATACTAAAAGTAAAGAACCAGCAGTTGAAAATTGGAGCTAATAACATTGTTATATATCATTACATTTTGATAGGAACTTATTGTGTTTGTATTGAATGTGTACATTTTTTGTAACTCTGTACTAATTATGTCCTTTATAACATGTTGTCCGAAGATTTGAACTACGTGCTTGTAATTTTAGATCATGTAGCAATGCATCATTTATAGTTTGCCCTAATACACTGAATTTTCCTATATAGTTTTTTATGCTAAATATGTGACCTAAAGCAAATATCAATCAATCGATCAATCAATAAATTATCTACATAAAATTGTGTCGTGGACAATTGTGCGTTATATTCTACGTAACGTTTGCTAAACAACAATAGATATACGAACGTGTGAAGGCCATCTATACAACTGAGTAGTCTTAAATATAAGGATGATGGAATTGTCTCTCTTTGTCGAAATCTGATATCCTCAGTACAAAACACATCAACAGTGGCGGATCCAGAGGGGGGGTTCCGGGGGTTGGAACTCTCCCTTTTTTTGGACGATCAATTCATTTGAATGGGGACATATAGTTGGAACCCCCTTTATCCTTGGTTGGGAACCCCCTTTTAAAATGGCTGGATCCGCCCTGATCAATGTTGACATTTTATTTTTATGATTAATTATAATAAGATAAAAGTTTTTATACAATCAATTCAATTATTATTCTAATGAACCATTATTGACTTATATAGTATATTGTTTAGTTCGTTGATTATGTTTTAATATGAATAATTACTAGTATATTGTTATTAATCTGTTCTTTAAAGGGCATCTTGATTGGTCAATAAAATTATATGAATCTGTATCTATAAAAGCTACTATAACACATTATAGTAGTCTCAGATAAAAGCAACCCCAAATAAGTAGAAATTTCAAGATTTTAAAAGTCAAAATTTTGACTTTGAAAAAAAAGTTCAATGACAATTTAATTGTTTATGTCCTAATACGTTTCTGTAGTATTGTTTAAAATTGACAATCTGTTTATATTCCCTCTTGTAGCGCTTGAAATTAAATTGACGGACTGTTCATATTCCCTCTTGTAGTGCTTGAAATTAAATTGATGATCTGTTTATTTTCAGTTTTATCTAGACTAAATATTACATTTTGGCTCCATCAGATCAATTCATCTCACCAGATGCACATTATCCTATGATAGTATGTTATAGTGCATGGGTAATATTGTGGAACATAAAAACCCAGTAAAACAAGTTGTTGTAGTTAAGGTCATAGATTTAATAAGAAGATGTGGTATGATTGCCAATGAGACAACTATCCACAAGAGTTCAAATGAAGTTGATATCAGCAATTATTATATGCCAACGTACGGCCTCCAACAATGAGTTCATTTTTTTTTTTTCTGTTTGTATATTCGTCCTTTTTACACCCCCGCTCAATCATCTATAAGCTTCCTAGAAATATCTTTTTTTTATTCAAACTGATTAGAAAGACTCCAATAATAAACTTTGATCAAAGTTATTCCAGGAACAAATATATCCACAACACCTGTAAAATAAATTTAACTGAAATTTCATTACCAACGGAATTCCTGCATTGCTTCTAGTGATCAAATTTAAACACACACAAACAGAAATAACTTTTTGCTTTGTTGTGTTATAAAGACATGTATTTCTGCTTTGTATCGATCTGATGAGTTGAGCCTTTTTCTACTGATTTTTATAGTTTGTTCTTATGTTGTACTGTTACACCACTGTCCCAGGTTAGGGGGAAGGGTTTGCTCCTTTAAACAAGTTTAACCCCGCCACATTCTGTATGTGCCTGTCCCAAGTCAGGAGCCTGTAATTCATTGGTTGTCGTTTTTGCTGTATATCGTATTTGTTTTTCGTTCATTATTTTGTACATAAATCAGGCTGTTAGTTTTCTCGTTTGAATTGTTTTGCATTTGTCATTTCGGGGCCAGTTATAGCTGACTATGAAATATTGGTTTTGCTCATTGTTCAAGCCGTACGGTTACCTATAGTTGTTAATTTCTATGTCATTTGGTCTCTTGTGGAGAGTTGTCTCATTGGCAATCATACCATACTTCTTATCTTTATATGACATATTTGTAAAGTTGAGACATCTGAAAACATAGCGGTCACTGATGATAATAATTTATCTTTATATTAATGTACAGAGAGATATTATCAGTGACCTGTGTGGATAGTACACTAGCGGTTGATAGTAAATAATAAACAAAATTAATACTGTTTTAGTATATTTATTTGAATCCAATACAGAAAAACACGAAAACAATTGAAATTAAAAGAAAAAAAATGTCACCATGTGATGTTATCCTAAACACGAGTTAAATATGTAGCTTCATTTTGAACCTTTCCCCAAAACAAGATATTAGAATTGACCCAGCACGCAGTTACAAAAGATGAGAACGGCTAGCCGTTCATACGATTTCTATACAAATGGATGTTTAACTAGAGACAAGAACCCAAAATATAATATAACTTTTTGTTATTTGTTTTTGTGCTTATTGCCGAAGTGATGAATCAAGTCCTTGTCAGCTGATTTTCGCAGTTAGATTAAATGTTTGACTGTTACACCACTATCCCAAAATGAACCTGTAATCCAGTGGTTGCAATTGTCGTTGGTTGCTTTCTGAATGCCATTTATTTCGTTTATTTTTGTAGTATAAATCAGACGTTGTTTTTCTCTTTTGGATTGTTTGACATTTTGTCTTATCTGTGCCTTCTTAGCATTGTTGAAGGTCTAACTTTCTATCACGAGAAACCAGAAAAGCTGTTACAAATCTGTATAGTCTTCACTATAACAGTGGATTTAAAAAAAATCATTGGTAAGCATACCTAATCTCCTTATGTTTACGTAAATAGTGCCATATAAAAGAATGATCAAAGCCATGAAGTTACTGAAATCATCATGGTGCAAGTATTTTTAAAAACTGCTACGAAACTAAGATGGTGGTAAAGTAAGTTGTGTGCCTTACTCAAATAATATCTGTTGTGTGCACCCGCTTACTCAAATAATATCTGTTGTGTGCACCCGCTTACTCAAATAATATCTGTTGTGTGCACCCGCTTACTCAAATAATATCTGTTGTGTGCACCCGCTTACTCAAATAATATCTGTTCACTGAGAAAGTTGTGTGCACCCGCTTACTCAAATAATATCTGTTGTGTGCACCCGCTTACTCAAATAATATCTGTTGTGTGCACCCGCTTACTCAAATAATATCTGTTGTGTGCACCCGCTTACTCAAATAATATCTGTTCACTGAGAAAAACCGAGTATTCTTAAACAAATAAAAAAAATGTATTTAAAAGAGTAATGAAAGAATAATAATTAGTCTGTCTTGTCTCTATGTAAATTTGTACAATCAGAAGTCTTTAAATTGACAATCATAATGAGAAAAGTATAGTGTATTAACTGGATACTTTTCCTTATTATCTAAGGCCAATAAGGCTTCGCACCCATAAACAGTTACATACTGGGCTGTATACATTGCCTTGTATATTTTGTGTTCTACATTCATGTTAAAAATATCTCTCGTTATAATCATTTTGGAAATTAATTGTCTTTCCAAGGAAAAAAAAGAATTAAATGATGCTTTAAAATCTCACGGGATTGACCAGCACATGAGTGGTAGTTGACTTTTGATCTTGACATTTCATTCGTCCTTTAATGTCATAAAGACTGGCATTCTAACGTTAAATATGTAGTTGGTATTTACATCCGGTACTGAGAAAATTGATTGATTTTTGGTTGCTTTACGCCGCCTCAGCACGAAAAACCTATATATCGCGGCGACAGGCTTAGCAAAATCTATTATGCTTAGGGATAAATACAATGTCTGTCGCAGTGTCGCTTAAGTAGTATTTTGGTCACCAGCTAGGAAACAGATGGAGCAATGTTTTTAATATTAAGAAGTAAAAGAAATTTTATATTAAGAAATAACATAAAAATCCCAGGGCGCAGTTAGAGTCTTAATGAGGTAGCTTAATATAATAAAACTAATAAAAATATTAAGCGTTGCTGACGAAAGATCAATAACGGCTCGCTCAACTTTTCATTGACAAGCAGAAATCAATAAGGTCTATCCACGCTTTAGATATCGGTACAAGTGAACAAGGAAATATGTGATGGTATACATGATCAATATCCTTCATTCATTGGTTTGTTTAAATGATTATCAGATTTTTGAATCTTCGCTTTGACCTTAACGAGACTGAAAAAGAGACAAAAACAAAACACCCCTTTACCTACCGAGAAAAGAGTAAAGATCACTCGTGTTATTTTAAAAGATTCTGTTTGATTGTATGAAGCTATATGATCGTTATTGTGATAAAAAGGTTAAATACAAAGTCTGAAATGCAAGTTGTGTGCTAACCAGTGCTTCGTTTTATGCACGTCTACAAAACTCTTGAGAATATAGTTACCATGTATTTTCGTTCACAAATGTGTAAACTGCATGTGAATTGAACAGTGCTTAACTGAGTTCTAGATAAATTAAGTTTAAGATGTCTTCAACTGAATCGATATCGGACTGAACCTTACATTTGTACGTAAGAGAGTCATAATTGAACGTGACTGGTTCTTCAAGGTATCATTTAGATTGAACCGTAGATTTCAAAACCAGAACCTAACTCAGCCTAGTCTGCACTTGTAGTAAAACTTGTCGAGTAAAGTCATTCAAATAATGATAAGGACAAGGTCACATACGAGTTTAGTAAAATTAAATTATGCTTCCAGATAAGTCCCCAAACGATGGGTATTTAATCATTAAAAATAAATAGCACACAGTATGTCATTGCGTGATAATATTTGACCGAAATATAAGATACCGCTTTATATCTACTTTAAAAATAAACATTACGTATGTTTTTTTTTATCAGTTATGAATAACTAGATGACTAGTGAAATATTTACCGTTTAATAGATAATAACTTTAAAAAAAAAAAAAAAAACAGGTGGAGATATGTGACGAAAACCTAGCTTCGCGAGTACTAAACTACCCCTTTCTATATCAATCAGTGGAATAAGAAATTGTACAAAAAAAATGTAAAAACAAATTGCAATACAGGTCTTTTATACCACACTATGTGTTTTGTCAGTCATGTCTGGCTATACGTATCGTCTTATGTTTGTAAGTTTATCTCCTCTTGTACACTTGTATGTGTCCGAAGTTATGAAAAAAATCTTGTATCTTGGTAAAGCACGTAATTCAAAAAATATTGCGATTACAAACGAAGAAAATACATACACAGTTCAACAACTTATGCATTATTAGTATATGCGGTATCAAAGAATATTAATGAAAAGGATATCCGTTAGTGCACCAAATCATGACGCAATACACTACAGAAATATGGAAAAAAATCCCCAAAATAACAGCACTTGAATGCAAACTCCACGTTCTGTTGATATAGAAATCATATTTTCTTACATACCGCACATTTTGGTGGATAGTCTTTAACAATATTTGCTAGAATAGCATAGAAAGGATATGGGATATCAATCCATGACTCGAAATCAGTAAATGCAAAGTAAAAACACAAAAGCAAATGAACAGCGCTTTTTTTCTGCATGTTCTTCATCTCAACGTCACAGTGAGGCTTTCAACACGGAACATAAAACCCTCAACTCACTGCAAGTTTAAGATGGCACCTAGCACCTGTTTGAGCGGAATTCTTTGCAAACTGAAGATCACGCCACAACGGTGAATTGAAAAACAAAGCCATGGAGAAATATCAATAAAATAAATCTGGCAAAGGAATCAAACATTTACGGTCATAACTTAGCCCGACAATCACACTGAAGCGTTCAAAAAACAATACAAACATCAAGACAACCACCGGGCATATCGAGATATATGTTAGAACTTGGCATGTAGCAAACAACGTATGTATGGGGCAAATAATTCGGGTAGAATTTGCACGGTAAAATGTAACAACACCCACTCGGGTCCGGTCTAAAAGAACATAGTAAAGTAGTACATATTTAAAACAAAATAGTTCCTACGCATAGGTGTAAATATCAAACTATATAGAATATATTTTGGTAATTTAGGTATCAACTGAAAGATGAATGACTGGTGATCCTTGTAAAACACATTTTGACTGATACTTTTGAATAGTACAAAAATTTGTGAATGACATCTAGAAAGAAGGGCATATGTTACCTGTTACTCAGATATGAAAAACCTGGTTTGGATAATCCAAAGTTCCGGTAACCAGTACGGTCTGATGTGTAAATAACGGCATATTGACCCATATATTACCATGATATATTAGTAAGAATATTAGGTTCAAGCTAGGTTTACACTGCCGATCAGATCAACTCAATGATCTCGATTGGCCTAATTCCCACGACCAAGCGCGACCAAATTTTTGATCGGGCCTGTTTACGACTTCTACTTGACCGCTATCCGATTGTACACGACTTTAAATCGACCATTCACGCCTCCTTAATGACTCCATCACGACTCCAACCCGACCACTAATTGCGTACATACTCGATTATTGCGACCAATTCACGACCTCTACACGATCTTTACTCGACTAGCTAGACCAAATCAACTATGCTCGATCTCAGCCCGATCTCGACCAGACAAGATCGACGTGATCGTATAGGGGTCTTAGTGATAGTTGGGAATTGGTCGGGTATGTACAATTTCAATATAAAAAACGTGTGAATTTTTTATACCTCGCCGCAGCGGAGGGGCATAAAGTGTTACCCTTGTCCGTCCGTCCGTATGTACGCCTAAAAAATTATTTTCCGTCCTCTATCTTTAGTTTGCCTCAACTAAACATTATGAAACTTATAGACAATGCTTATTACCATCAAAACACAGATAAAGTTCGAATTTGGGTGGCGTCACTTTTTAAGGTTCTTGAGTTATGCCCCTTTATAAAGTTAATACATTGTATGCAAGCGGGGGAATTATCACGGAAGGTCTGAGTAAAATCATACATTTGAAATATCTACATGGAAATTGAGCAGTTGCGTTTGTGAGCAAGATGGTTAGGACTTCCAGGGAGACAGGTTAAAATAGCTGTGAAGTAGCTTGAAGAGAGCGTAGAAGACGAACCAGAATGCGTAAATAGCAACGGGCGCGAATATCTAGATAAGGCAGTGGCTGCCGGATTGACCCGGTGACCACTGCATGAGCAAGTATGAACGACTGTTGCAAGAGCTCAACAGAGAGGACCACAATGGTTATAAAATCTTCCTCAGAGATATATATATATATGTTGATATGTTATGGGATCTTTAAAACCGTATCTCACACAAAATGGAATACATTTTCAACTTTTTAATATTTCAGAGAAGCCTTAGAGCCTGTACTGAATTTGACTGTCAACTTTTGCCATCTCGCAAATTGCGCTTTTTATGCAGAGCTCATATGCATGTACTCATTTCGAGTGGCTAAAACATCATAAGCTTGTTCATTCCGAAAGTATCGGAAGCTGTAATGCATGAGTACTCAGAAGAGGTGAAGCCAGTCATCGGGACATCCGAACAATGGCAACAGATTGCCGATATCTTCCAATCCAAATGGATCTTTTCTCATGCATGGGGAGCACTGGATGGCAAGCACGTGATAAAAAAAGTGCCAAAAGGGCTCTGATACACTGACCTGCAACTACAAATGATTTTTCTCAATCACACGATTGTCCCTCGTCGACGCAGACTACAAGTTCGTATGGGTCAGTGTTGGTTCTAATGAAAGTACGTCCGACGCTCAACTCTTCAACCATTCTGAACTAAGGACTTTGATTTAGGAAAACGGTCACCGCCCGGTGATAAGAAGTTCACACCACACCTTATGATTGAATATGATGCATTCCCATTTAGAACCTGGATGAAGCCATACTCCAGACGAAACCTAACCGAGACTATCTTAAGCACTATTTCAATTCACCAGCAGGTTTAGTTGAGTGGCAAAAGAGCATGATTTAGTTCATCAATGTAATTATACAGTTACTTGTAGTTTCACCGTAAACACCGCTGATGTAATTATTTTAGTACGTCATCTTGTTCTCGTGTGTTATTAAATTGTCAAGATTGTTTTAAAATAAAAGTAATTATGTTTAAACATGTTTTGTCTAAATTTGTACTCAAGCTTTAGTATATGTATTGCCTTTTCTCTGTGTTTCAAAAATAATTTGAACCGTTTGTATATTCTTATTTATAAAATTTACTGCTCTTTTCTTGAAAACGACACCACCAAATGAGACTTGTCCCCGGATTAGTATTAATGTTAAGCAATACGACGGGTACAACGTGTATTTGTTGGGTTTCGTGTTGCTAAGTTCTTAGTTTTCTATGAAGAGTTATGTGGACTTCTGTTTGTCTTGTTGTCGTTTTTCGCCATGGCTTTTTCGGTTTGTTTTTGACCTTTGGGTTTGACTGTTTCTTTGGTATCTTTTGCCTCTCTTTTAAAATTTGTAAAAGTACAGCCAAGTACTGTAAACGGAGGAATTTTTGCGGAGTTAATATTTTGTACAGTTTAAAAAACAGGGACAATATATTTTTGCAGAAGCAAGTTATGAGAGTTAATCAGATCTGCACACCCTTTGATAGAATCTTGTAGCAGTTATATGAACTCGTATATAACCGAGTAAAGATCGAAAAGTGGTCGAATTTGGTCGAGTAGAGATCGAGTATTGGTCGAGTTGATCTGGGATAAAAAAAAAATAATAGTATTTGCAGTGATCGAGAAGCGATCGGGCATTGATCGAGGTAATCTGGACCACAGATAATACAGGATGGCGTTGATCGAGAAACGATCGGATATTAGTCGAACAAAGGTTGAGATTATCGAGTACTGATCGGTAATAATATTTGTATTCCGACCAAACTTGATCTCTACAAGATCCTTTCCCGATTAATTCGACAGCTACTCGACGAATTTCCAATCTATTCTCGAGTGGCTGGCTTCTCGATCCTTACTCGAATTTTTTTGACATGTCAAAAATTCTCTGGTAGAAAGTCAGATCGATGACGACCAAGGTAGACCACCACAGTAGACCACCACAAACATTCTTGTCGAACGATTAAGACCAGTCTCCCGATAGCTTAATATGTCTTGATCGGGCTTGATCGAGTTGATCTGATCGGCAGTGTGAACCTAGCTTCATGTGCATCAATTTCATATATGACAATGAGACAGCAACGAAACGACACAAAAAATTAAAAAGTAATGAAGAGGTCGTACGTTTTTCAACAAATATACAAGTTTCTTTAAACTAATAGTATGTCAAGCTATAAAACACTCTATGTATAAAAAAAGTAGTTAAAACATGGTACAGTGAATATAAAAGATCTGCCATCAACACTATATTACTTAAAAAGGACAAATAACATTTAAATATGACTAAAGACAACCACTGACCAAGTTACTGACTTGGGACAAACACTGGAGCATGTTGCTTGCTTGATTAGATTTTGTAGCACTCACAAATCTTTCTTTAAATGAAACAATAAATGCTACTCAGTAGAACAATAAAATACAGATAAGAAAAGGCATTTAACTCTATTATACCGATATAGCAGATAACAAAAACACTCGTGCGAGAAAACAATTCAATGATAATGAATACTGTTTCAAATAATGCTTGGACGACGACGAGGGGTGTTTTTAACGACCTTTACTACCTATGAGGGTCTTACACGGTAGTGAAAGTACAGGGGCGGAACAACGGTATGAAGAAAGGGAGGGCGTAATTTTCCGTAATGGTAAAAATAGCTCCGAGGTTCGAATGACGATTTTTTTTAATGCCGCTTAATTTTTATATCAAGCAATGCCAAATGATAACTGTATTTATTAGTTTTCATTTTATTTGCTGAGTTAACAGTATTATATGTTTACACACTTGGTGTTTTGTACTAAAAAGTAAATTTTAAATGTTTAGATTCCTTCAAATTTACATAACATTCGCTTTCCTTTTATTTTTTACATGTACAACTGTATTTACTAAATATTGCAATGAGATGGATTGTTTTTCTTATCAAGCTCGATATTTGAACGTATTCTGTATGAATACATTGCGTTTAGAATAACCCCCATTAAAAGTACTTTTAGAATTAAATTGCTTACATCCACTTCATTTGAACTTTGGTGGATAGCTGTCTCATTGGCAATCATACCACATCTCCTTATTTTGATATTTATATAGCTAAAGATTAATTAAGTAAACAACCCTTACGGTATGATTGAATGAGTTTAACATAGTGTCTGTCATTTTTTGGCTGAGTGATAGACCATCAGTGTATCTAAAGTGCGAATCCAGTTAGTTCATTTTCACTGTTGTATGCGAGTATGTCTATTGTAGAATAAAGGATGATGGGAAAAACTGCGTTTGTTTACCTTTTGAAAATACAAAATAATTGATTAGAATGTATGTTTTAACAGAATTTCATTAGAATATAACTTTTTAATGTATAATAACAGGATTAAAGTCCAAAAAAGTGTTATTTAAGCAGCAGAATCCATAATATTGATTACTGAATGCGATTCATTTTAACTATAGATGCGATGAATTATCACTGTAAGTGCAATCATTTCTGATGTAGAATTTTTGGAAGTGCGATGAATTTTCATTGTCGTTTTATATGATTATTCGACATAAAACAACTGAAAATAGTTTTTAAATGACTTTAATATAGATGATATTTACAATTTGAAATGCAAGCTAGTCGTAGATGCTTACTTGAATATACACGGGTATAACCACGTTCATATAATGAATATTCAAATGTTGTTGGTGAGTTTGCTATTAGCTTGTCATGGATCCAAAAATTTACTGGAGCAGAACATCCATGAATACAATGGTTTTTCAACAACGAATTTTCTTTGAAAAGTTTTATAACTCGCTTAAAAAAGCTTTGAACATTTGTCACGCCGTGTCATACATATTTCTACCGTATTGATAGGCTTTTGCACAACGAACAGTACAAGAATGTACAACGAACGGTACTAAAGAAAAAAAGAGAATGAATCTTACAGTGTCAATTCTGAGGTCAGTTTTTCAAGTAAATGTCTTCAAATAAAATTAAATAAAATACACGGTCGCATTTAGTGAAAGAGCCAACCAACTATGCCCTAGTTGTAGTTTAATCAAGTTTGAGTTACACACAGTGTTTGTTTCGCGATGTTTACAAGTAATTCACAGACCTGTCTATTTAAAATAGTCACATGGTGTTCATGTAATATAAATGAAATACAATGCTGCCAGGAGCAGTACACTTTGTTTTCATAAACATTGAATACTTAACTGAACAGTTAGTCAATTATTCTTTGGTGTAATATAAGAATGGTATATCTACCAACATTGCTTCGCGATGTAGCGATTAACGTCCGGAATCAACTGTACGGCGGTTATACCCCGTGGCATAGAACCATTTAAACATGTAACAATAAACTGTTTTCAATATTTCTTTGTATTCTCACAATTGCGTATTGGCTTATTTGTAACACCGACTTATAAGAAATTCAAGCATATTTAAGGTGACTCGACTGTTGCTCGAACTTTCTTTACTGTATAAGATTTATACACAATGGCATGATAAATATCAATTATCCAGTCATCCAAGCGTCAATTGTTTGTGCAAGATGAAAACGTTTCCACTCATTCAATCGTGAAATGAAGATCGTTTTGTGAATCCGCTTTGTTATCTCAAATGCATCCATTAGAGCTATTTTCCTAACGCTTGTAGTTTAAAGGTTTGGTTGGCTTGCTTGCTTTGTTTGTATAAACGTTTGCTCAATCTTAATTACAATGCTTAGGCAACATTTACACAATCAAGGCCAACCACACCTTTTAACTACAAGCATTAGGAAATTAACTCTAATGACGTTTAATTTATTAGTATGCGATGTAGATTTAGACCGAAACAGAAACTTTGCTTTTCCGGTGACGTGGATTGGCTTAACTGTCCAAGATATATGTATTTAACGATGACGTGTCATAGGAAAGAATAAATTTAATCCTACATATTGATCAGGACAAATTAGTTGAGACTATATTAGCAATAAATACCATGTTTAAGGAATTTATTGATATATTACCTCAGACTTTCACTCACTAAGTATGCATATATAATCAATCCTTCTGACTTCATAAATTTTGTTAGAGAGTCGGCTGAATTAAGACTTTATATAATGACAATTAATTAATTTCCTTCTGTGAAAATGCATCGCATATACAATAGAAATGAATCGCCCTACAGTAAAAATGAAAGTCTAGTATCATTATTCGACAGTAAACATGGATCGCATAACGAAAACAGCATAGTGGAATTTGATTCAATATCAACAAGCTGAATAACAAAACCTGTTTTAAGTTAATCAACATTAATAATTATATTAAAAGGTACATTTTTCTGCAAATGAAACTTAACTGCTACTTTTAAATCTCTTGCGCGCTCTGTTCGTGAACTATTCTTAATATTTATCTATTTGTGTATCAATTTTGCACCTGGATGGCTGTAGGCGCGATGAAAATCCGTCCGCATCTCATACCTATATCATGAATTTATAAAAACAGTACAAATTATATATTATTTCTTATTTTATTCAAAAATCATAAATTTGTCGTCTGTTTGTTTATCATTCTACATCAGAAATTCATCACGGATACAGTGAAAATGACATTTCAGGATTCGCACATTACATACACTGGACCATTGCGTACTTGAATTCGTGCTCGCATTTTTGGATCACGGACCAGTCAATTTCCCCCTGGTAACGGGTATACAAAGTACAAACTAGATAATAAACTTTAAATGGTACTATATTTAACTGTGCTGTAAGTGTGTATGTCCTCTTTGTGTAAATCTTGTCATTCACTTATCAAACTTGTGACAGTGATGATATCCAGTGTTAAGGTCAGTTGATAACTCCGATGTATCACAATTGTTTATTTACTCAGACAACAATCTTTAATAAATGTAGATAAACCATATTAGGAATTGTTTATTGGTACTCTGGTACAAGTTTGTGGTAGACCACATATTATCGTTTACTAGCTTCAGGCTCACCAATTTACAATGTGTTATTTACTTTTCCTAGCTATGGGTCGATACTGCTGCTAATGGACAGCTCATCCCGTGGCTAATCATCAGCTCAGTATTATGTTACATGTTCAAGTGCTTTAATGTCTTTTATACCGGTATTATATAGTTAGGTGCTTTTTAAAAGAATTTTTTTGGTACGTTCTTTCATATGAATAAAAGAAATGTGTGTGGATAAACGTCAAATAGCCAGCAACCCAACGAAACAAATACCAAAGAAATATTTATGTGCGTTTTGTTATTTCACAATGAATGATCGTGGTTTGTAAAAGAGTTGCTATAACCATCTAGTCCGACCAGCCTCATTTCCATGTCCTAAGCAATGATGTTTTTCCACGGTTGTCCTAATTTATATTGCAATGATTTGGTCTTTTAACGGAATTTTATGTTAATGGCAGATCTGTGTTTAATTCATTCATAACTTTTCTTAACTTAAATTTAGAACTTCGTCCAGTTGTTGTCCTTTGTAAGTAGAGTCCACTTCTCAGTTTATTAATAAATTGATATTGTAGCTATCTCTATATATTATGGTTGTGTTTATTTGTGTGTCGTTTTCGACTTACAACCCACATTTCTCTTATGCCTTAAGAATATGTCTGAATAGCTGCCACTTGACGTTAAGCCAATCTTTATTCACAGTGTAAACATGCATGCATGTTCAATCATTGATTTTTTTTTGGTTATATTTCCTTACAAAAGCATTTATTTGAAGTTTTCAAATTAATACTTCATAAATAATAATATTTTTGATTTTGCTTCGACTTAAGATATTTGTAAAGAGTATGATTTTTAAACTTTAAACATAAACAAGGCTCGAACATTAAATGTCCCCGTTTCATGGAATTAAATCACATATCCCAAAAGGATTACGTTGGATATAACCTAAGATTCAAAGTACACTGGGTTATATCTTTGATAACATCTAGGCGATGACAAATTTGGTATTTACCTAGTCCAGTGAAAATATGGGACGTGTTTTCTACCAATACATTGCGAAAATCTCGGGTAGCAGGGTTTATTATCTTGGAGTTGATTGAAAAAGCCCCAGTTGATTTTATCGAGCTGTACAACACAATGGCAAAGATGTATGTCTACTGTTTTCTTTTACTACTACTCAAATGTTCAGTTGCTTTAGAGGATAATTATCATAACATAATACAAAACAGTTATCAAACATTGAAAGGATATTCACGGCATGTAAACCAGACGGCTTTACTTCAAGATATTAATGCAATGAATAAAGTACTGAATGTACGGAACATATTAGACAATCTTCAGACATTTTCAGATGAATTGTACAAGTTCTCAGAACTGTCTGATAGTGTTATAATTGGAAATACCACTAATGTTACTGATGTTAATGTCCCTTCGACTTTAAACCAGAACACAGATATTAATTCTAAGCCTACAACGGCTTATGCAACTCCTGAACAAAGTGATACCACACTTGCAAAGGAAACACCAACTGTTCCCGTAACCACAGAGTCAATGGCAACAACAGTTCTACCCGTAACAGTGACTGCTTCTAATTCTCCAGTGATAACCAGTACAACCCCACCCTTACCTAAGGTGAATGCACTCTGCTTGAACCATACTCAAAGTATTCTTGGAGGATTATTTGAACGAAAACAATGGGCTATGCAAAGTAAGTACATTTAGAATGCCAGTGCAATGGACAATAGAAGTAATTCATCCCGGAGAAATATATCATTTCTTTAATCTTAAGTCATGTTTTGCTAGACCATTAATTTATTTTTGAGTTATTTTTAGTTTAGTTTAAACAGTATTTTATTCAAATAAATTGAATTGGATTGGGCAACAGGCATAGCCTATGAAAGCCCTCTCCATAAAACAAGGTACAATATATTACATTCAAACAAAGCAACACATACACAAACATAATGGCAACACAGAATTAATTTTCCAAAAATACCTCATAGCTGACTGGAATGATGCTTCAAATAGTTAACTCAGATAAAAAGTATGAATATTCTAAGAATGCTTCAAATACATGTAGTTAACTCAGAAAAAAAAAAAAAAAAAAAAAAAAAAAATATTAATATTCTAGGTAATAAACTCCAACATTGATTTAGAGGCCTTACGTTAAATTAAACAGTCTCCAGTCAGCTGTTCAATATTATAATTTTAATAACTCATTTTTCAAAACAACATGTTTGATATCATGTACTTATTTTTACTAATTTATCGCACCTGAAGAATAACGACAGTGAGTAATAACCATATTGATACATTAAAGAATCATAATAATATAAAAAGAATTTAAAATGTTAATAAAAAAAAAAAAAAAAAAAGAAGAAAAAATAGATTTAAGAAACTAAAGATATACAAAAGATGGTTTGAATGATATAGAAAAATAGAGGCGCATTTATTAGTTTTTAGTTTCTATAATATCAATTACAATATATTGTCGTTTATTTTTATTTTTGTTTCAATTTTAATTATTTTTAGCCGGTTGGGGTCTAAGAACTTGAATATAAAATAAAATACAGACATACAAAGTAAAAGTTTATTTAGTTTTGGACTATAAAATATATTTCATTATACAAATCTCTCTGATTTTTTTATGTATTCATGAACAGCCTTAACTATCTGAATATTGTCTTCAATACTCATGGATTGATCACCAAATAGTAATAACTTTAAATCAATATCAACTTCATAAGTAGACAGTTTATCAAGGAGTATGATCCTGTTTAAAGTGTATGATGGACAATCAAAAAAATAATGTTGATTGTCTTCACATTGATATAAACATTTAGGACAGGAAGGTTCTTCAATCAAAAAATCATGAAACAAGTGCGAATTTAAATTACTTGCTTCATTTCGCAATTGACAATGAATAATATTAAATTTTCTTATACCAGAACAAAAATATTTAGGAGGAAGCTCTGGTTTATATATTTTATCAAGTACAGATTTGAACTGGTTAATCGACAAAGAATGTTTTACATTAGTATCTAATTCATTCCAGAGTTTAACAACAGATGGTATGAAACTTCTATAATATGAAACTGTTCTGCACCTTGGGATGGTATAATTCTGAGAATCTCTCCTAAGATTGTAATCATTTTGTGTGGGAAGACAAGGTTCTAATAAATCTATCATATAACTTGGAGAGAATCCATTTTTTATTTTATAAAATGTAGTCAGTTTATGCTTCTTCCTTCTGTCTGATAATTTTTCAAGACCTAATTCAGTGTATAATTTTTTAAGAGAAGTTGTACGTCGGAGACCAGTAATAATGCGAGCAGCTTCAATTTGAACACGTTCCATTAAGTTAGCTTCTTGTAAAGTACAATTATTCCATATAATGTTTGCATATTCTAGAATAGGGCGAATAAATGCTGTATAAATTGTAATAAGTACATTTCGATCTAAACTATATTTTACTTGTCTTAATAAATTTAATCTAGAACATGCTTTTTTGTAAATTGCATTTATATGTAATTTCCAACTAGCCTTACTCTCAAAGGTGAGAGCTAGGTGACAGTGACTTTTAACTTCTTTTATTTGATCCCCACCAATACCAAAATATAAAAAAGGAGGATTTATGTCTTTTCTAGAAAATAAAAGGGTTTCTGTTTTGGAGGGATTAAATATAACAGCCCAGTTTTCAGCCCATGTATTTATCCTCCCAAGATCATCAGTCAATGACCTAGAAACAGTATCATAGTCATCATCAATAATGGCATATAAAGAAGTGTCATCTGCAAATAATCTAATATGATTACTCATATTTTCCACAATGTCGTTTATATAAGTTAAAAAAAGTAAGGGACCCAGTACTGAGCCTTGGGGTACCCCTGCACTGATTATAGATATAAGAAGATGTGGTATGAGTGCCAATGAGACAACTCTCCATCCAAGTCAAAATTTATAAAAGTAAACCATTATAGGTCAAAGTACGGTCTTCAACACGGAGCCTAGTGTAAAACCATTCAAACGGGAAAACCAACGGTCTAATCTATATACAAAACGAGAAACGAGAAACACTTATGAACCACATCAACAAACGACAACTACTGAACATCAGATTCCTGACTTAGGACAGGTGCAAACAAATGCAGCGGGTTTAAACGTTTTAATGGTACCAAACCTTCACCCTTTTTCTGAAACAATAGTGTAACATCACAACATAGAAAGACACACTATAAAATATCAACTGAAATAGCTTAACTCAACCAAAGGACATATTAACACCATTGAACATACACTGAACAAATAAATTTGACCTATGATACAATGCAAATACAAAATAAATAAACTAAGGAAGAATAATAAAAGTAACATGTTATATCGGTATGAAATGTTAAACAATTTAAGAAAAACAATATGCTCGAACAAAAATATCAGCCATTTGCAATAACTTTAAACACAGGTAAATGAAAATAATTTTGTTGTTAGGTATACGTGTACAGTGACAATAGAGAAAGGAAATATTTTACAAAATAAATAATTTTGATGTTCATAGTACGAAGTGGAAATTTATATTAGTACCAAACACTTATCAAAGCTGGTATATAGACCAGATATAACCCTGAATAACATTAAATAACAAAAAGCATTACAATTAGTATCAACAGGTCAAATAAACAAGAAAGTACGATTTGAGAGTACTCGCAGTTACTGACAGCTAGTTAAAAGCCAAAACAATTAATAATAAAAATCATGCATCAGGGACTAAAATCAACTAAAACACATCCCAGGGATTTAGTATTTTAACGTCATGGACAGTCAAAGAAGACATGACTTGTGCAATGCCAAAAATAAATGTATCGACAGACAGTAGGATAGTTAGGAGTTTAACCTCTTTACAGATCAAAATGAACGTGGGTGTGTCTTTAAACATCCCGTTTGAAAAGAATACAAATTTAGTTATGTTTTAATTTGCTGATGACAAAATCGATATTAGTGCCAATGTAAACTATATTCAAAGATCTAATTACAACATTGGTAAGATAACCTGAACTAATAAGTTTATTTAAAGGTTCGATGAGTTTACACGGATCACATAGTGATTTCCGCGCTTTAAGTACAATATTACCGTAAAATTTAGGATGTGAAATACCGTTTTTAATCAGTTTTCTACAGGTACAGCCAAATTTACTTATCAAATCTTTGTATCTATGAAAGAACTTAGCAAAAGTTTTACGTAATTTATGGTAACGAAATCCCTGACTTAATAATTTACCAGTGATGCATTGATTACGTTCGTTAAAATCTATGACATCACTACACACACGGGCATAAAGAACGAGTTGGGATATATACACACCGTATGATGGAGCCAAAGGAACATTGCCGTCTAAAAAAGGAAAATTAACAATAGGGAATGAAAAATCGTCTCTTTTGTCGTAAATTTTCGTATGGAGTTTTCCTTTAGAGATTGAAATGTCCAAGTCCAGAAAAGGACAACTACTGCTGTTTATGTTAGATTTAGTTAAAGTAAGTTCTATTGGGTAAATTTCGGTAGTATATTTAGAGAACTCTGGATTATTTAACGAAAAAATATCATCTAGATAACGGAAGGTATTGTTGAATGTATCAACCAAATGTAACAATGACGTGTCTTTACTGAGTTTGGTCATAAACTGAGATTCATAGCAATACAGGAATAAATCTGCTATTAAAGGGGCGCAGTTAGTGCCCATAGGAATACCTACTACTTGTCGATACACTTTATCGCCGAAACGTACATATATGTTGTCCAGGAGAAAATTTAAAGCTTCAATCATATCTTCACATTTCCAGTAAGTGTATCTAGCATACTTTCCTTTTTCGTTACAGAAAAAGGCTTTAAACGAGTTACAGCAAATAAATTTGTAATGAGATTTTTCCAAAGACCATTTAATTAAATATGAAAACTTTTTCTTGATAAGATTGTGTAAAGTGTAGTATAGAGAGTAGAAAAATCATAACTGTCAACAGAATTAAAAGGACCACCAAAAGCATGTATTTTATCTAAAACCTCTAAAGAATTTTTAACACTCCAAAAATAATTAATACCATTATTTTCATAAGCTTTATTACAAAAGTTAATAACAAGTTCTTTGATAGTAGTAAGGGAGGTAGTTAGAAGAACTGATAGATTGGTAGTAGAACACTTACTAGATGCGGAGATGAAACGGAATTTAAATGGTTTTTTGTGCAATTTAGGTAACCAGTACATAGTAGGGACTTTCACATGTTCGGAAGAGGCTTTAAGCTGGGTAGTGGCAGTGATATGCTTGTTTACAATTTGACTCTCTGTGGAGCGTACGGACCTGAATGTAGATGAATTTGTAATTTCGTTTTGGAGAACTTCCGTGTAGTATATGCGTCACACCACCACTACATTATTTGCTGCTTTGTCTGTCGGTACGAACACAAACCGCTTTGCGAGTACTTGGAGTTTATTTTTTATTCTGGAAATGGGAATATCATGGACCCTATTACTAATTTCAGAATTGTTTTCAAAATGAGATATACGAATATTAACAGTATTCATAATTTTATTGAAATAACTGTCTAGAGATTTTTTATCAGATTTTTCACGTTTACACCAATTTTTACAGTAGACAGACAGAGCGTCTTTAATGACCTGACGACACTGTTTCCAATCTATTTTAGATGGAGGACGATATTTCGGTCCTTTCTTAAGAAAAGTTATGACCTCACGGTCTTCGACGATGTTGAGGTCTCCTGTAAGGACATGACCATAGGGAACATATCTAAAACTAGATGTTTCACAATCTCAAGTGGAAGGAACATTATTTACTATATTGACGTCTGATGTAACTGACGTATAATTAAAAATCAAACTTCTGCTGGTTTTTTATAAGAATACGAAATAATAGGTGGTTCTATATTATCAAAATATGGAGGTATTTGGCTTTGGATGGTAGAGTCATTGAATATACTAGATAAGTTAATAAAATCAATACCTCTATTTATATATTTTAATTTAAGAAAATGCCGTTTATGATTTTCAGGTTTATCGATACTAGGAAATAGCCTGTGATGACAAAAGGCTGTAATAATACGGGTGTATTCATACATTGGGCTAAAAAAAGAAATTGTATCACACTCCAGAAAAATAGCATATAATTTACTTATTGGTATCTGACCCAGTTTGCATAATACTTGATGTCTGCCATTATTTTTATTATAGATAACAGATCAGCAAGTGTATAATTTTACGATGTTTAATACGTTGATTACGGTTTTTGCGTTTGCCATGAGACCTTTTATTTCTAAGTCGTTTATCGACAATATTAATGACATCGATTGAAGTTTTAGTTATGTTCCCCTGTCCTAATATTTTGTCATTAAGACCGAGAGGATAAGCTGTTTGAAGTCTTTTTATCCAAAATAATTCGCGAATTTCACGTGATTTTTCAAATTGCTTGTGTGATTCTCCTGGTTGTTTCTGAACGGTTTCAAGTGGTTGGAATTTAATAAATTTTAGATTGTGATTATGCTTATCTAAATGTTGATATATCAAACTTTTGAATTTTTTAGGTCTACGAAAGCGGTAAAGGTGTTCTTGATTTCTTTTGTAATACGCTCGTCCCGTCTGTCCCACATATTGAATACCACACTTAGGTTGGGTTCAAGTTACCACATATATAAGGTTTTGAGTTTTTTTTATACCTTTTTGAGATTGAGTTATTTTTGCCTACGGTTGAGATTTTTGTCTGGTGAAATAACTAATATATCACTCATAACTTAAATGTAAAACATGTTGTATGATCCATAACTTAAATGTGAAACATGTAAAAAGATTCATAACTTAAATGGGAAACATGTTATATGATCCACAACTTAAATGTGAAACATGTTATATGATCCATAACTTAAATGTGAAACATGTTATATGATCCACAACTTAAATGTGAAACATGTTATAGGATCCATAACGTAAATTTGAAACATGTTGTATAACCCATACCTCATTACTTTGTTATATCAGCATTAGCTTAAGGTAAAAAATGTTATTTTACTCATAACTAAAATGAGAAACATTTTATACATGCATCGCCCAGAATAAATAGACTGTTGAACGTTTGTCCGAGCAGTCCGATATTAAGGTCCGATTCTGGTCCAAGTTAACGATTTTTTTAGAAGTTTTTTAAAGTTGCGCATGATATAGGGAAATATATATAATCAAAAGATAAAAATAAATAAGACAAGATTTTCAATGTTATGACGTCCGCATGATAAATGTCTTCATAATAAGACGGTAAATAAACATTTGTATTATATGTTTTTTATTCAGTGTGAAAACATTCATGCATGTGTACATACTTTTCCTTTTTTTATGGTATACAATTTTATTTGAATTTTACATTTGTTAGAGATACATAAAGTACCGGTACCTTATCCCGGCCTCGTTAACGTTAGTATATAGCATATCTGTGATAAGGTTAGTACATGTACTTGTTACACAATATATATACTAATTCAGCTAATAAATAATATGCAACTGATTAAAAGAAGATAATATGATATATTATAAATTTTAGTTTAAGAAGATAAATTAGTTTTTTTCTGCAACCAAATTATGGAAGTTTTCACATTTGCCTTCTTTATATTTATCAATATTTCGTAATGTTGAAGAAATTCCTTTTTAAAAATTTCAAACACATGAACTTTTTTGTTTTTGCTCGGATATATAATATCCTTTGTACACAGTAAAAAGTATAATGTTTAGAAAATCGTTAATACTGTAATACTTTGTATCGTTTATCTTGTATCAATACAAAAGTGATGCAAGTGATATTATATAATGCCCTATTTTAAGTTTATCGAGTAATACTTTTATTTGATCCCAAAATGATTTCAGAAATTTGCATGTCAAAAAATAATGTTCATAATCTTCAATGGTATGACATATATTGCATAAAGGAGTTTTAGTTATTTACCAAGAGAAAAGTAATTGTTTGGTTGGTAAAATGTAATGTAGAAATTTTCATCTTAACAATTACAATTTATAGTCTTGTTATATAGTTAAAGATAAAGTACAGCATTTGTTCTCTTTTACTTGTGTTGTTTTCTAAATTAAGCAATTTGTCCCATTTTTGAAATCCTATTGGCTTCTCATAATATCTATTTAGGAGGGAAATGTAAATAAATGTCTTTGGAGGAATTTTTTTAAATTGATACCATTTTTATTTTCTATCTTTAAATTTAAATTCGGAGTCAGTAGCAACTTTTGTTTTAATTGATTCTTCTTTAGATAGCTCTTGTAACCACAATTTTGGTATTGCTTTCATCAATTCAGAATATTCCGAAATACAATTAGCATGGCAGGATAGTTTATCTAAAATCATATTTTGATTAAATTTTCCTTAATTATCAATTATGTCATTTACAAATAAAATTTAACTGTTTATCCAGTTTTTGAAAATAAGACATTTACCATTTAATTTGATATATTTATTGCCACACATAATTTGCTGTCTAATCTGTTTATATGATAGTCGATCTGATTCTTTTTCAGATTGTGAATTTATCCATGATATGATTATTTTAAGTAAAATTGTGGAATTATTTCTTTTAGTTTATTAATCAAATTAATATTGTTAAAGTTCATTTTGAATATAAGGAATTCTTGTCCAAATTTATCTAAGTAAATTCCGAAAGCCTCCTGCAGGTTTACTTGATACATTTTTCATTTTCAGTGTCAGATGCTTTGGGAAAGCCTCCTGCATGTTTACTTGATACATTTTTATTTTCAGTGTTGGATGCTTTGAGAAAGCCTCCTGCATGTTTACTTGGTACAGTTTTTATTTTCAGTGTTGGATGCTTTGGGAAAACCTCCTGCATGTTTACTTGGTACAGTTTTCATTTTCAGTGTCAGATGCTTTGGGAAAGCCTCCTACAGGTTTACTTGATACATATTTTTATTTTCAATGTCGGATGCTTTGAGAAAGCCTCCTGCATGTTTACTTGGTACAGTTTTTATTTTCAGTGTTGGATGCTTTGGGAAAACCTCCTGCATGTTTACTTGGTACAGTTTTTATTTTCAGTGTTGGATGCTTTGGGAAAACCTCCTGCATGTTTACTTGGTACAGTTTTCATTTTCAGTGTCAGATGCTTTGGGAAAGCCTCCTGCAGGTTTACTTGATACATTTTTTTATTTTCAATGTCGGATGCTTTGAGAAAGCCTCCTGCATGTTTACTTGGTACAGTTTTTATTTTCAGTGTTGGATGCTTTGGGAAAACCTCCTGCATGTTTACTTGGTACAGTTTTTATTTTCGGTGTTGGATGCTTTGGGAAAACCTCCTGCAGGTTTACTTGATACATTTTTTATTTTCAGTGTTGGATGCTTTGGGAAAGCCTCCTGCAGGTTTACTTGGCGGAAAATTTGCCTGGATTGGTGATTATGACGAATGCATTGGTATAGCAGCTGATGAATTCCACGGAGAATACTGTCTTGCCAAGTTTTATGTTGCTTCTATTTCCAACCCAGTACGTACTGATTTTTATCTTTAGAATATCGTAAAATAACTTTTATTATCATTCTTACATTTTCTAAAGTTACGGAGCTTTTTATAATACGTAAAGAGAATATTGAGAATGACAGTTCATTTTGACATCCAAAAAAACACGTGGCAAACGTTGTTGATGTTTGAAACAACAACAAGATTTAATTGCTGTGAACAGTTTTTTTACATCTGTCCCATATATATATAGGTTGCATGGTGTGACCTGTGTATATATACAAGTTTTATATTCCATATTTAGCAAGATGTTAGTACATATACTTATGGTGTGAATATTATTATAAGGATTTCGATTTCCTTTAAAATTCCACAAATGACAGAATGTTGAACTCTTGTCATTATTGGGGTAAGTTAAGCATGCAGGATTCATGGTTTGTCCGGCTATTTACTCTCACATTTTTCCAGCTAGAACTAGTTTTTTTCTTTAAAACAAGTGTATTGCATTCTACGTTGTTACATTTTTTTTGTTATTCTAAGTGTTTGAACATATATTTAACAATTTTCAAATTCACTGGATTTTTTTTTTGGGGGGGGGGTGGGGTGGGGGCTTCGAGTCTTTTCAACATATAATTGAGAATGGAAACGGGAATGAAGCAACAACCTACCAAACGCAGATCACATGTTTTTAAAAGATTCACAGGATAAACAGATCACATGATTTTAAAAGATTCACAGGATTAACAGATCACATGTTTTTAAAAGATTCACAGGATGAACAGATCACATGTTTTTAAAAGATTCACAGGATAAACAGATCACATGTTTTTAAAGATTCACAGCATAAAGGGGAGAGGAATTCCTTCTGGTTACGAATCTGACTTTTCTTCTAAGTTTTAATTATGAAAAAAATACATAGCATGATATTTCTTTACTTCAAATGATATTATTTCAGTTAACGAAAGCAAAAGGAATGGAAATTAGGGTCGGGATGTGTGTGCCGAATACTTGCTCTATTTCAGATATAAAAAATCTGTTCAACTCCGGTAGGTATACAATTATATTTATGTCAGGGAACAACTATTTTTTTAAACATTGAGTAAATGAAGAATAAAAAAAAAAATCGATAAATTTTATGCATAAATGCGTTTTGCTTCACTATCTTTAAATTTTCGTTACTGTGTCGTTAATAGAAACGGGGAAAAGAGTTCACCGTATGTCGCGCCGATGCTGCTTCCCCGAAGTTTCTGTCACCTTGATGTATTATATAAAAATAAAAGAAGATACCAAGGAAGCTAGGCATGCAGAAATATACATCGAAGTAGAAAAAAACACATAACCGCTAAAAGAACTAAAACAAAGCAGCACTAAACCTAACAAAACATGTGTGAACATAGATGTCGTAGAAATGATGGTTGGGTGGATTGATGTTTTACGTCTAGTGGCAAATATAAAATGCATATCAAGATGTGTACATGTGATATGATTTGAAAACTGTTTTGTACCAGACCGACACTTTGAATCGAATTTTAACGTGCTAGTTCACTAGGTAATAGTCCGCATGAACTCATGTCACCCAACCCGACATATTATTCAGACTCCGAGTTGACCAGACTTTGCTCTTACTCATATATGGCAGAATATTTTCGGGAAACGCATATTTAAGATACGTATTTTTAAGACTTTGGTTTGACATGGCCGGGAGTCAAATCTATTTCCACCTGTACTCGTGACGATTACGCTACCATGGCATATATGAGGCTGTTGCTATGGTAAGCAATTCTCAGAGAAAATGGTATACTTTACGTAGTTATAAGATGTGTAGCAATACTCGTAAACATACTGAAATTCATTTAAATATCACTATACAACTTGTGTATTTGTTTTCAGTGTTACCTAGGATGTCAAATAACACAGTATTTGCAACTGGCGGAGATTGCAAGAAACCTGATCAACCTATTGATTTTAGAGCAACAATAGCATTGTAAGTATTTGCAATCTTTCAAATAGTTTTATCTTTTTTGGAAATGTGTATGCCTGTTTTAGAAGTACATAAACATCTCAAAGTTTAATTTTACATATTTTCACTCATTTTGTTTTATATTCTTTTAAATCAATATATCAGCAGTTTCAACACGTCTAAAATGCTTAATTAGTTTTTTTCTGTTATGAATTTATAATTACATTTTGTGCTTTCCGCGAAATAAAGAGCTGTTGTATGATTGTCTATCAGACAACTTATCACCGAGACTAAATGACCTGGATGTTTACAAATATATGTCACCATACGGCCCTTAACGACGAGCAAGACCCATACCGTATAGTAAGCTATGCTTCCGAGCGCTTAACCATCCGTTTACCTGGGACTATGGTGTACATGTAACTGCACAAAATAAAAACAAATTAGAAATCTGGGAGAAAGAGCTTGACTCATCAGGTCAGCACAAAGCAACCCCCTCCCCGCCCCTAAAAGAAAAAACAAAAATTAATAAAATCATTTTTAGTGCAATACGCAATATATGCAATATAAGAAAGCATAAGACTAAAATCAATGATAATCCCTTTGAGGTGGATGTAAGTACTAAGTATCTAAGAGCTTTCTTTCAAAATAATATAAGCATTTGGTTTCAAGTTATATTGTTTGCTTTTGAGAAGTTCGTGTTGTGTGCAAATAAATTTGCACGATACGGGATTTCCCCATCACTTGGTCTAGTTCCGCTGACGATCGGCCTTGATATTAGCACAGTGTTCTGTTATTAGCATGTTTGATATTTAATATATGTGGAGTGTTGATTCCTAACACCTAAATTTTGTAATTGTTTTGAAACTAAGGTTTAAATATCCTCCGACAAAGCCGATCTTGGATAGTAAGATGTTCTATTTCGGCTTTTGGGTTTTCATGCTTTTAAGGGCATACGATACAGTTACAGGGGAGATAATGACGTTGCTCACCTAAAATGTTATTATCGCGACGTCAAACTGCGACATATCGGGAAAAGATGCATTTTTCGAGTGATTTTAATCATTAGCTTGAAAACGAGTACATGGACTCCTCTTTTTATAATTGACATTCGACTTGACATTGTATGAAGATTATTTGTTCCAATTTTATGAAGAAATCACCGATGCAATTTTTTTTTTAATTCAGATAAATATGCAGCAAAAAATGCCGTTTTTTTTCTAAAATCAAGAAAATTTAATAAAAATGAATTATTTACCAAGAATTGTTACACAAATCAAGATCCTTCTTTTTATATTCCAAATCTTTTTACAAAAATCCGGATGTATTTATCTTTTGAAACACAAAAATTAAGTATGTCTGTCCAAAGGATAGAAATGTCCAAGAAACCGAAATTTTAAGCAAATGTCCAAAATTTTGACCCCATTCATGTCTAAATTTAGCACATGAAGGTATAGTTTTAATTACATATTTGAATTGATTAGGTAAAAAATAGCTTGTATGCAAATTTTCGTAAAAAATTTCCGTGGGATCAAAACTGTATCGTATGCCCTTAAGTGTTTTCGCTTTTTGTCGTGAATGTACATAATACTGACTATTTCATAAACCTGTGTCTTGCAAAGGAAAAATCGGCATTAACCCCGCAACATTCTTTATTTGCCTGTCCCGAGTCAGGAGCCTGTAGTTCAGTGCTTGTCGATGGTTCATGTCTGTCATATTTATCTTTCGTAAATTGTTTTGTGGTGGATAGTTGTCTCATTGGCAATCATACCACATCTCCTAATTTATATATTAAAGAATTGTAATGGTTTTGGATCGGTATAGCTGTTTTTGGACTATCAGTCTCCAAATGTACGAGCGACCTATTGGTCTTGTCTTTGGAATTTACATGTTAAAATGGTGGATCTAAATGTGTGTAAATTTTCACTTCACGAATTTAGTATTATACTAGAACTCACCCGCGATTTTTAGTATTCGCATTGTCATTAGATAAAGTCATGCTGATTATAAGGTGCACAGTTTTCTCTGCTTTCAAATTCTTTCTGTTTGAATCCATCCTGGTTTTCTTACTATAACCGGAAACTACTTGTAGATATATTTCTTTGGTCAATGATTGAATTTAGAAGTGTCTATCCCAGTATAATGACGAAGGTAAGGTGTTATTATGACCCGAATATATAGCAAATCCCAAATACACCGTTTGGTGGTGCGCCTGACAGAAGCAAAACGTACAGATTAGGTAACGGGTAACAGGTACTATTTGTATCGGTATCGAATTTGACCCGGAACTTAAAATTCGCTCAGGCACAGATGGCAAAAGACGAATATTCTGATAAAATCTTCTTTTAACGGACTTTCAATCGTTTAACTTATTTTGCTCCCTAAAAATTTGATCTCAATCGTATCTGATAAAGGTTATTTAACAATCACGTGTTCTAGACAAATAATTGGAATTATCCGTTTTATTAGTAGGCATGAAGACATTGAATACAAATAATTTGTTGTGAAATAAGTTAATATGGAAACAATTCATTTGTAGCATTATAATAGGTGTACTTGTTGGACTTGCGATCATAGCTACCACGTACGATGTTGTTATTCAACACATGTCAAAACCAAAGAAAAACAGTTGGGACGTTTCCGATGGTCATGCTACGACATATGATTCAGCTGGTAATGGGCATGTTAATAACGGATATGAAGGCGAAAAAAATGGACCAATCAGCGATTTATCTGGCCAAGATCATAAATATCAATTTAAAGAGCCAGATAGGTCAATGTCAGTTGAAGATCCGTCCACAACTCAGTACAAACCAGGTATAATATCCTTTAAGTGAGGTACCGACCATACATCTTTTGAGGGTTTTTTCTCGGGAGAAACAGTTTTGGTAGACCTGATTTGTGTTTCGTTCACCCCAACATACGGATAAAATATTACAGAATGACTGTTGTCCAAAAGCAAACATGCACAGGGTAGTTTGTTATGTTTACTTTTCATTATTTTAGTTTGATTATCTTTGGAATAGTGTAAAAAAGAAAATTCCTTCCTTCTTGACATCTTCAGATATTTTTCCTTAATTCCTTTTTCCGTGTAAGCACTTGGGCAGTAAGAAAAAAAACCTCAAAATCAATATAATATCAAAACAATGTATACAGTGCTTAGTATAAGAAACGGATATGCGGCATAATTATCTCTACTTGACGCACAACTTCACATTATCCGTCACAAAAAACCCTTTACGAAACTTCCCTTATATGAATAAATTAATAGAAACGTTATCTTTGCCAGTGGACTGTTAGCAAGGACAATATCTATTTTCTGCTGGTTTGCTGCACGAAGATATATATTTTTAAACAAAATTTCGATCAGTACAAATTTGAAAGTCTTGTCGGTTTCTTCTGAATTGCTGTGTCGTTTGTTTGGTTAATCATCAACAGAAACAGTAAATTCAATTATAATATTATTCTTTTGACACCTGAGTTACTGCGAATGAACTTCAGCATACAAAAGGACTTCTGAATCACATCATTCATCCATAGCGAACAAAATTGAACTGGCGAAATTTGTTTTTCTTTACCTCTCTATTCAATTAGAAAACTGTTATCTGTACAAAAGGTTTCGTTCTCTTAGTTGAAACGGTCGCAAGTAAACGCCATTATACAGTTACGTTGAAAAAGTTAAATCACAAAAAATACTGAACTCCGAGGAAAATTCAAAACGGAAAGTCCCTAATCAAATGGCAAAATCAAAAGCACACACACATCAAACGAATGGACAACAACTGTCATATTCCTGACTTGGTACAGGCATTTTCTTATGTAGAAAATGGTGGATTGAACCTGGTTTTATAGCGCTAAACCTCTCACTTGTATGACAGTCGCATCAAATTCCATTATATTGATAACGATGCGTGAATAAAACAAACAGACATAATAGGTAAAAATGTCAAAATAGGGGTACAACAGTCAACACCGTGTCACAATCTTAATCACAACAAAAACAAACAAATATTTAACAAAGAAGCACAAAAAAGCACATATCACATTTAACAACCTCGTTCATTGCTTACTTATTTTTGTATTTTATTTATGTATGCCAAATCAACCGACTATTTGTAACCATCATTCTTAAGCTTATGACAATTGCATTTTAGCGATTCCAACGCTCTATGGCGTCCTTACACAAAAATATATAAATTCAGCATTTTTGTACTTAATGTGTTTCAGGATTTCTTGGAAAGTTGCTGCTGTCATTTTCTGTTTACACAAACGGAGCTAAGATATTGAGTACAAACCAAGGTTCTGGCACGCTAACCGCTGTCAACGGTATACGGTTTATCAGCATGAGTTGGGTTATTCTAGGACACACATACGCATTTGGCTTGTACTCAGTAGGTAAGTTCTAGTTGAATATATTATATACATATATAAGCGTCTAACATAAAGATACACATAATATCTACCGTTGAAGACCTTCAGCCAACTTTCAAGATGAAAATAAAATCGGTTCCTTTTATCTATATTCATTTCCCATTATAGTCTTAAGTTATTTTATTTCCCTTGTTATGTGCCTCACCATAAACTGAGAACTTTTAAATTAGCAAATACATACTATTATTATAGTTATAATCTCAATTGTTTTAGCATAACATAGTTGCTTCACGTTCATACTTCATATGTTTGAAGCTTTTGCTTTTGCTAAAACCAAAAAAAGCCACTTGGTTTTGTTGTTGAGATTAACACAAGTGCATACTAATCAGATACATTACACGGGAATCGTCCAATTTTCCACCGATGTGATAAATGTTATAATAGAGTCAGAGATCAAAAGTGTTTGACACCACGGAAATAACGCTGCTATATATTTCATATAAAACACTTTTTTCAAATTATCCTGAAGTTAGTACTTTTCGTATTTGAATGATATATTTATATCATATTTCCCATCTTATTGTAATAATACTGATGTATTTTCATTGCTTGGCAATTACAGGTAATATTGGTACGCTTTATGGAGCACTGATAAAGAGAAAAACCTTCATGGCCATTAGCAATGCTGAGGTATCTGTAGATACCTTCTTCGCTTTAAGGTACGTAAGGTATTTCAAAATGAATGTAGAAATAATTAATAAGATAAAAAGGAAACAATAAAAAAACAAACAGGTAGAATAATATTACTATTTGAATACCAAAGTGACATTGTTTGTTATTAATCATTCAAACCAGGTATAAAAGAGAGGCGAAAGATACCAAAGGGATAGTCAAACTCATAAGCCGAAAAAAAACTGAAAATGCTATTGGAAAATACGAAAAACGACCAAAGGACAAACAACAGTAAACAAAACACAACATAAAAAACTAAGGACTAAGCAAAACGAGCCCCACCAAAAACCGAGGGTGATATCATGTGCTGCGGAAGGGTAAGCAGATCCTGTTCCACTAGTTGCACCCGTCGTATTGCTCATGTAAGTTCAAACCAGGTAATAAATCTAATTCGGTTGGTCTCATTAGAGGAAAAAATGGCGTAATTTATGTTTAGACAATGAGAACATATCCGTCGTCATCTGTGTAAATCGACAAATGAATCATTGCAAAATTAAAAAAAAAAAAATTAAAAAAAAAAGAAATTAAAAAAAAAATGTACAGTGCATGCTTTAAAAGACATAGATGCCATTAATGAAAATGACACAAGCTTTGGATATTTATTCCGACTTGAATTTTTCCATTTTCTTAAATGTGTCAGTTTAGTTGAAAATGATCTGTAATTACATTTAGTACATTTACATTATTTTAGTGGTACCTTACTTACATACGTGGTTCTTAATCAACTGAAGAAACAAAAAGGCAAACTGAATTGGTTTATGTTTTATTTTCATCGGTTTTGGAGGTAAGAAATAACATCAAATATTTTATCCGTCAACTAAAAAAATCATGTGATCGTTTGGAAGTTTATACTCATTTACTGATATTATTGTTTGCCAAGCATATTAACTAATATTTCTCATTAAGTGATACATTTAACTTACATGTTATATATAGACATACATATATTGATTGTTTTGAAGGTAATACAATTAAATTCAGTGATGAACGAAGCCCATTTTGAATATATATATTTGCATTGTATGATTATGTGTGATGGAATGTTGATAATGAATGCACAAATGCGACCTTTCATAGTACCCGGTATTATTTTTCATTGAATATAATGAATTTTAATTTTTGTTCTAAATCGAAGGAGACCTACAGTAAAAAGTGTGTCTGTCCGTCCGTCCTTCTGTCCGTCACACATAGTTTTGGCTTTCTACCATTAAAGCCCCTTTGAGTTCATAAAAGGAAATTGACAAGATTACTCACCAGTACATTATTACAAGGCGTGTCTCGTACATGGCAGAAATCAGTACATTGAAAGTCATTGTCAAAAACTACAAGTTGTGCATATGTAAAAATAAATCGTTTCGTTCTCCAACTTTAAAAGCCCTTGGAATTTGATCTTAAAAGTTGGTAGATTATTCACCAATACAAGAAGGTGTGTCGCGTACGAGGATGATACATGTACATTGAAATTCATGGTCAAAAACTTAGTTCAACTTAGCCATTCCTGTGCATATGTACAAATATTATTTTCGCTCGTTAACTTTTACAGGTGATATGTATGCATTATCCGCCATGCAAATCCACAATCCGTCAAAATGTGACAATCGGGAATAGGACACAATCGGTATTAAAAAATCTTAGAACGCAATTCGTGATGGTGACCGTAAACCTTTGAAAAACGTAGTTTCGATGTATGTATATTTAATCATGTTATTATCATCATTATTATTGTGGTTATTATGTTTTTTGTAAATATTCTGTTGGTGATTGATTGATTGATTGGTGACTGCTTTCCGCCGCATCAGCATAAAAAGGCTTTATCGTGGCGATGTACCGTTGGAATATATTAATTCAATAACATAGTATGTACTACACTCGAATCTTTTTAAAACATACATTTGTTTTAAACTATGAGATGCACTCACGCCACATTTTCCTATATCTATTTGATCAACTGATGTTGTCAAAAAGAGAGCAATTCTTTTTTTTTACCGTATAACAGGTTAACCCCTCCATATATGTTAATTATGATGGTGCAGATTTGTATCTCTAAATATCTGGGAAGTGGACCCATGTGGTCCTCAGATGGCTTCGAAAAGAAGTACTGTAAAGATACGTGGTGGTGGAATCTATTATACATTAATAATTTCAAGTCTGTTGCAGAAGAGGTAAATTTATTAATAGTGGGATGAGATGGGGTGGGGTGGGGTTGAACGAAAGTAATGGAGATGTGTGGTATAGGTCCACGAACACGCAACCAAAAGACAAACAAAAATGTGTCAAGATGTTACTATATAAATCGTCAGTCTAGAAACGTTGTTGATACAATTAAACAAATTGTCAAAAAGCCGTTTGTTGTCTTATCTCCCCGGTCTAACTGATAACATGATGAGAAAGTAGAACATATATAAAAATTCAAGTCATCTTTTGATATTATGGACCAGATATCCAAGGAGATATACATATTTTGTCAAACTAGAAAGTCTTTGATGTATCGTCTAAAACAACGAAAGGCATAATCAATTTGTTAACTCATTTTCATTCACTGGATTGAAATAGTTCCAATTCGATCTTATAAGAGTGTAATAAAATGTCACTGCAGGAACTTAAATCATCAAGGCGATTTGTTACCATTAGCTTACCCTCATATAGACAGGCCAGAATATCACGTACATCATCTTAAAAACTTATATATGTTAAAGAGGGCTAGATTTTTTTCAATTTGTCAAGTATATTTAAATATTGTTGTTGTCAAAGCGTATCCTCCATTAATACCTATTTTATCTTACATCTTACCTTCAAAAGGCCTAGTAGAAATATATTGAAATCAAAACTCCTAGTTTTTTGATAGATATATACGTATATCTTATTAAAGATATAATTGATAGAACTTCATTTATGCAACAGTGAATAAAACTGCAATAAAATGTTGATACTGAATTTTGCTAGTCTTATGAATATGAATACTTTTGTAGACATAACAACAGGAATATCTAAATAACATACCACATTTTATGATATATCTTGATATATTTCAACTATTTACAAGTATTTAATATTGAAATGTATCTTATCATAAAATTTTTAAATAACGCATAGTAAGAGTGTTTAAATGCAAATGCAGTTAAGACAAAAAATTGTAATGTATTCAACATTTCAGTGTTTTGCCCATGCTTGGTACTTGGCAAATGATATGCAGTTTTATGTTATAAGTCCACCTATTCTGCTTGCTCTTTATCAGTAAGTACAAATAATTTGATATCACACCTAATTTTCCTTATTTTCAAACGTCTTTAATGGTTTTCAACCATCCGCAACTTTCCTTGCTTTTGTTAATACCTGTATTGTTCCCGCCGTGCATTTGTACATGGGGTGTTTTTTTTTTTTATCGAGTACTAACCACTGTAATTGGTATCATGCTTGTCTCTAATCTTTGGTTGGCTTATAGGGTTTATTAGTATACCACATGTTTATAGGAACTAATTGAAACTGCAAAACGGAGACCACCTGTGGAACCCGAATCTCTATTTCATTTCTAAAACATAGCGTCAACTGTTCAATGACGCAACCAAATATTTACGTTAAGTATTAAGCATGTGACCTTGAGTTTTCAATAAGTTTACCAACCACATAACAGTTGTACACCTCTCATATAAAAAAGTCCTCAAATCTAAAACAAAAGATACATAAATTAAGGCGACAATAGTTTACCGATGTTCAAAGCGAAGAGACAAATCAAGGTAACAAACAATCGCTTTAGGGAATGGCATGAACTTCAAAAGGAGAGAGATCGGGTCGACAGGATTAGCTACTCCTGCTATGTATGGATTTCCTGCCATGTTAATCCACTCTCAGTCAAAATTTCACAATCGGATATAGAACACAATCGGTAAAATTACAGATTAGGCGACTATGCTGGTATCTAAATATCGAAGACCGCGAAACTATGTGGCTAGTGAGTTGAGACACCTACACATTGTATCGGTCAGCAAATTCGTAGTGGTGGCCGTTAAACTTATGACGTGTCCATTTCATTCGTTCTTCCTCATAACTCTGTTGGGAAAAATAGCTTTTAAGATCAAAAACAAAAGAAAATAACCCAGTACGTAAACACAACGTAGTTCTGAAATAGATTCCCGCTTTGGACATTTTACAATACTAAAACGATATGAATTGCAAATACTAGAACACAATTATATCATTTAAAACCAAAAATACATCAGACAATAAGTGCTTGTTACCGACAAACAATATGAAAATAACTACAACAAAACAGATGTACTAGTATGATTGAATTATTGTTGCTTGTTTAACTATGTACTAATAACTCATTCTTAGAATAAAGATAATTGGTAATCAACTGAAAATTACAAACCTTCAAAATTACTTCTTTTTTTCAATTAAAACATGTTTAGTTCGTATAACCTAAAATTCAAACAAAAGTGATCTCACTTTCTACATGGCGTTTATTTTGCCCCACAAAAGTTATAAACATGTCAACAGCAGAAATATGAGGATGACAAAGTTAATAAACATTAGGAATATCCCATATAACTTATAGATATCATTATTATATCAATTAACTTAATACAAAGCTATATCTTGACACATATTTAGTAAAACTAATCGTTAAAAAGGTTTGCAAAATTTATTCTTTATTTTTCAGTTCTAAAATAGCTGGGACTATTGTTACTCTCGTATTATGGGTAGGAACAGCCATAGCAACAGCAGTTATTTCTGTGCAGAAGGACCTTCGTGTAAATCCATTTAGGTGAATATTTAGATTTCTTTTTTCCACTTGTGTTAAAAGAACTTATGACCTTTTTCAATTTATGATGCATCTTTTATAAACTGAAAAGAGTCCGTTTATTAGAGCAACCAAAGTACCTGCATTGAAATTCCCCCAAAAAATTACCGAATAGAACTACTGAATTGACTGCAAGTGGTATAGTTGAACACATAATTTACGTCCAGAAAATAATTGTACACTCCTGAATCTACAACAAGGAAATATCTACACAATTTCCTGACATCTTAGAAAACATTTTGATATACAAGATTTTCAGATCACGTTCAGATTTCATCAACCATTTCGTAGCAGAAAGTCTTTTTAGTAATCTTTTTCGTCGCTCATTGTGTCTCACAGAAGCGTATAACTGACAATTTTTACGTTTCCAAAACAAACTTAAAAAGATATTTTCCCCTAAAAAATATCTAAGGCTGAAACTCCTCCATGTAAAGATGACTTTTGTTAGTCCTTAACGTCTACTTTGAATGCATTGGTCATCCATGGTCTACATATCTACAGTTCAAATATCATAATTTAGTCCAAGAACTTTTCGCAGTCCATGCATCTTCATAAATGATATTTAGACCAGCCAAGATGTCCAAAGTAGTTACACCAGTACACCAACTTTGAACTTAATTTGCAATTTTGATCTGAACAGCTCTTGAAAAAATTGAACAATAAATTATTTTGTCATTTCAGTCTTTCATTTAATTTTCAAACTTATCCACTACAGTTAATTTAGTACTGTTTCGACCACATAATGAATTATTCGAAAACCGACAGAACAAAAATGGACTGACTGCAAACCAAATGTTGAAACAGTTCTGAATTTACAAGAAGAAATATCTGAAAAAAATATTAAACTCTTAACGAGACATTTCAAGTTCAAAATTTTTCAGATGATGCTTAGATCAAAATGGCCGATACAGACTACAATTCATTTACTAGTGTACCATTTCAGTAATGCATTTCTATTTCCGAATCGTAATTTCTCATGAACACTGTAAAAGAGAGGCGAAATATACCAAAGGGATAATTAAACTCATAAGTCCAAAACGAACTGACAATGCCATTACAAAAAAACGAAAATCCACCATAAGACAAACAACAGTATACAAAACACAACATAGAAACTAAAGACTGAACAACACGAATCTCACCAAAAAAAAGGGGGTGATCTCAGGTGCACCTGAAGGGTAAGCAGATTCTGATCCACATGTGGCAACCGTCGTATAGCTCATGTAAGTACAAACCCGTGATATGTCTAATTCGGTAAGTCACATTCCAATAACTGTCAACCAACTCGGGATGACGTCCATAAAATTTTTGAAGGAATGATTTCAACTTCACCAATTGGAACTCTTGGTTTAAAAGCTTCATTCATATATTTGTCTAAATATCTGTCGTGATAATATAAGCAATCTAAATTTATAAACTTAATGTATACTTTTTCAGTGGAGGTGACTATTTTGATGCTTATTATCAAATGCCGTACTGTCGAATTGGACCATACCTGGTTGGAATGTACACAGGCTACATTCTTTACACAACGAAATGCAAATGTAAAATAAATAAGGTAAGACAGGAGTTTGAGGATAGAGGCCATTAAAACTTCATTTACACCACAACAGTAATACTTTTTCCATGGTAGCATATATTTTAGGGAATGAAAAAAGGATTAACACAATATGCTTATATGGAAATATTACAATCCTGTTGATGATATCATGGCACAAAACAAATACTTGGTCTCGCTCCTTTTCGATTTTGTTTGTTGCCGTGATTTGTCTCTAAATAATCGAATTACTGTCGCCTAGATTTTGTTGGTACAGATTGGGAAAGGCGAAGACTGACATAACTTAACTCAACATTAGAATTGGATTTAGTTTGTGCAATGTCTACTTTGAATTTTACATATGTGTGTAATTGTGTACAAAGAACAACCATTTTATACTGAAATAAAACCAAATATTCGTTGCTAGTTTATGCAGTAAAGTCACGTTTACTTCATGTTTTTACGTTTACAACGAATTGACAAGACCATTTCACAAGTTAACCCGAAGTAAACTTGCTGTTTAGTTATAAGCTTTCTATTTACATTTACATGGAGGATATTTCTATTTTGAAATCATTACAACACATATCGTTTGTTTTAAATAACATTAACGATACTAGTTTTACTGCACCAGATGCGCATTTCGACAATAATTGGTACCGCAAATGTTATTCGACAATTAATGTCTCTTCAGTGATGCTCGAGACATCAAGATTGCTATTAGTGTTAATAAAAACAGGGATAAAAAGACAGAATGCACAATTAAGGACCAATCTAACTCCCTCAGGCAAAGTATTAAACAATGTAGTCAATGGCCTTTTTATATCAACAGAAAACATATTTGCATATTTTTAAACCTTGACAGATTCCTTGGTCTTTTTCTCGTTCGAATTGTTAAGAGAATAAAGTTTTTATTGTAATAAAGGGATTACATTGTGATTAAACTTCTGAAGTTTTCCTCTAAAAATAAGTTTATTTTTCAAATAACTCTATGATTACACATCGACACGTCAACGTTTGCATTACGTTTTGAACATCGCTGAAGATATTTTACTTGTCGAATTGGGCATCTGGTGCAGTAAAATTGGTGCCATTTAATGTTACTTCATAAAACCTAAAGAAATAAGCCATGCACAGAGTTTAATCTACCATCAAATAAAGCTGCACAAACAAAACTGATATATTCTTATATTTACTGCGTTCTTTGTTTCAGTTTGTAAATATAACTATATGGGCGGTATTTGCTGCGTCAGCTTTAGCTGTACTTTACGGTGTATATGACGATTTAAATGGTGATCAGTTATCCACAGGTGTTGCCGCACTGTACAATGTCTTACACAAAACAGTGTGGGGTGCTGCTGTCTGTTGGGTGATATTTGCATGTGCTACTGGAAATGGAGGTTAGTTTCTTAGTATATGTTAATACCATAAGTGTGTCACTGACTAAAAACAGTACATGTAATAATTTAGAGCAGTTGGAATTGTCAAGGGATTATTTAAAACCTTAAAATAAAACACAAATAGATGTTCTAATAGTCTGTCGCTAAACCAATCAATCGGACCAGAACGAAATAATTCATATCACCTGAAACTATCAAAAGATCAAAATAACATTTATTACAACAGGCGTGGATACTCTGGCAGTGTGAGCAATATCGATAAGATACGGAAACATGTAGAAAAAAGCTTGAATATTTTCGAAATGTTGCTCTGGATACTACCTCAAATTATGATCACCAAGAAGCTTCTGTCAAAGTTTCATAAAGTACCATGAAGGTTTATGTTATATTAACTTCTACTTTTATCGACTCTTACATCCACCATGTTGTTTGTGTACATTAAGGAATAACTAAGTTTCTTCAGATTAATTTGAACAGCTATCCGATGTTTCTTCTCAAAATGCGAGACCTTCATGGGTTGAATACCAATTTATCAATGTGTTGAAACTTTAAACCCTGGTATGTACACATTAACTGCAGAAAAGTAAGTCCATCTATCAGTAAAATTTTGGAAAAATGAAAAAAAAAATTTAGAAAAATCTGATACTTTACCATTCTTTTTTTATTTTAATGAAGCTACTGTCAATTTTCGTAAAATGTTATTGATGTCCCCAAATAATGATGAACCACAGACGTAATCTGAATGCTATTACAGGGTTATTCAACCCATGAGAGTCTCGCATTTTTGAGAATAAACATCGGATAGCTGTTCAAATTAATCTGAAGAAACTTAGTTATCTTTAATGTACACAAACAACATGGTGGATGTAAGAGTCGATAAAAGTAGAAGTTTATATCTGGTCGATAGTAAAGGTCATAAGATGGTTCGAAAGAAATCTTTGTCCAAAAATCAGACCAGTTTAGCTTCAAACAATTAGAACAAGGAAACAAAACACGACACAAAAATGTTACAGTACACTTAATCTTCAAGATATTGATAAGATTAGCCAAACACTTCAAATTGTACAATATATTTTGTTAAATTATATTTTTCAGAATCTTTCTTAAGAATGTTAGACACAATTTATCAATGCATTTCTTTATTCCAGGTTTCGTAAATACAATTTTGTCCTGGAAAGGATTAGTACCTTTGTCTAGACTAACGTACTGTGCCTACCTGATACATCCACTTGTTATGTACTTTTACTACCTATCACGAAAACAGTTTTTGTTTTGGGATGACCATGAAGTGGTAAGGCTGATAGTTTCAAACAAGATATTCAATTTGAATAATATCTGTTGCTGAATCTTCAGTTTCGTTAAAAGTCAACACTATTGTTATATGGTCAAAGCACTTTTCAAGATATGCCGTCATTAGTATGAATTAGAAAGATGCGAGGAATATGTTAAAGAGTTAAGTAAAACCAGAATGACATAAAACTAAGAGACAACAAGGAGTTCAACATATGCAGTCTTCAACAATATACACGTATTTATACAATTATAACTATATGAAAGTCCTCAATAAATTGATATTATCAAAGGTCTGCCATCAGCTCAATAAACTGATATTATCAAAGACACGCCATCAAAACAATAAATTGATATTATCAAAGACACGCCATCAACTCAATTAATTGATATTATCAAAGACACGCCATCAACTCAATAAATTGATATTATCAAAGACACGCCATCAACTCAATAAATTGATATTATCAAAGTCACGCCAGCAACTTAATCAAAAGGACAAAATTATTAAAATAATAATATGTACAACTGCTGGCGAGTTTCATTACTTTAGACCGGTATTTGCACATGAACATATGGTGGGGATGACTAAAGGTACATATGAGAACGTGCAATACAAACAAGCCGAACAAACACTTAACTCTATAACGGTATAATAGGCAGTAAAACACAGAAACAAGCGAATCAATGATACATAATACTGTATCAAAGAATGATTTCAGCTACTGACATCAAGCTCAAAGACATTACCCTGCCGATACGAAATCATGCCGTCCTGCACATATCATTACTGGTTGATCGTTGGAGTAGATAACATACAGTAACATAAAAAGTGCAGGAAGACATTATCTTGTGCAATGGCCGGAATTTGCTCATTAAATCAATGTATATTTGAAACATGTATGATTGTTTTTGTCTTCACGGATTCAAACTATATGGTCACATTTAGAATTTAATCTCAACAAAACATAGCACAATTATTCAACAACGTCAGTACCTTTATTACATTTATCCATTAATCTATGCAGTCAAACATAACAATTATAGAAAGGTCAATTGTTTACATATGGGTGTTACAACCGTTCATCAGAGCTTGGTGCGAAATTCCACATTTGAATAAATTCTTAAAAAATGGAATCATACTTCCACAATAAACTCCTGTATGTGATTTTAAAACTAAGACAAAGTTTTGACAATCTTATGATATATTTATCCCTGTTGTAGCATATATATCTCATATTTCATAAATTCTTATGCAGTTGTTACAATGCACAAACGCAAAACTATGGTATTTGAGTTCACGGACATCACAAAAACTAAGAACGATGCATCTTTAAGGTTAATTATATGTTAATATATTTAATAAATTCATTTTTTTTTGTTTTGACTTCTTCTTTTAGATATACGAATTTTTTGCACATCTTGGGATGGCTTATGCAGTTGCATTTGTGGCCTCACTGGTATTTGAATCACCAATGATGGGATTGGAAAAAGTGGTGTTTAGGAAAGACAAGAAGAAATAAGAACTTTGAAAATGAATATAAAGTACCTTATTAATAAAATGTATATGAATTAGTGTCAGTATATGTTATATGTTTTTTTAATTTTACTTTTCAAGGGAGTCTGGATTGGAAAGGGGGTTTCATTTCTGTATTCTTTAATTCTATGCCATTTCTCTTTATTTTAGCACCCATTATTCACTATTTAATTGTAAAGTAATTTTTATTATTTCTTTATTTTCCCCTATTCTTTATTCAGTAAACCCCATCCAGACACTGTAATATGGCTACATATGGCGAATACCTATTGCTACATTAATTGGAAGGTACAGATAATTATAAATTCAAAGTATTAGATTTAAATACTATACCAGATCTTTCGAATTTTAGTACTCAAATTTGATTCGCATCGTCGCTAGAGTCGGTTTTTATTGTTAATAATTCTGTGGAAAGACCTATTGTATTTGTTCTGATTATTAGGTCTTTCCACTTTTCTGTAGAAAGACCTATTGTATTTGTTCTGATTATTATTTTTTTTCTTCCGCCAAATTTGGTATCGCGTAAAATTTTTGTTTCGCAATTTGTCGCTAAGATATTTCTTATATAGTATCATACAGTTTATGCGCTTTTTATTTTCAACCATTCTAAGCTGAACAATTTTCTTTGTAAGAGTTATCTCCCTATTCACTGTTTATCAAGTTTGTGCATCTCCTTCGTAACAAAAAAGATATCGACAAAATTCTTTTTCTAAATTGTTAGTTACATCCTCAGAAATTTTTGGCTAATTTGGATCGAAGCGATTCGATGAAATTTTAAAGGAGTTATCTACCTTTACCAAATAAATGTATCGGTATGTTTTTTTAACTCATAAACCGTTAACCGTATAACCCTGGAATCTTTTTATTTGAGGTCCCTAGGTCCTAACTTAGAAAATGAGGTCAAGGTCAAAGGTCAAGGTCAAATTCTCAATTTTGACTTTTCCTTGTTTTTGCATTTTCTCTAACACTTTTAAAGATGTAGATGAAACAACAAGTGCAAAATGTTTGCTTTATTGTAATGAAAAATAGTTACCTTTGGTCTAAAACAATATAATGGCATCTTATAGGAGTAAGTGCCCCTGAAATGTCCAATTTTAAGGTTAATTGATTATTACTTCAACTTGGTTCATTATAAAGCCATATGACCATTTACAAAAGGTTGGATGACATATGACCTTGAAGAATGACAACCGGAAGTGATCTTGAGATAAACCAGAAGTAGCCATTTTTGCACTTTCTTCATGGAAAAGTACTCGGAATCAATATATTTTGTAATTTTAATACATTAACTTATTACTGAAGACTAGAAATGACTTTCGATAAACCGGAAGTGGACAATTATCTCCTGGTTCACAAGCAAAAGTATATAGAAACTATATATTTTTGGAATCAGTGTGAAAGAAACTATTATATGAGACCGGAAGTGACATTTACTTCACCGGAGGTAGCTAATTATCTCCCTCATTTCACTCAGAAGTATATAGAAACCACTTATTTATCGCATCAGTATGAAGAAACTCATGATAAGATGCCAATTTTAACTTTGAGTAAACACGAACTAGCCTCTTTCCAATAAATTTGAAAATTGCTGTGGAAAGACCTTCAATTGTTCTCTGAACAATTGGTTTTTAATTATTATTCAGCCAAATTTTGTTCTCGCGAAAAATTTTTGTTTGGCAATATGTCGATGAGATATTTCTTATATAGTATCATACAGTTTATGCGCTTTTTATTTTCACCCATTCTAAGCCAAACAATTTTCTTTGTAAGTGTTATCTCCCTATTTACTGTGTATTAAGTGTGTGCATCTCCTTCATAACAATAAAAGATATCGACAAAATTATTTTTCTAAATTGTTCGTTACATCCTCAGGAATTTTTGGCTAATTTGGATCGAAGCGATTCAATGAAATTTTATAGGAGTTGTCTACCTTTACCAAATAAATTTGTCGGTATGTTTTTTTAACTCAGTAACCGTTTACCGCATAAGCCTAGATATTTTTTATTTGAGGCCCCTAGGTCCTAACTTATAAAACGAGGCCAAAGTCAAAGGTCAAGATCAAGTTCTCAATTTTGACTTTTCCTTGTTTTTGCATTTTCTCAAACACTTTTATAGATATATATAAAAGACCAAGTGCAAAATGTTTGCTTTCTTGTAATGAAAATATGTTACATTTGGTCTGAAACAGTCTAATGGCATCTTATAAGAGTTAGTGCCCTTGAAATGTCTTGAAATGTCTCTTTTACAAAAGGTTGGGTGACATATGACCTTGAAAAATGACAACCGGAAGTGACCTTAAGAAAACCGGAAGTAGCCATTTTTGCACTTTTTTCATGGAAAAGTACTCAGAATCCATATATTTTTAAATTTTAATACATTAACTTATCACTAAAGACTAGAAATGACTTTGGATAAACCGGAAGTGGCCAGTTATCGCCTGGTTTACAGGCAAAAGTATATAGAAACTATATATTTTTGGAATCAATGTGAAAAAAGATATCATATGAGACCGGAAGTGACATTCACTTCACCGGAAGTACCACATTATCTTCCTTATTTCACTCAAAAGTATATATAAACCACTTATTCATCGCATCAGTATGAAGAAACTGATGATTAGATGCCAATTTTAACTTTGAATAAACAGGAACTAGCTTCTTTTCAATAAATTTGAAAATTGATGTGGAAAGACCTTCAATTGTTCTCTGAACAATTGGTTTTTAATTTTTACTAATTTTCTTTCTTTATCTTTTTTATTTGTGTTCGACTAGTGGAACAGGAACTGCTTAACAATTCAGATCACCATAGATCACCTCCGGTTTTAAGAGGGGGTTGTTCCTGTTGCTCAATTGTAAGTTGTCTGTGTAGTGTTTTGTTATTGTTATTTATCTTTTCGTCGTTTTAATTTTTGGCCATGGCCAGTAAAGTGTAGTCTGTTTTGATTTGACTTGTGAGTTGTTATTATCCTCATGGTATCAATTCTTTCTTTCTCGCTCCGTCCCATCCTACTACATGTCTTATTAAGTTTAAAGTTTTACAAAAAAAATAATTTAAATTTTTTCATCTGATAGCACACAATAACGTTTGGATGGAAGAAAATGTCGTTAAACATGCGTATATTACTAGTGTGGGAATTTTATTTCAAAATTTATAACTAAACTAAAACATTTGTGCAAGACCTTTGATGATATTCGAGTACCTTCATTTTCAGTGACCCTGATAGTTACACATATTTAACTGGATTGGCCTCATTTTCAGCACTATTAGGGATATTATAAAGAAAAATGTTCGATGCAGATCACTGTGTTTATAATTTGTGACTATTAAAGAAATACCTCTCTAAGTATCTTTGTCATGATCAAATGTCACCAACCGGTAGCACCTTAATTGGACAAGAACCACTTTTAGCCACTATCTCAACTACTCGCAAAAGAGTTATAAAAAGCTAACACAAACATAGCTCTAAGTGTTTATTGTTAGTATATATTGAACAGATATATCATGTTATGGAGGGGTAAATACCAGTAAAATTTCCCGAGCCGCTAGGCGAGGGAAATTCGGTCCCAAGATTGGTATTTTTCGCAAATACCCTCCATAACATGATATATCTGTTTAATTACACCGAATAGATTTGGATTGAAACTAATTCATTAACATGTTTATGCATAATTTTGAGGATAAGAGGATATTATCATAGAACCGCGGGAATTATACATGATGTACTAGTACGCGTTAGCTCGCTTTTTATGTAACGTCATATCCGAAAAATTTTGGCGGGAAAATGCTCGAGAGGGTAAAAAAAGGAATACCCAAAATGGCAAATACCATGGTATTTGAGGCAAATTCACCGGCAGTGGTGAAAAACAGGCAATTTCGTTTGAAATGAGGAAAAATATTAGAAAATGCGAAAAATACACTGGCTATCAACCAATCAAAATCTGGCTTTCTTATATAAGGTGTAATTATAACATTAACACACGATAGAGACTGATAAGTTTGATTAAAAACATAAGGTTTCTGCACAAAACTTAAAGCTAAAATATAATAGGCGATTTCTGATGGACAATAGTTTCTTACAAGTAAATGAGCAAAAAAATAAAATGTAAAAGTTTATACATGTAGGAGAGTTAAATGGGTTTTAGAGAAAAGAGAATAATGGTAAAAAATAGAGAATAAAGGACCCTCCAAAAAAATGAGAAAAGAGAAAAAAAAAGGACAAATCTAAATAATAGAAAATAAGGGGACTCTAAAGTATAAAATGGAGAATAAAGGGGTGCTTAAGTATAAAGAAAAGAGTGGCCTAACAATTTTAAGAATACAGAAGTGAAGAACCCCAATCCATACCATCGAATTGAAATATGGAAACGATTTGCATTTAGCATCTGTTTCACAGAATTACTCAAAACAGCTCATTGTTCTGGAATAGAATTTAGGTGTAGCATCAGCTAACATTGCTTTGAATAGCCAGTAAACACTACAGTGTTAAAAGTTGCGCTGTCACTATTGCCTATGTAGGAGACACCAATGGAGCAATAGTACAATCAGAGATTTGATGAGATCACATAAAACTTTATATGATATCTCGAGATATAGCTAGATAGAAAATATGTTATGCTCTAAAGAAAACAGAACTCATCTGTCTCATAATAACGTGGTCTCTCGAAGAAGTCAGTAATAAATATTACCTTACGAATTTCTATTAGAATTTACCACATATCTCAACATCTAGTACAATAGGAAAAGGTTCTTTCACTGTTATCTATGTTGAACCAGTTATCCATCTGATACGTGTATTACCAAACATTGCAGCAAAGCAACGGACGAAAGACAATATAAAATCTTAATGTTATTTTGTTTCCAAGAAGGACCATTCCAGAATACAACTTAAAGATGTCATCAAAAAATTTGCACATTTCTTTATATCTGGTGCTAGTAGACCCCCACTTCTCTCTTTCTCCCTCTCATAATACTTATTACATGTATGTTTATCTTTAAGTATAGCCTGATGCCATTACAGCGTATTTTTCTGTAGAGCCAAACAGTTGACTCAAACAGAGGTTTGCTGTCCTAAGATTGAGGTAATCCCTGCATAAGTTATATGGTCGCCATTACGAACTTGTTGACCGTTGATCAGACTGATGTCCAAACAATATACATTGATGCAGCAAATTTGTAGCGAATGTCATCTACATTACCGAGAAGACTGTGTTTTCCTGGGAGATAAAATATAATTACGCAAATCGCCATCTTTTTGGTAACACCATTCGAATGTCCCTTTGTATTCTTTCGTCACTTTTACGGAACCCTAGATCAAATGTAATGCCTGAAAACTAAAAGCGAAAAATTGAATCGTATTGTCACTGAATGCAGAATTTAGTTGGACATTAAATTGGTGAATTTAAAAAAAAAGTACATGTATCTGTCGGTGTCGTTGTAGGTTCGCTATGCTCATGTCTGTAGTCGCATTTTAGATATCAATAAACGTTATTTATGTATAACTGGTAAATTATTAAGTCAGTGATTTCTTTAACAAAATTAGTTAAAACCTTTACCAAATTCTTTCATAGATGCAAAGATTTAGTTAGTAAGTTTGGCTGTACCTGTAGAAAGTAAAATATCAAAAATACCGAACTCCAAAGAAAATTCAAAACGGAAAGTTCCTTTTCAAATGGCAAAATTAAAAGCCCAAAAACATCAAACGAATGGAAAACAACTGTTACATTCCTGACTTGGTACAGATCCTTATGTAGAAAATGGTAGATTAAACCTTATTTTATAGCCAGCTAAACCTCTTACTTGTATGATAGTCGCATAAAATTCCATTATATTGACAACAATGTGTGAACAAAACAAACAGACATAATAGGTATAAATGTCAAAAATAGGGGCACAGAAGTCAACATTGTGTTATAATCTTAATCAGTATAAAAACAAACAGATATGTCAACAAAGAAAAACAAAACGGCATATAGACAAAGCACATAAACAAAAATGAAAGACAAGAATACAAAAAATGACCATAGCACAATGACACAATGGTGGGATGTATAAGTACCGAGACACGCCAAAAGGATATTACAAAAAATAGACTAAACAGTAAAGGTTAATAATTTACAAAGACAAATAAAAGAACATAATAACACGTAATTAAGATGAAAAACAACGTCAGAACCTTGCATCTATACTTCAAGACCATCATGTATTATTTGTGAAGTTTATACGGAATATTTATCAACAAGGTCTTGGTATCTTCCGATGAACTTTTTTTTTAGAAAAAAGACGAGACGTTCTTTCACATAACCCTGGTTCATCAATTTTCTGCTCAGACACTGGTGACGTTTTATAAAGTCTGAGTAGCAACTGCAAGCTCTATAATACCGAATGAGTTGGGAAATGTATATCCCATATGCAGGTGAAGTTGGTATATTAGTACTAAGGTGGGGGAAATTGATAATTTCAAAATTAAAAATAGTCTCGTTTGTCATAGATTCTGGTACTGAGATGACCGCTTATGTCAAATTCGAGGTATAAGTCTAAAAATGAGGCGAGTTTGTTGTTTCCTTTATTTCTAGTTCTGGAGGATATATTAATGGAACCCAATCAGAAAAGTTTTGATTGTTAATGGAAAGAACCATCAATATATCTCAATGTGAAATCAAAAGATCTGGCTTCTTTGATCTTCTTATTTTTGACAATTGTCTGAAGGAACTCCGACTCATATGGAAATAAGAAGAGGTCGGCAAGGAGAGGCCCACAGTTCGTTCCCATAGGAATGCCGACAATTTGTTGAAAAAGTCTACCTCCAAATTCAACAAATATGTTGTCAATAAGAAACTCCAGCATACTGATCACTTGTTCTTCTATGTAGAATGTTTTACCTTTTTGTTCACTATTGACAAAATATGCCGTATGGTATCCCTAAGTAATAAATTTAGAGTGCATGCCACAATTTTTATATTGAAAAGCATTGTGGATTATTTCTTTTAGACGATTTTTCAATTTCACATGGGGAATGGTGGTATACAGGGTTGAAAAATCAAAAGTTATGATAGAATTAATTTCAAAGAAAGATCGAGATTCAAAAATTATCCAAAAGCTCTTTAGAGTATTTTATAATCCACATATGGTTAATACCACTACGCGAGTAGAGTAGAGTTCTTATCAAAACGGGATATCACAATTGGACAAAATCACCACTTTATCTAAACATTCATGATCCAATTTTTAAACAGTGTATTTTTATCCACCTACATGCTATTTTAAAAATGCATTAAGCATGAAGAAATAAATTGGGAAAGGGTATGAAAAAAATTGCAAGTAACGCCCTGTCCACAGGGTCCAGACAACGACAATTAGATGCTACAATTAAACATACTGGCCACAGTGCTGTAATACATGTCTTCTCACATATCGGCCACAGTACTATAATAGATGCCTTCTTATATATCGGCCGCAGCACTGTAATACATGCCTTCTTACATATCGGCCATAATACTGTAATACACGTCTTCTTACATATTGGCCACAATACAGTAATACATGCCTTCTTATATATCAGCCACAGTACTGTAATACATGCCTTCTTACATATCGGCCACAGTACTGTAATACATGTCTTCTTCCATATCGTCCGCAGTACTGTAATATATGCCTTCTTACATATCGGCCACAGTAATGTTACAGATGCCTTATTACATATCGGCCACACTACTGTAATAGATGCCTTCTTACATATCGGCCACAGTACTGTAATAGATGCCTTCCTACATATCGGCCACAGTACTGTAACACGTGCCATGATACAAATTGGCCGTAGTACTGCAAAGCATGCCATCATACATATTGGCCGCAGTACTATAATACATGCCTTCTTACATATCGGCACAGTACTGTAATACATGCCATCATACATATCGGCCACCGTACTGGAATGCAAGTTTTCTTACATATCGGCAAAGTACTGTAATACATGTCTTCTTATATATCGACCACAGTACTGTACTACATGCCTTCTTACATATCGACCACAGTACTGTAATACATGTCTTCTTACATATTGGCCACAGTACTGTAATACATGTCTTCTTACATATTGGTCACAGTACTGTAATACATGTCTTCTTATATATCGGCCACAGTACTGTACTACATGCCTTCTTACGTATCGGCCACAGTACTGTAATACATGTCTTCTTACATATTGGCCACAGTACTGTAATACATGTCTTCTTACATAGCGACCACAGTTTTGTAATACATGCCTTTATACATAGCGACCACAAATCTGTAATATACATTTTGCTGGATAGTTATTAAGAATACTTTTTAGCTCTATATTATAATATTACAATTACTGTATAGTACATCACCCGTAAGAGATTTTTTACCTTTATTTTTTTTTAATTAAGCGACTTAATTTTTATATCAAGCAATGCCAAATGATAAGTGCATTTATTAGTTTTCATTTTATTTGCTGAGTTAACAGTTTTTTTATGTTTACACACTTGGTTTTCTGTACTAAAATTTGTATTCTAAATATTTAGATTCCTTCAAATTTGTATAACAGTCGCTTTCCTTTCATTTTTTCAATAATAAATTTAATTACTAAATATGTCAATGAGATTGATTGTTGTTCTTATCAACCTCCATATTGAAATATATATTTTATATGTATACATCGTGTTTAAAATAAACCCCATTAAAAGTATTTTACATAGCTAAAGGTCAATTAAGCAGACAACCATTACGGTATGATTGAATGAGTATAACATATATTGTCTTTTTGACTGTTGGCTGAGTGATAGACCATTGCGAACGTGAATTCGTGCTCGCATTTTGGGGTAACGGACCAATCAATCTTAACCTGGAAACGGGTAAAGAAGTAAAACCAAGATAATAAACTTTTAATGGTATATGCGTTGTCGGTGTGTATTTTTTCTTTGTGTAAATCATTTTATTCACTTATCAAACTTATGACAGTGATGATATCATATCCAATGTTGAGGTCAGTTGTAATCTCCGATGTATCATCAGTGTTTATTTACTCAGACAACAATCTTTAATAAATGTAGATAAACCATATTAGGAAATCTGTATTGGTACTGCGGTACAAGTTCGTGGTATACCACATTTTAACGTTTACTAGCTTCAGACGCACCAATATAAAAAAGTGTTATTTTCTTTTTCTTACAATTGGTCGATACCGCTGCTGGTGGACAGCGAATCCCCGTGGCTAATCATCATCTCAGTAGTATGTTTCATGTACAAGTGCTTCAAAGTCTTTTATACCGATATTATATAGTAAGGTGCTTTTTCTAAACTACTTTTTATTGTACGTTCTTTAATATCAATAAAAGGAGATGTTAATGGAGAAAAGTCAAATAGATAGCAACCCAACGAAACAAATACCAACGAAATGTTAATGTGCGTTTTGATATTTCACAATGAGTGGTGAGATATAGAAGAAGTGCTACAAAAATGTAGTCCGACCCACCATATGTCCATGTCCTAAGCCATGAACCTTGTCCATGGTTGTCCTCAATTATATTGCAATGTTTTTCGTCTTTTAACGGAATTTTATGTTAATGGCAGATCTTTTATGATTGATTGATTGTAAAATCGTTTTCATAACAGTGTAGACGAGAGCATTTTTGGGCGGGCTAAAGTTTCCCATTGACTGGGTTAAATTAGGTGAACGATGGTCTGTAACGCCCACTTATCACGTCGTACTTATTATAGACATTTAAGGGCATACGATACAGTTACAGGGAGGTAATGACGTTGCTAACGTAAATTGTTATTTTCGCGACGTCAAACTATGACTTATCAGGAAAAGATTCAGTTTTCGACTGATTTTTATCATTCAAACTTATTTAACTTGAAAACGAGTTCATGGACCCTCTTTTTAAAATGCTATTTGGTTGGATTACGCGAGAAGATTATGTGTGCCAATTTTCATGAAAACGTAAATAGTGCAATTTTTAAAATTTGATAAATATACAGCAAAAGTGATGTTTTTTCTACATTCATGAACATTTGATAAATACGAGTTATTTCTGAATAAAAATGTATAAATTTTAGGATACTTATAAAATACAGAAATTACCAATTATTTAACAAAAACAATTTGTGTTTATCTTTTAAAACAAAAAGTTATGTCTTTCTTTCGAAAGGAAAATACGGCCACAAATCCGAATTTTGAGCAAATATACCAAATTTCGACCTCATTTTACTCAAAAGTAGCACATGAAGGTATATTTTTATTACATATTTGATTTAATCAGGTAAAAATAGTCTATACTGAAATTTTTATCAAAATGTAAATACGGGATCAAAACTGTATCGTATGCCCTTAAAATGTGGGGTCACCAAAGGTTCTCAACGCTAAAATTTAATAATTCGATAAACTAGTACAGGAATAACCTTTGTGTTTTGATTAATATTGACTACTTGAACGTTCTAACTTGCGTTTTTGTTAGGTTTTGATAAACAATTTTTATAATATCGCACGTTCTTTAAACATAAAAATTATTTTTAAATACCTTTACAAGTAACCATATATGTTGGCTAATATCTTTTTCGGACTAGAAGCGATTGACCCGTTGCGGTTGTCTTATTTTTTCACGAATCACACGTAGGTAAAATGCATAGTTTGGTGTATTTTGGAAACTGCATGGAACTTTTCAACTAACTACTATACTTGTGAAAAACTATTGGAAGCAGAATGATTATGCACCGACTATTCTTCCTTTTCTGAGGGGCTTCGGTGGCTAAGTAGTTCTACTACTGTATTCACTAGCCAGTCAACACTGAGGTTGTGAATTCGAACCCCGCTCGTGCGGGTGCACTCGACTCCAATCTTAATTGACTAGGATTGTCAGTTTTCCTATCGAAGGTCGGTGGTTTCTCCGGGCACTCCGGCTTCCTCCACCAATAAAAACTAGCCGCCATCAAATCTTCCTTTTCTGAGTGTGTGTGTTGTTGTTTTGTTTTTTGTGGGAGGGATCTCATGCACACGTATATATATATATATATATACATTACTTTTTTAATCCCTTCTTTTTTAGAATCAATTATTTATTTTTATTTTAAACGGCCCAACTTACACACACACACGATAATTGACGGCAATTTATATATCAACTTTCTTTTAAAGATCGCAAGGAAATTACTTTTAAAATGTGGTCAACATTTGCTCGAAGCGGGAAAAAACAACAGCTTGATATGGATTGAAGTTGAAATAATTGATATAATTTACAAAACGTAACTTTTTCTAATATAAACATTCAATTTTTTTTAATTTATTGATTTACATTTATTAAAAGACCAAGTTGTGACTTCGAGATTAAGTACCATCATGAAAGAGCTTTTCCTTCTCTTTCTTCTGCTGTTAGTTTAATTCAGTTATTTTGTGTCATAAATTGGTATTGATGTAATCTCGTATTTTTTTTTTTTTAATATATAGAAAAGGGGATCCGGTTGTATGTCAATGAGACACAAACAAACGACAATAAAATAATAAAACGGGCAACATTCATTCTTCAACAATAAAATAAGTTAGAAGAAAATAAGTTTTGTAAGTAAAAGACCCAAATTCGTGAGATGCAAGAATGATATATCGACGAGTACTGCAATTTAGTTAATGACACACTATCTTTGGTCAAAGAGACATAAAAGGATCACACACACGCGTAACAGTTTCTCCCTTTACATTAAAGCATTATACAAACAAACAAAATCTTTTAATTAATTAGATAAATATACATATAGATAAAAACAAGTCTAAATTGAAAACAACGTTCAAACCTATGATTGCGTTTGATAAAACCGCAATTTTGATACGTGTGCATGCAAAACAAATTTCTTGGTAGAGGTGTCTAAATACAGCACAAACAACATTTTCCAAAAGACCAAAAAAGTGAAAGAGTATATTTTAACAAAACGCATTTGACTAGCAGGTCGAACAACGGATGTTCTTAAACCCTGCTGACTGCCATTGGCGATTGCCAGATAAACGGATCACCAGATGTAACAAAATGGATCTTAATTATATGCATATAGATATATATACATAAATAGAAGCAATTGAATTGTGTAGTACTGGAATATCCAAGGCAAACTCATAATATGAGTTCTCTATATGACCGAATGATTCAAAGGATAATCGATGTGAAACATATCCAGTTAAAAAAATCATCAACCGGAACTCTTTTAACAAACAAATCCTCCGTATTGAATAAATTGTAGGTTACTCTTAAATGATCACAACGTGGGCGCATTTTTTTTTCTCTTAAGATATTTTGTGAATCAACCCGATCGACTTAATTTTTTTACAATGAAAATCCAAAGGTGTAAATGTATTTTTCGATTATTTAATGATATCAGGGCCGTAAATTAGAACTTGTTTAATAGGAGGCATTATCAAATGCGGGGGTCTGGGGAACGAACAGACCCCAGATGTTGAGCAGTTTCCCCATGAGGTATTTTGACTTGGTTTCAGAAAAAACTGTCAAACCTCATAATTGAAACTGCTCTCTACATAACTGATAATTTTATTTATTATACCAAATTCACATTCTGATATAAAGTTTGGTGAAAATAGTTTGAGCATTGTTAGTTTATTACCATCATTTGTCAAAGTCTTAATTTCGTTCTTAATAACATGATGTATTTTCTCATAATCGGAGAAATGATTTAGCTAGTGTTCGAACTTGGACATGAGTCTCCACAAGGTCACAGTTTTCAGATTTAAGTTCTATGGACAGCAATCTTACCCAAGTAAGAACTTTTTTTCATAAAATTTTGAACGCATTTGGAACTCATTGAACTGCATATGAATATCTAAAAAGTGAAATGTGTATATTTTTAGAGATAATATCAAATAAATTTTTTTGAAAAGGATCTTAAAGGTATAGAATGAACGTAAAAACGTTGATTAAATACGTTGTATGTATCTTGAATTTCTCGAAATTCCAGCCACAAAATTCCACGGATTCGTTGTCAAGTTCAGTAAAATTTCAGGTACATGTGCAGTCTGGGTATATAAAGTGACAAAAGCGTAACGTCATGCTGTAATTTATCGTGTTTTTTCAAAATCATTTTAAAAGATTGCAAAACGATCTGGTGACATATTTTAATATCATTAAATCAAAAATGTTCACAGCGATAACATATAATTTAAAACAAAATATGTTGACGAAATTATGAGAAATCACAATTTTAATCGAATAAAATACATCTTCTTCGTCGCTTTTTACCTCTAAATTTCTAGGTTCTCTATTAGAGACATACACTAAAAACCTTGGGTTCTATCTATAAATTTTTGAATAGATTGTCTCTAGAATCTATATATTAATGATACATGTACTATTTGTTCAATATTCAGATGAAGTTCAACAAGATTTAAATGCATACCAAATTTCGTAAAAATCCGAAATATCATAAAATTAATGATCTGTACTTCGCCTTAATAAGTTGATGCATCTTACTTGTCGATAGTGATTTGGTTTGAACTTTATATCATGTATATCGTGAACTTGTCCATACTGTTTCAACAGTCAAATTTGTGTATTCGTTTGTGATCTCTATCGAGTTTCTGCAAGAGTTGATAGGAACTGTTTGTCCTGGTTGAATAGGCATTCTCCTTGATCATGTATCAACTTAAATTCAAAGGTGACTTGGCATTTATCTTCATAGCAGGGTTCCTTATATTTCTAAGCTTACGCGACGCATTGATGAACTGGCCATCCTGATTTTACCTAGAATTGCCACCAGAATTTCTATAATCTATGATAGACTGACAACTGTTGACAAGAACAAGATTATGGCAGTACAACCGACAGGGTAAAACAAAATGTTCCTTTTCGCATTTGGAAGTATTGAAAAATTTTCATCTTGACAAGTTCAGCTTTCAATCTGCATTAGGTTTTGTTATACTAAATTCGAAATGCCATGTGACAAGTTTTTTTGTGGATTGTCAAGACGAATGCCAAGACAGTTTTTCGAAAGCATGATGAATAAAATTTGTGAATGGGATTTGACATGCATGTTTAAGAGGTCATGGGACACGATGGATGTTCTACGGTTTCAGAACAGGCATACGGTGTCAGGATAAGAACGCTCAAATAATATATCATTTTTTTTTTTCGATTATTATTTTTTTGGTCGGGTTGCAATAGGAGGCAACTGCCTTCATGCCTCCACATAATTTACGGCCCTGGATATTAGCTCTGAACATTTATTTTTCTCAAAAATGAAATTGTTGTGTGTACTGACAAACAGAATATTTCAATAAATTCCTTTAAAGTTTAGAGAAAAAAGTTTTATTTTATGTATCGAAATGTGTAACTAGTGATTATTTAAATCCCCACTGGAAGGCCTCCGACAGACTGAGTGAGTGTAAAATCATTGTTATCGATAGCCGATGACAAACAAGTTAAAGGTAAATGATTCAGTATTATTACCAACAAAAGTATTACGGTTGTCTACACTGTTATGAATATTATTCTATGTTGCTCAACGTCCAGTGGAAAATATTTCATGAATGTTCATAACGATGATCTTTGATGAAAGCCTCAGTCTGTTTAATTCATTCACAACTTTTTTTTAACTTAAATTTAAAACTTCGTCCAGTTGTTTTAAAAAAGTCCATGTCTCAGTTTATTAATATACAGATATAGAAGCTTTCTCTATATATTAAGATTGTGTATGTTTCTGTGTCGTTCTTTGACTAATGTCCACATTTCTCTCATGCCTTATAAAGATGCCTGAAATATTTTGCCACTGTACGTTAAGCAAGTAACAATCAATCAATCTTTATTCACATTAGTGTAAATATGCATGCATGTTCAATCATTTATATCGATTTTTTTTTCATCATTTTTCTTTACAAAGGCATTTATTTGAACTACTGTTATATTGTCTAAAGTTTTTAAATTAATACTTCAAAACAAATTATATTTTAGATTTTGATTCGGCCTAAAATATTTCTTAATAATAAGACTAAGTGAGTATGACTTTTCTTAACTTAAACATAAACAAGACTCGAACATAAAACATCCCCGTTGCATGGTATCAAATTACCTATATCAAAAGGATTATGTTGGATAAAACATGAGATTCAAAGTACACTGGGTTATATCTTATAAAAAGAGATAACATTGGCGATGACAAATTTGGTATTTACCTATCCAGTGAAAATATGGGACGTGTTTTCTACCAATACATTGCGAAAATCTCGGGTAGCAGGGTTTATTATCTTGTAGTTGATTGAAAAAGCCCCAGTTGATTTTATCGAGCTGTATAACACAATGGCAAAGATGTATGTCTACTGTTTCCTATTACTACTACTCAAATGTTCAGTTGCTTTAGAGGATAATTATCATAACATAATACAAAACAGTTATCAAACATTGAAAGGATATTCACAGCATGTAAACCAGACGGCTTTACTTCAAGATATCAATGCAATGAATAAAGCACTGAATGTACGGAACATATTAGACAATCTTCAGACATTTTCAGATGAGTTGTACAAGTTTTCAGAACTATCTGATAGTGTTATTATTCGAAATACCACTAATGTTAATGGTTTTAATGTCCTTCGACTTTAAACCAGAACACAGATAACAATTCTCTGCCTACAACGGCTTATGCAACTTCTGAACAAAGTGATACCTCACTTTCAAAGAATACACCAACTGTTCCCGTAACCACAGAGTCAATGTCAACAACAGTTCTACCCGTAACAATGACTGCTTCTAATTCACCAGTGATAACCAGTACAACCACACCCTTACCTAAGGTGAATGCACTCTGCTTGAACCATACTCAAAGTATTCTTGGAGGATTGTTTGGAGGAAAACAATGGGCTATGCAAAGTAAGTACATGAAGAATGCCAGTGCAATGGACAATAGAAGTAATTCATCCCGGCGAAATATACTATTTGTTTAATCTAAAGTCATGTTTTGCTAGACCATTAATTTTATTTTTGAGTTATTTTTTGCCTACGGTTGAGATTTTTGTCTGGTGAAATAACTTAGATCACTCATAACTTAAATGTAAAACATGTTATATGATCCATACCTTAAATTTGAAACATGTTATATGATCCACAAATTGAATGTGAAACATGTTATATGATCCATAACTTAAGTTTGAAACGTGTTGTATTACAGGAGACATCAACATCGTTGAAGACCGTGAGGTCAAAACTTTTCTTAAGAAAGGCCCTTAATCTGTTATAAATTGAAAACAGTGTCGTCAGGTCATTAAAGACGCTCTGTCTGCCTACTGTAAAATTGGTGTAAACGTGAAAAATCTGATAAAAATCTCTAGACAGTTATTTGAATAAAATTATGAATACTGTTGATATTCGTATATCTCATTTTAAAAACAATTCTGAAATTAATAATAGGGTTCATGATATACCCATTTCTAGAATAAAAAATAAACTCCAAGTACTCGGAAAGCGGTTTGTGTTCGTACCGGCAGACAAAGCAGCCAATAATGTAGTGGTGGTGTGACGCATATACTGCACGTAAGTTCTCCAAAACGAAATTATCAATTCTTCTACATTCAGGTCCGTACGATCCACAGAGAGTCAAAATGTAAACAAGCATATAACTGCCACTACCCAGCTTTAAGCCTCTTCCGAACATTTGAAAGTCCCGACTATGTACTGGTTACCTAAATTACACAAGCAACCATTCAAATTTCGTGTCATTTCAACATCTAGTAAGTGCTCTACTACTTACATGTCAATCTTTCTAACTACCTCCCTTACTACTATCAAAGAACTTGACATTAACTTTTGTAGTATCAATTATTTTTGGAGTGTTAAAAATTCGTTAGAGGTTCTAGATAAAATACGTGCTTTTGATGGTCCTTTTAATTCTGTTGACAGTTATGATTTTTTTACTCTCTACACTACACTTCCACACAATCTTATCAAGAAAAAATTTTCATATTTGATTAAATGGTCCTCTGAAAAATCTTTTTGTAAATTTATTTGCTGTAACTCGTTTAAAGCCGTTTTCTGTAACGAAAAAGGTAAGTATGCTAGATACACTTACTGGAAATGTGAAGATATGATTGAAGCTTTAAATTTTCTCCTGAACAACATATATGTACGTTTCGGTGATAAATTGTATCGACAGGTAATAGGTATTCCTATGGGCACTAATGCGCCCCTTTAATAGCAGATTTTTTCCTGTATTGCTATGAATCTCAGTTTATGACCAAACTCAGTAAAGACACGTCATTGTTACATTTGGTTGACACATTCAACAATACGTACCGTTATCTTGATGATATTTTTTCGTTAAATAATCAAGAGTTCTCTAAATATACTACCGAAATTTACCCAAAGTAACTTACTTTAAATATATCTAACATAAACAGCAGTACGTAGTTGTCCTTTTTTAGATTTAGACATTTCAATTTCTAAAGGGAAACTCAAAATTTACTACAAAAGAGACGATTTTTCATTCCCTATTATCAATTTTCCTTTTTAGACGGTGATGTTCCTTTGGCTCCATATACTGTGTAATATATCCCAACTTGTTCGTTATGCCCGTGTGTGTAGTGATGTCATAGATTTTAACGAACGTAATCAATGCATCACTGGTAAATTATTAAGTCAGGGATTTCGTTACCATAAATTACTTAAAACTTTTAATAAATTCTTTCATAGACACAAAGATTAAATTAGTAAATTTGGCTGTACCTGTAGAAAACTTATTAAAAACGGTATTTCACATCCTAAATTTTACGGTAATATTGTACTTAAAGCGCGGAAGTACCTATGTGGTCCGTGTGAACTCATCGAACCATTGCACAAACTTATTAGTAAAGGTTATCTTATTAATGTTGTTATAAGATCGTTGAATATTGTTTACATTGGCACAAATATCGATTTTGTCATCAACAAATTAAAACATAAGTAAATGTGTATTCTTTTCAAACGGTCTTTTGGTATGTATAAATACACAGCCACTTTTATTATCTATATAGGGATTGCTTTATCTATTATAAAATATATAACATTATACATATTTATTATAAGGTTAAATCCTAACTATCCCTACTGCCTGTCAATACTTTTATTTTGGCATTGCATAAGTCATGTCTTCTTTGACTGTCCATGGCGTTAAAACACTAAATCCCTGGGATGTGTTTGAATTGATTTTAGTCTCTGATGCATGATTTTTTATTATTAATTGTTTTTGGCTTTTAACTAGATTTCAGTAAGTGCGAGTACTTTCAAATCGTACTTTCGTGTTGATTTGACCTATTGACACAATTTGTAATGCATTGTTGTTATTCAATGTTTGCCTGTTTTTGTGTTATATCTCATCTCACTATTTTTTATATGTACCACCTTTGATAAGTGTTTAGTATTACGATTAATTTTCACTTCTGTTCTCGTACTATGAACAACAAATTTATTTTGTAAAAAATATTTCCGTACTCCCAACAAAGTTACCTGACGTGTGTACGTTATTTTATTTAACGCCTAGGTTATAGTTGTCTTTTTGACACTGTTTTACAAATTGTATTTATATTGTGTCATAGATCAAATTTATTCGTTCAGTGTTTGTTTACTTGTTTTGTTAATATTTCTTTTTGATCGAGTTAAGCCATTTCAATTGATATTTTAAAGTGTGTCATTCTATGTTGTAATGTTATGCTACTGGTTCAGGATAGGGTGAAGGTTGGCGCATGTAAAAACCCGCTGCATTTGTTTGCACCTGTCCTAAGTCAGTGGTTGTCATTTGTTGATGTGTATCATAAGTGTTTCTCGTTTCTCGTTTTTTTTTATATAGATTAGACCGTTGGTTTTCCTGTTTGATATGTTTACACTAGTCATTTTGGGGATATCTAATAAAAACACAGAGTGGACGTGGCCAGGTACGTGTACATTCCAACAACAAAAAGACACTAAGTACAGATCTGAGAGTACTCGCAGTTACTGATAGCTAGTTCAAAGCCAATAACAACTAATAAAAACAAAATCATGCATCTAAGACTATGCATGTATACATACTTTTCCAGGGGGAATAGATGACCAAAAATAAAGAGATTAAAAGTTCACAAAATACTTTACAGAAAACTAGATCTTGCCCGACACGAACCCCGTAAAAAAGGGTGTGAACTCAAGTACTACTGTGGATATGCCGTTCTTGCTCCACTAGTGTCTTCCTTCATGTTGCTCATTGCAAGTCAACATTCGGTGATTAGCCGCATTAAGTCCAGTAAAGGGAAAGTTAAGATTATATATTGTAATTTTTGAATTTGTGCTAAATTTTGGGTTTTATTGTGTTTATATCTTTCAGACATGTATATGTATGTAAAATAGATCTATAGATTTATTGTTATTTCAAAATTGTACGTTTACCAAGGACAGGCAATGTTTTGATATGTTTGTTTTTATTACCCATTTTCTTTATTCTCTAAACACAATCCAATATTAAAATGAATAGAAAAATAAAATTTTATATCAAGAGCAGGTATTATTCCAAATGTATCAAATGATCACTCTTCACATATTTTATTTTTAATTCTTTTTTTTTATAAATATGTAATTTACTTGCATAAAGACTTCATTTTGCTCGTACAAGTGATATTATATGACTTTACATGTGATATGAAAATGTATGTGTTCACAGAGCTGAAATGTCTGTAACGTTTAACAAGAGAGGTTAACTGCTGTATACTTACTTGATATGAATATACTTGGTACAGTTTTCATTTTCAGTGTCAGGTGCTTTGGGAGAGTCTTCTGCAGGTTTACTTGATACATTTTTCATTTTCAGTGTTGGATGCTTTGGGAAAGCCTCCTGCATGTTTACTTGGTAAAGTTTTTATTTTCAATGTCGGATGCTTTGAGAAAGCCTCCTGCATGTTTACTTAGTACAGTTTTTATTTTCAGTGTTGGATGCTTTGGGAAAACCTCCTGCATGTTTACTTGGTACAGTTTTTATTTTCAGTGTTGGATGCTTTGGGAAAGCCTCCTGCAGGTTTACTTGGCGGAAAATTTGCCTGGATTGGTGATTATGACGAATGCATTGGTATAGCAGCTGAGGAATTCCATGGAGAATACTGTCTGGCCAAGTTTTATGTTGCTTCTATTTCCAATCCTGTACGTAATGATTTTTATCTTCAGAATATCGTAAAAACACTTTTATTATCATTCTTACATTTTCCAAAGTCATGGAGCTTTTCATAATACGTAAAGATAATATTGAGAATGACAGTTCATTTTATTCATTTTGGAATCCAAAAAAACACGTGGCAAACGTTGTTGATGTTTGAACCAACAACGAGATTAAATTAGGTTTTTGTTACCTCGATCTGTCCGTCTATCCGTCTGACCCATATAGGTTGCATGGTGTGACCTGTGTATATATACAGTTTTTATATTCTATATTTAGCAAGATGTAAGTACATATACTTATGGTGTTAATATTCGGTATTATCAGTATTTCGATTTCCTTTAAAATTTCCACAAATGACAGAATGTTGAACTCTTGTCATTTTTAAGCATGCAGGATACATGGTTTGTCAAGCTATTTACTCTCGCAGTTTTCCAGCTAGAACTAGTTTTTCTTCTTTAAAACAAGTGTATTGCATTCTTCGTTGTTCCATTTTTTTTGTGTTATTCTAAGTGTTTGAAAATATATAAAAATTATTCAAATTCACCGGATTTCATTTTTTTTTTTTTCAAATATTCCACAAATTACAGAATGATGAACTTTATCATACAGAGTGAAATTATTTATTATGGATACATGGTGGCTCCGGCTGACTTTATGGTTATTAAGCAATGACTTTTATAATTATCCAGGGTATTTTAACATCTATCAAGACCCTGCATATTATCAATATTTTGATTTCCTATTAATTACCAGTAATGACAGAATACTTTACCTATTTTGATTTCCTATTAATTTCCAGTAATGACAGAATACTTTACCTATTGCGGTGGGGGCTTCAAATGTGTCTTTACGTCTTTTCAACATAAAATTCAGAATGGAAACAGGGAATGTGTTAAAGAAGCAACAACCTACCAAACGCAACGTGAAAATCAGTTTCTTAAATCTGATGTTTATGGAAATATAATTATCATGCAAACAAAGAAAACAATATATTGTATAGTTGACATCTGAATTTCATTTCAGCTATAATAATACATTGTACCTTCAAGCATGATGATTATAACAAAATTTCTTTGGAAGCAATAAATAGGATGACATATCAATGACAGATCACATGTTTTAACAGATTCACAGCATAAACAGATCACATGTTTTTAAAAGATTCACAGGATAAACAGATTATATGTTTTTAAAAGATTCACCGGATAAACAGATCACATGTTTTTAAAAGATTCACAGGATAAACAGATCACATGATTTTAAAAGATTCACAGCATAAAGGGGGGGGATTTATTCTGATTACGAATCTGACTTTTCTTCTAAGTTTTAATTATGAAAAAATACATAGCATTATATTATTTTACTTCAAATGATATCATTTCAGCTCACGAAAGCAAACGGAATGGAAATTAGAGTCGGGATATGTGTGCCGAATACTTGCTCGATTTCAGACATAAAAAATCTGTTCAACTCCGGTAGGTATATAATCATATTTATGCAAGGTAACTGCACTAAACCTAAAAAAACATGTGTGAACATAGATGTCGTAGAAATGATGGTTGGGTGGATTGATGTTTTACGCCTAGTGGCAAATATAACATGCATATCAAGATGTGAACATGTGAAATGATTTGAAAACTGCTTTTTTACCAGACCGACACTTTGAATTGAATTTTAACGATTAAATTCACTAGGTAATAGTCCGCATGAAGACATGTCTCCCAACCCGACATATTATTCAGACTCCGAGTTGACAAGACTTTGCTCTGACTCCTATATGCCAAAATGCTTTCGGGAAAAGCAAATTTAAGATACTTATTTTTAAGACTTTTGTTTGACATGGCCGGAAGACAAATCTATTTACTCCTGTACTCGTGACGATTACGCTACCATGGCATCTACGAGGCTGTTGCTATGGTAAGCAATTCTCAGAGAAAATGGTATTATACTTTACGTAGTTATAAGATGTGTAGCAATACTCGTAAACATACTGAAATTCATTTACAATATCACTATACAACTTGTGTATTATTTTTTTCAGTGTTACCTAGGATGTCAAATAACACAGTATTTGCAACTGGCGGAGATTTCAAGAAATCTGATCAACCTATTGATTTTAGAGCAAGAATAGCATTGTGAGTAGTTGCAATTTTTCAAAAAGCTTTATCTTTTTTGTAAATGATTATGCTTGTTTTAGAAATAAATAAACATCTCAAAGTATAATTTTACACATTTCACTCATTTTGTTTTACATTTTTTAAATCAATAGCAGTTTCAACACGTCTAAATGCTTAATTAGTTTTTTTTTCTGTTTTAAAATTATAATTACATTTTGTGCTTTTCGCGAAATAAGGAGCTGATGCATGATTGCCTATCAGACAATTTATCACCGAGACCAAATGACCTGGATGTTTACAACTATATATCACCATACGGCCTTTAACGATGAGCAAAACCCATACCGTAAAGTAAGTTATGTTTCGAGCGCTTAACCATCCCTTTACCTGGGACTGTGGTGTACATCTAACTGCACAAAATAAGAACAAATTAGAAATCTGGCAGAAAGAGCTTGACTCATGAGATCGGCACAAAGTCCACCCCCACCCCAAAAAAAAAGGGACAAAAATCAATTAAATAATTTGTAGTGCAATACGCAATATATATTCCATTCTCAATTTTATAAGACTAAAGTTAATGATAATGCCTTTGAGGTGGATAAAAGTACTAAGTATCTAAGAGCTTTCTTTCAATTATAAACATTTGGTTTCGAGTTATATTATTTGCTTTTGAGAAGTTCGTGTTGTGTTCAAATAAATTTGCACGCTACGGGATTTCCCCATCACTTGGTCTAGTTCCGCTGACGATCGGCCTCGATATTAGCATGGTGTTCTATTATCAGCAGGTTTGATATTTAATATATGAGGAGTGATGATTTCTAGCTCCTAAATTTTGTCATTGTTTTGAAACTAAGATTTAAATTTCCTCCGACAAAGCCGACCAGGGATATTAAGATGTTCTATTTCGGCTTTTTGGTTCCCTTATCGAAAAATAAGCCTTGTGGCAAACGTTTGCAGCAAACTAATCTTGCCGCAATTATTTTACCATGCAAATGAAGCTTGCGGTAAGCTTGCGGCAAACATAATTATTCACATTAGATTTGCTGTAAACTTGCCGCAAACTTTTTAATACACTAAAGTTATTTTTTTCTACTGCGTGTTTGCAGCAAACTTGCAGGAACTACACATATATACCAATGTTATGTGCCTAGACACATTCAATTTATCTCTTACAAATTAATCATAAAAATTCTCAAAAAAGAACTTCCATCCACATATACAGCCATTGCAAGAATACTTGAAACGTATCTATGATTTAGTTAATGTATTTAAAGAAATACATACATCTATTTCATTTTGAATGGGGTCATGCTCAAATGTAAATATATATATTATATAAGAAATAAAACAGATAAATCTCAAATTTGTATTGAGCATAAAACTATGGTAATAATTGCATTACAGAATTGAAATGAACCTATTAAGCAATACTGTATATATCTAATCAGTTACAAAATCCAAACTCATAATAGCTAGAGTATTTCAAACATAGTTAACTTAATTTAATGTATGATTGTGACATTAATTATTTTATTAAATCTACAGTTCTATGAATAATTTGTCCTTAAAAATTACATATGAATATCCTATATCAATGAACCAAAATGCCTCCTTGATCTCTTACATATAACATTTCTCAAACACAATGAACATGACCTAGCCCAAAATTTCAAATTGTTAGCTTCCAGGAAGTGACAGCTAGGCATGCCCAGTCAATATTGTGTAATTCTTGCAATGTTCTTGCAAACATATAGAATGGTCAAAGATTTCTGCAATCTTGCGGCAAACATTCTTTATCATCTTAACTCTTTAGCAATTCTACTGCAAACATTGTTGTTCCTGCAAACTTGCCGCAAGCTTGCAGCAAAAAGCTGAAATGTTTGCTGGAAGTTTGCAGCTGGCTGCAAACATCTGCAAACACTATTTTCTGTTTTACTGCAAACTGTTTGTTTGCCGCAAGTTTGCGGCAAACATTTCAGTTCTATAATGGTTTTCATGCTTTTAAGAGCATACGATACAGTTACAAGGAAGATGATGACGCTGCTAACGTAAAATGTTATTTTCGCGACGTCAGACTGCCACATAACGGGAAAAGATGCATTTTTCGAGTGATTTTAACCATTAGCTTGAAAACGAGTACGTGGACCCCTCTTTTAAATTTACATTCGACTTGACACTGTATGAAGATTATTTGGTCCAATTTTTATGAAGAAATCACCGATGCATTTTTTTTTAATTCAGATAAATATACAGCAAAAATGCCGTTTTTTTTTCTAAAATCAAGAAAATTTAATAAAAATGAATTATTTACAAAGAATTGTTACACAAATCAAGATCCTACTTTTTATATTCCAAATCTTTTACAAAAAACGCATGTATTTATCTTTTGAAGGAAAGAAATGTCCAAGAAACCGAAATTTTAGGTAAATGACCAAAAGTTTTACACCATTCATGTCTTAATTTAGCACATGAAGGTACATTTTTGATTCCTTATTTGTATTGATTAGGTAAAAAATAGCTTGTATGCAAATTTACGTAAAAAATCACCGTGGGATCAAAACTGTATCGTATGCCCTTAAGTGTTTTCGCTTTGTGTCGTGAATGTACATAATACTGACTATTTCATAAACCCGTGTCTTGCTAATGAAAAATTGGCATTAACCCCGCAACATTCTTTATTTGCCTGTCCCGAGTCAGGAGCCTGCATGTAGTTCAGTGCTTGTCGATGGTTCATGTCTGTCATATTTATCTTTCGTAATTTGTTTTGTGGTGGATAGTTGTCTCATTGGCAATCATACCACATATCCTTATTTTTATATTAAAGATTTTTAATTGTTTTGGATCGGAATAGCTGTTTTTGGACTATCAATCTCCAAATGTACGAGCAACCTAGTGGTCGCTTGTCTTTGGAAATTACATGTTCAAATGGTGGATTTAAAAGTGTGAAAATTTTCAGTTCACGAATTTAGTATTATACTAGAACTCAACCGCGATTTTCAATATTCGCATTGTCATTAAATACAGTCATGCTGATTATAAGGTGCACAGTTTTCTCTGCTTTCAAAATCGTTCTGTTTGAATCGATCCTGGTTTTCTAACTACAACCGGTAACTACTTGTAGATATATTTTTTGGTCATTGATTGAATTTAGTAGTGTCTATCCCTGTATAATGAAGAAGTTCAGGTGTGATTATGACCCGTGTATATAGCAAATACCAGATACATCGTTTGGTTATGCGTCTGACAGAGGCAAAACGTACAGATTAGGTAACAGGTAGCATGTACTATTGGTATCGGTATCGGATTCGACCCGGCACTTGTTAATTATTGGTAATATTAATTATGTGGAAAACAAAAAAGCCTGGAATAGTATAATTTTCAATCAACACCATTGTCCTATATTAGTTATATAACAGCCAATGAAATGACGTGGCCACCGGAAAGCCGATTATTCCGATGGATTTATGGGTAAAAACCCGCTATTGTTGTAAAAAAGGTTCTACGCTTCACGATTTTTCTAATGGATAATGCCCATACCTTTCACAGCTAAAGCATGGAAGTATATTTAAAAGTTACACAAAAGATAATTCTAAAAATTTGTTATTGATAAAATGTGTTTTTATGATGAGATTAATCAAAGTTAAAACTCGGCCCATTTTACTTCACCTCCTATTGCCGTAGAAACCATTTGATCTCCCAATTTTTGTCTTAAAACTTAGAAATATGCTAAGAAATATATAATTTTATGGGGCAATAATACTCCCAAATGTTGTTTCGTGAAAATAAGACTATTTTCGTAAAATTTGATCCAATATATAGTGTTTTTTTTTCTTCAAAATTATCAACAAATGTGGCGATTTTTTCAACTTATTGATACCCAAAGCCAGCTGTGCTGGTACTATCATTTTATCTCGTAAAACTTGGAAATGTGCGAATAAATATTCAATTGTATGGGGCTGTATTACTCTCAGATGTTATGTCGTGAAAATAAGACCAGTTTCGTAAAATTTGATCCAACAGTTATTTCTAAAAATATCAACAAAGGTGACTATTATTTTGTTATTTATACACAAAGCCAACTATGCTAATTTTATCAATCTGTTTCGTCAAAACTAGAAATTTACAAATAAATATGTCATATTATGGGGATATATATTACTCCCAATTTTTTTTTTCTTCGTTTTAGGGTGCCAAAGATGAACGAATGCAGTAACTTTACAAAAGGAGTAAAATTTTCCTAGTAAAGGAAACCTTCTGCTGGTCGTAATATTATGAATGAGCTTCATGCATCTGTTGTCGTTTCAGACTACGCTTCTCATTCAAAACATGAACCTGATTCATTTTTAAATTAAAATCGTATTGAGGACATATCAATGGTGACTGCAAAGATATATATATATATATATATATATATATATATATATAAGTCTAAATTGAAAATATATATATATATATATATATTTGATAATAAAATATTTGATGTATGACCTCGGCTCCCATTTCAATGTTGTCTTTTTATAGATTTTTTTGTTGCTTCGAGGACACACATATCCATCTATGTATGCAGTATTGTCAATTGTTTTTGTTGGTGGGTCTCTCGCTTATGTCTTCGTCAGTTTCACTATAACAAAGAGTTCCTATCAGTTTATTCAACTAGGAGTATATCTAAGTCGTAACTATTAAGATTGTCATCCCACGAAATAAAATCGGAATTTTCCATATTGCGTGCACATGAATGAAGCTTTATTCAAATGAGAAATTAATTGTAATTTTCTTAAATATTAATTCTCAATACACACTTCGATCATGAAGAAACCATAAATTTACCGACAATCATTTAAAAAACAACTCAATGCAAGCATATGATGAAACTGTCAAACAACACTTAGAAATCAAACATTTACCGACAATCCTACAGAAAAAACTCAATGCAACCCAATTAATGATGAATATAAAAATAAATAAAATTTTAATAATTTATAAATATCAAGAATAAAAACAAAGCCTATCATGATTAAAAATTAATTAACAAATAAATTAAGCTTTTTTCCACATTAATTAATTTTATATTTTGTGAATTGTATTTTTGGAAAGAGTGTGGACACCTGTGGTGTAACAACTTCTTGTTTACAAGTTGTCAATTAAAACTCATTATTTATAACATGTTCGTGATTTTCCTGGTCATCGAATAATTCAAACCTAATATACATGTCACACTGTGAAATTATGTCTCCGAGACAGGTGTATATTCAATAGAAACCCATTATGAAACTATCAAATAAAATGAACTCTGACACAATTTATCAAGTGTTAATTATTTAATATCAGTTTTTTTAATACAATATCAAATTATGTCTCTTTTTCAATAATACAAATCTAAAATCAAAATTACATTAAAATAAATAATTATATATGAACTGAAATTATTTAATTAATTATGATAAATTTAACACTGAAACAGTTTATGTTATGCTTAAACATTCGTCCTTACTTCGAGTACTTTTAATACTTTTATTAATGACTTTATTACCCAAGGAGATCTCGCGAGGTTTAACTAGTGGCCGCGTGTTTTTACGGGATTTCGCCGAGTTGCTAATCTCTTGTATTATATGTCTCTGGCTATATATTAAATTGAATTTTTTTATTTGTCGGTTTTACGTCATGCAGGCTAACAATTGGACCTCGTTATTTTAGTAATATAGATATAATACTGAAATATAGTTGAAAATTCCCTTATATGACAAAATACGAATATTCTGATAAAATCTTCATTCTACGGACTCTCAATCGTTTAACATATTTTGCTTCCTAAAAATTTGATTTCAATCGTAATTGATAAAGGTTGTTTAATAATCACGTGCTGCAGACAAAGAATCGGTATTATCCGTTTTACTAGTAGGCATGAAGACATCGAATACAAATAATGTGTTGTGATTAAGTTAATATGGAAACAATTCATTTGTAGCATTATAATAGGTGTACTTGTCGGACTTGCGATCATAGCTACCACGTACGATGTTGTTATTCAACACATATCAAAACCAAAGAAAAACAGTTGGGACGTTTCCGTTGGTCATGCTACGACATACGATTCAGCTGGTAATGGGCATGTTAATAACGGATACGAAGGCGAAAAAAATGGACCAATCAGCGATTTATCTGGCCAGGAGCATAAATATCAATTTAAAGAGCCTGATAGGTCAATGTCAGTTGAAGATCCGTCCACAACTCAGTACAAACCAGGTATAATATCCTTTAAGAAAGGTACCTACCATTCAGCTTTTGAGCGTTTTTTTTTTCTCGGAAGAAACAGTTTTGCTCCCGACTTTAATAAAAACGCATTTTTGTTTTGTTTTCAATAACATACAGGAACAAGAAATTTCACTGCAACTCAATGTGACAATTAAATTCCCCATCAATGGTAACGAAATTTTCTTTTTTTTTTTTTTTTTTACTTCATTTCAGTCAATTTATATAAACGCAACCTATCTATTAAAGATCGCTATAATAACAACGATGTCATCTATACGTACTTGGTAGACCTGGTTTATGTCTTTCGCTGACCCTAACAAACGGATGAAATATTACAGAATGACTGTTGTCCAAAAGCAACCATGCACAGTGTAGTTTGTTATATTTACTTTTCATTATTTTGGTTTGATTATCTTTTGAATAGTGTAAAAAGAAAATTACTTCCTTCTTGACATCTTCAGATTTTTTTCATTAATTTCTTTTTCCGTGAAAGCCCTTACTAACCCTCAAAACCAACATTATACCAAAAACAATAATATACCACAATGCACATAAAAAGTGCTTAGTATAAGAAACGGATATGCCGCATAATTATCTCAACTTGACTCACAACTTTACATTATTCGTCACAAAAGACCCTTCACGAAATTTCCCCTTTATGAATTAATAAATAGAATCGAATCTTTGCCAGTGGACTGTTAGCAAGGACAATATCTTTTTCTGATGGTTTGCTGCACGAAGATATATATTTATAAACAAAATTTCGATGCTTACTAATTTGAAAGTCTTGTAGCGTTTTTCTAATTTGTTGTGTCGTGCATTTGGTTAATCATCAACAGAAACAGTAAATTCAAGTATAATATAATTTGTTTGCAATCTGAGTTACTGTAGATGAACTTCAGAATACAAAAGGACTTCTGAATCACATCATTCATCCATAGCGAACTAAACTGAATTGGCGAAATTTGTTTTTTCTACCGTTCTATTCAACTAGAAACTGTTATCAGTGCAAAAGGTTTCGTTCTCTTAGTTGATATGGTCGCAAGTCATTATACAGTTAAGTTGAACTGAGTATATGTTACCATCATTCTTAAACTGATGACAATTGCATTTTATCGATTCCAACGTTCTATGGCGTCCTTACACACGAAAGTTTATAAATTCAGCAATTTTTTACTTAATATGTTTCAGGATTTCTTGGCAAGTTACTGCTGTCATTTTCTGTTTACACAAATGGAGCTAAGATATTGAGTACAAACCAAGGTTCTGGCACGCTTACAGCTGTCAACGGTATTCGGTTTATTAGCATGAGCTGGGTTATTCTAGGACACACATACGCGTTTGGCTTGTACTCAGTAGGTAAGTTTCTAGTTGAATATATATACAACTATAATCGTATACTATTAGCATAAAGATACACATAATACACAAGCTTGACTTTTTTCCCTTTTTATTGACATTTGAAAATTATCCTCCTTTGAAGATCTTCAACCAACTTTCAAGATGAAATTAAAATAGCTGTCCCTTGTATCAATATTTATTTCCCCATTATAGTCTTAAGTTATTTTATTTCCCTTGTTAAGTGACTCATTATAAACTAAGATGTTTTAAATAAACAAATATGTAATATTGTTATAGTTATAATATAAATTGTTTTAGCATAACATAATGCTCCACGTTCATATTTCCTGTGGTTCAAGCTTTTACATTTTGCTAAAACCAAAAAAAAAAGCCGCTTTGTTTTGTTGTTGAGATTTACACAAATGTATATTAAATCAGATAAATTAAACGGAAATCGTCCGATTTTCCACCGATGTGATAAATGTTTTAATAGAGTCAGAGATCAAAAGTGTTTGACACAACGAAAATAACGCTGCTATATATAAAACTTTTCAAATCATCCTGACGTTATTACTTTTCCTATTTTAATGATATAGTTATATCATACTATTACTTTTCCCATTTGAATGATATATTTATATCATATTACCCATCTATATCTAATTGTTATAATACTGAATGTATTTTCATTGCTTGGCAATTCAGCCAATATTGGTACGCTTTATGGAGCACTGCTAAAAAGAAAAACCTTCATGGCCATTAGCAATGCTGAAGTATCCGTAGATACCTTCTTCGCTTTAAGGTACGTAAGGTATTTCAAAATGAATGTAGAAATAACTAACTAGTAAGTTAAGATAGGAAAACCATAAAAGAGCAAAATATTTCAACAAAAAACAGATAGAAAAATATTACTATTTGAATACCAAAATGGCATTGTTTGTTAATAATAATTCATACGAGTTGTGAGAGAGAGGCGAAATATACCAAGGAGATAATCAACATCTGAAGACGAAAACAAACAGAAAATGCCATTGCAAAAAACGAAAAACGACCAAAGGACAAACATGAGTAAACATGGTAAACAAACCACAACATGGAAAACTAAGGACTAAGAACTAAGCAACATGAGCCCCACCGAAAACCGAGTGTGATCTCAGGTGCTCGGAAGGGTAAACAGATCCTTCCACCATTTGTGTTGCTCATATAAGTACATACCCGGTGATAAATCTAATTCGGTAGGTCTCATTCGAGGAAAATATGACGGGATTGTGGTTTCGAAAATTAGAACATATCCGTCGTCATCTGTGTAAATCGGCAAATGAGTCATTGCAAATATATCAACAAAAAAAAAGAAGAAATTAAAAAAAAATGTACAGTGCATGCTTTAAAAGACATAGATGCCATTAATGAAAATGACACAAGCTTTGGATATTTATTCCGACTTGAATGTTTCATTTTCTTAAATGTGTCAGTTTAGTTAAAAATGATCTGTAATTACATTTAGTACATTTACATTATTTTAGTGGAACCTTACTGACATACGTAGTTCTTAATCAACTGAAGAAACAAAAAGGCAAACTGAATTGGTTTATGTTTTATTTTCATCGGTTTTGGAGGTAAGAAATATCACCAAATGTTTATCCGTCAACTAAATAAATCCTATGATCGTTTGGAAGTATATACTCATTTACTGATATTATTGTTTGCCAAGCATATTTACTAATATTTTGCACTTAGTGATACATTTTACTTAAATGTTATATATAGACATAAGTATATTGTTTGTTTTGAAGGTAATGCAATTAAATTCAATGAATGAATGAATGATGAACGAAGCCCTTTTTGAATATTATATATTTGCATAGTATGATAATGAAAGCACAAATGCGACCTTTTATAGTATCCGGTATAATTTTTATTCACCAATACAGAAGATGTGTCGCGTACGAAGAAGATACATGTACATTAAAATTCATGATCAAAAACTTAGTTCAACTTAGCCATTCCTGTGCATATGTTCAAAATTGTTTCCTCTCTTTAACTATTACGATCGATATGTATGCATTATCCACCATGAAAATCCACAGTCAGTCAAAATGTGACAATCGGGAATAGGACACAATCGGTAAAATTACAGGTCTGACGATCATTCAGATGTTAAAAAAATCTTAGAACGTCATTCGTAGTTTCGATGTTTCGATGTATGTATATTTAGTCATGTTATTGCCATCATTATTATTGTGGTTATTATGTGTTGTGTAAATGTACTGTTTGTGATTGATTGATTGTTTGATTGATGAAATCTTTGCACCGCATCAGAGTAAAAAGGCTATATCGCGGCAATGTACCTTTTGGAATATATTGTTCCAAGAACATAGTATGTACTTCACTCGAATCTTTTTAAAACATACATTTGATCAACTGATGTTGTCAACAAGAGAGCAATTCTAATTCTTTTTATCGTATGACAGGTTAACCCCTCCATATATGTTAATTATGATGGTGCAGATATGTATCTCTAAATATCTAGGAAGCGGACCCATGTGGCCAACAGATGGCTTCGAAAAGAAGTACTGTAAAGATACGTGGTGGTGGAATCTATTATACATTAATAATTTCAAGACTGCTGGAGAAGAGGTAATGCTTTTAATTGTGCGATTGGATGGGATGGGGTGGGGTTGAACGGAAATTAATGGAGATGTGTGGTGTAGATCCAGGAACACGCGACTGATACGGTGCTTTTGGTCCGGGATTCGCTTTTTGTCCGCTTTTGCTTTTTTTTCCGATAATAATGCTTTTTATCCGACAATTTTGCTTTTGTCAAACACTTTTGCTTTTTGTCCTTTGCTTTCGGTCCGTTTTGCTTTAGTCCGATTATTTTGCTTTAAGTCCGACGACACTTAATAATAATTCCCAGATAACAAAAACATTTATAAAAGCTACAATAGACTTATAACTGCATTCTCTGAAGTCGCGTTTTCTCTACGAAAGACTCATCAGTAACGCTCGATTCAATTGATATATATGTAGCAAAAATGTAGAACTAAGAAAAGTTGTTAGAATGCCAATGAGACAACTCTCTACAAGAGTCCAAATGGCGATTTTGCTAGTAACTACATGACACCATATGGCCTTCAACGGAATTTGCATGTATACATTGAAATATAAAACATGATAAGAAGTCGAAAATTCTGAAAAAGTTAAAAGAAAACTGCATCTTCCTGATGTGTAAAAACACAGTAAATACATTTAGAAAATTGTCTCGTGTACCACATGTAGAAATTTATTGCATTAAAAGTCAAAATGTATAGTCAAATTGGTAAGAAAAGAATAGTGAAAATTATATGATATCAATATGTGTATTTCGCATTCGCCCATTGTTTTAAATGTTATAAAATTTTTAATAAATTGTACAAGAATCAGGACTTTCACAACTACTCTCTTTAACAAGGAGAACCAGTTTGATCTCATTTTAATGACCAGATTAATGTTTTAGCTACAAATTTATTCACTGAAACCTTACGGTATTATCCTTCACGTAAAACTGCATAAAAACCCACATTAATTTGATGAGCTTACATGCTTTACCTTGCACAAGATTCTAAGTTTTGACAAGTATAAGTTTTGATTTCATTTTGCATACCGGTAGGTGTAATCTACAAGTTAGTAACAATGATATCGTTAGTTTGTGCATGCAAATCTTCAATTACAATACTTGTATCTCAATATTTTTAAAGTTATTCTTTAAGAGCCATAACTAAGGCAAAAATCCAATAACTGAAACGAATTTTAAATAACATCAGAAACTTAAACAACTCAATCAATTAATTCAAGCCTTAACTTTTTTCAAAACAATTATTTATTTTGAGTCCTTCAACTTTGGCAAAAAAACGCTTATTCTGAACGAAATTCTACGATGCTCTGCATTTCCCTATGATAAAACCATATCGAGCTAAAGATAGACAGGAAGAAATGAGAAAACTAAGGTTATAAATTGAATTTTCAAATTGGCGTCATTTTCGGCAAAATAGTCTTGAAAGGAAATCAGTCAACTTTACCGAATAAATAATAATATCTGTAAAACTGACCATCCCTCTAAAACTAACAATATAAAAATTAGGTCAAAGTCAAATAAACACTACAAGTCAGATGTTTGTACCCCTTGGATTCTTTCTTTTTTTTTATGCATAAATCCTTTTTCTTAGTTTTACATTTTAGCTATATATATAAATATATATACAAAACCTTTGCACCTTTTGTTAGCGGTATATCAAGTTTATTGTTTTCTGTTTAGTATTAAATTTATAATTTAGATCCATTTATTACATCGGTGATCCGTTTATTTGGCAATCGTCAATGGCAGTCAGCAGGGTTTAAGAACATTTGTTGTTCGACCTGTGAGTCAAATGCGTTTTGTTAAAATATTATTTTTCACTCTTTTGGTCTTTTGGAAAATGTTGTTTGTGCTGTATATATATGTGCGATTTTTATCCAGCGCAATCATAGAACGCCAAAACCGCAATTTTTATACGTGTGCATGCAAAACAAATTTCTTGTTAGAGGGGTCTAGATACAGCACAAACAACATTTTCCAAAAGACCAAAAGATATATAGATACAAGTCTAAATTGAAAACAACGTTCAAACTAAATTTAGACTTTATATATATATATATATACAAGTCTAAATTGAAAACAACGTTCAAACCTATGATTGGGTTGGATAAAAACATATATACAAGTCTAAATTGAAAACAACTTTCAAACCTATGATTGCGTTGGATAAAAACATATATACAAGTCTAAATTGAAAACAACGTTCAAACCTATGATTGCGTTGGATAAAATCAGCAATTTTTTTACGTGTGCATGTAAAACAAATTTCTTGGTAGAGGGGTCTAAATACAGCACAAACAACATTTTCCAAAAGACCAAAAAAAGTGAAAAAGTATATTTTAACAAAACGCATTTGACTAACAGGTCGAACAACGGATGTTCTTAAACCCTGCTGACTGCCATAGGCGATAGCCAAATAAATTGATCATCAGATGTAAAATGGATCTTAATATTAATTTAATACTTAACAAAAAAAACAATAAACTTGCGGATAAGATGGTATACCACAAACATGAGGTGCAGAAATTTTGTACACCATATATATATTAATTGAATCGAGCGTTACTGATAAGTCTTTTGTAGTAAAACGCGAGTTTGGAGAATACAGTTAAAAGTGGTATATTTTATAAATGTTTTTATGATCTGGGAATAGACATTAGACCGAATCTTAAAATTGAGCAATATTTTATGAAACTGAGCTCAAGGTCGGATTGACATTTCTTGTCGGAAACGTCAATTAAATCTAGCCTATGTCTTATAGTTTCTGAAAAACCAATGAGAATTGATCGAAAAATGACGGAAGTTAGGGCAATTTCAGTTTAAGCAACTTTATATTAACTAACAATGATCGTTCACAAGTAGATCATATCAAACTAATTTAAGCAGAAGACTTAACAATTGTCGTCGCCGGAAAAGCAATCCCTAAGTCTAGCTTTCAGCTACTTTTTTCGCCAAACTGATATGTACAGATATTTATGCAACTTTATATTGAATAACAATGATCTATCACAAGTAGATCATATCAAACTAATTAAAGCACAAAACTTAACAATTGTAGTTCCCGGAAAAGCAAATCTTAAATAAATATAGCTTTCAGCTACTTTCTTCTCAGGCGAGACAAAAACCATATCGCCGTATTTGCATCCCTATGTTTCGCATTCAGGGGCTTTCTTCTCAGGCGATTTTTTTCAAATATAAAGATATATTAATAATGCTCATTATAACGATCGTCTAGATATTTTCGAATACTTATTTTTAATATACGGTTATTTAAATCATGCTTGGCTTTACCAGCGGTAAATTCAGAACAAATTAATCAGTAAAAAACAGATACTCCATATACCACTCATTTATAGGGAGGAATGAGGTTTGTATTTATTTCAAATATGTCATTGAGTTTCGAAGTTCAAACGGAAGCTTCAAAAATGTGCCAATTTAAACAAACAGCAAATCGGACAAAAAGCAAAAGTGTCGGACAAAAAGCAACGGACAAAAAGCAAAAGTGTCGGTCAAAACTCAAAACGGACCGAAATCAACGAACAAAAAGCAAAAGTGTCGTAATAAAAGCAAAATAGTCGGGAAAAAAACAAAACGGACCGAAAGCAACGGACAAAAAGCAAAAGTGTCGGACCAAAAGCAAAAATATCGGACTAAAAGGAAAAACGGACCAAAAGCAACGGACAAAAAGCAAAAGTGTCGGACAAAAAAATTCTCGGACAAAAAGCAAAAGCGGACAAAAAGCAAATCCCGGACCAAAAGCACTGTATCATGCGACCAAAAGACAAACAAAAATCAAAAGATTTCTAGAGGTCAACATTCTGTCTTCAACAGTAGACCAGTGTATATGCAATGTGTCAAACTCTTACTGTATAAATCGTCCCAGTGTAGAAACGTTGTGAATACAATTAAACCATCGTCAACGGAAGAATTTTCTAGCTTTCTTTTCTAAACGACATTAAATGAAAACTTCCAGACTTCATCTAGTATAGTTGATTGAGGATGTAGTGTAGGATTAAAGAAACAACAGACACGGCTTCCTCCGCCACATTTTTAGACTTATACCTCGAATTTGACATACACAGTCATCTCAGTACCAGAATCAATGACAAACGAGACGATTTTAATTTTCAAATTATCAATTTCCTCAAATATATTAAATTATTGGTGTTGTCAAAACGTATCCTCCATTAATACCTTTTTTCATTTTACACCGTACCTTCAATAGGCCTAGTAGAAATATATTGCAATCAACACTCCTAGTTTTTTTTAGAAATATACCTATATATTGTGAAGGATATAATTGATGGAACTTTATTTAAACAACAGCAAATAAAACTGCCATAACATGTTGATACTTAATTTCGCTAGTCTCAAGAATGTGAATACCTTATAAGACATAACAACAGTAATATTAAAATAACATACCACATTCTATGACATATCTTTAATACATTGACAAATATTTAATATTGAAATATATCATATTATAAAATGATTATATAATACACAATATGCGTAGTTTAAATGCATATGCAGTTAAAACAAAACAATTGTATTCAACATTTCAGTGTTTTGGTCATGCCTGGTATTTGGCAAATGATATGCAGTTTTATGTTATAAGTCCACCTATTCTGCTTGCTCTTTATCAGTAAGTACATATTATTTGATATCACACCTAATTTTCCTTATTTTCCAACGTCTTTAATAGTTTCCAATCTTTCGCACCTTTCCTCCCTTTTATTAGTTATAGTAAAAGCTCAATGATCAGTTAATATTGATATTTAAAGATCTTCGAACAAAAAAGGGATGTTGAGGTCACCGAGCCCGAAGGTCGAGGGGATTTGAACACCCTTTTTTGGGAGGTCTTTTAATGTCAATATTAACTTAATCATTGAACTTTTACTGACTTACAAACCATCAGAAATATAAGAAAAGTACACAAAAAAACGCTTGCAGAAGCCTTATTCCTCTGAATTGGACGAGTCTAAATATATCCAACTCAAATGATAGTTAAACATTACTCAGACTAATATAGACACATAACAGTTACATAATTGCATTGAAAACGGACCGATTAAATTGCATTACATCATTTAATTATTTATTTATTATATTTTTTATCATTAAAAAGACCATAGGATAGTTTTATAAAATCAAGGGGTAAATTTATTTTTTTGAGTTCCAACTTCAATATAACGATTTTCTATTTTATAAATGAGGAAATTAAAACACTAAGCAGACCTCATTTACAACTGACCAATGAATGTTCTGCACCAAAACTTCTTGTTATAAATATTTGATGTTTTTAATCTGTCAGTAATCATGAAATAGATTCGTAAAGAACAGATCAAATGAAAACAGTAAGTAAACTCTTCCAACAATTAGCTATTTAAACAGCTTAAGATTTGTTTCACAACTTCTAATCGAACAGACCTAGATGCATAAGGTCCTTCACAATATCCATGTTTTACTAAATGTTCATTTTGGTTTTGATTCTTTAATTTTCCTACACTACGTTACATGCAAATGCTAAATAGTTAGTGTTGTCTGTTCAGTCCAATTAATTAATAAATCGTGTTTTGTTTTGTTTTGTTTTGTTTTGTTTTGTTTTAAGAAAAAACTATGCATGTAAACTCTAATGAATAAAAACATCTTTAGCATCAAGTTATTTGAACTAGCTGTCAGTAACTGTGAGGACTCTCAGATCTGTACTTAGTGTTATTTTGTTGTTGGGATGTACAAGTACCCATCCACGTCTACTTTGTGTTTTTGTTAGATGTATTTTAATTTGTATCCATCTGATGAGTTATGCCTTTTTCAACTGATTTTTATAGTTTGTTCATATGGTGTACTGTTACACCACTGTCCCAGGTTAGGGGAAGGGTTTGGTGCCATCTTACTAGTCAATTGGTCTATTGTGGAGTGTTGTCTCAGTGACAATCATACAGTATCTTCTTTTTGGCTCGATCAAAACGTGAATAGCTGAGATATTTTCGCAAGGTTGATCATCATTCTTAAATTGAAATACAATGTATTATATGAAAACAAACACTTTTATTTTAGTTGTCCGTCGTTCCCGTTTCACGTCTAAGTGTAGCATAAACAAACACTATGAAAAAAAAACCTTTAAATTTCTTAGTTTTAAAATCGCCTGACAAAATCATTTATCATAAACCGCAATTAAACCGTAGATAGGAACCATAGGGAAATATTTTTTTTATAAGTGTTCAGTTAATATGTGGTTAATTGCAAAACCATAAAAAGTTTTCACTATTATTGAGTGATTTAAATGGAAATTTTACATTATAGCATTTTATAAGACTTGTCTTCGTGTATTTTGTACCTGGAATAAGTTATGAAGTTGATTAATTGTTGTTTGCTTTACGCCCAGTGGCAAATATTTCATGCATGTTCATGACGAGAACACATAAACTTTAAATACAATATGTAGGTCTTGCAATAGAAGGTCGACAGTGAGATAGGACGTGAAAATTGGAATACCACTGGAAACTGAGAAATTTCGCCTTGCAACAGCTTGCCATATCCGGCCACATCTAAACCCCTTAAATAATTGGTGCAAGAGTATCTAATTTTGCAGAGAGCATTGATCCATGAAATTCGTACTGAAGTCGGTCACCAATATTTACGTGTTGTTTCTAATATAATTAACATATCTGATTAAAGTTATCTACATTTAGCTCGCTTTAGAACTGTGGAAATTTTGTGAAACTGTATGTATTGTACATTAGTTTTTGGTATGATTTTCCTGGTTTGTTTCGTGGGTGTGTTCACCTCGAGAGCGGAGGTCGTTGGTTTGAATCCCGACCGGGTCAAACAAGACGTTAAAATTGGCTGTTTCGACGTTAAAGTAGCGCACTTAAGAGTAAATGCACATACTTGTCGGTTCGGAGTCAAGTATGTTTCCGGCTAGGGTAACTATTCTTCCTGCGAACTAATATCTGGTGAACTTGTGAACCGGCTCAGCGTGTCGGTCTAGTAAAAAGCCGGGTTAATACCCATATTATATTTACATGTTATCGTCCTGAATATTCATTTAATATACCGCTGGACGTCATCCATTACCATCAATTATTCTACCGTTATACTATACAGTGAAGTGTTTTTCTTCTACTGGTTTATATTACAACTTCTTTAATTTCCAACGATGAAAATCAAAAAAGGGCAAGTGATATTTTTCAATCAAACACTCGTGCCTGTTGGGATATCTTTCACTTTAAATAATATTAAATCAAATGCCCCTGTTGGGATATCTTTGACTGTGCCTGTCCCAAGTCAGAAGCCTGTAATTCAGTCGTTGTCGTTGTTGATGTGTGTTCTTTTACGTTTATTTTTTTGTACATAAATTAGGCCGTTAGTTTTGTCGTTTGAATTGTTTTACATTTGTCATTTCGGGGCCTTTTATAGCTGACTATGCGGTATGGGATTTGCTAATTGTTGAAGGCCGTACGGTGACCTATAATTTCTGTGTCATTTGGTCTCTTGTGAAGAGTTATCTCATAGGCAATTAAATTACATCTGTATAACTATAACAAAAGACTATGTTGAATCTTAATATTTTGATTTTTCCGTGTCGTTGGGTTACTGCCGCATTAATGTATACCTTTATCTCATTTTATTAAAAAAAAAAAAGGATTGACTTTGGTATAGAAATATTGACATCTCTGGATTTCCCCCGTCCGACAGTATATCCTTGCTAAAGGGGTGCGTCAGTTTGGCTGTTCGGATATATAAATACGTAGCTTCGTCCGGTCGAAATAGAAATGTCGTATATTCGATACCTTGTGTGGTAAGAGTTTCACGCTATCTGCACTTTAAAAAACCATTTGAATAACTCTTACAGGGGGAAATACGATCTACGCACAATCTGTAAATAACAACTTATGCCATAATAGAATAAAGTGTAACAATGATCAAAATCGTAAGATAAGCTATTACCCCCCTTTTTTTCTTTCTCCACGGTAGACGAATGCCAAAATACAAAACGACATGAATTTACGATAACGACCACTGTAAGTAAATGAGATCTGGACTTACTTTTTAAATAGATTCCTATTGCAGCCAGTATTTCCAGGTTTCGGACAAGTTGTATTTCCACTCAAATACCGTTTGATTATTGAAAGGAGATATTAAATCAACATAAAAGCACTTTGATTCTCTGAAATTTTAAATTATGGTCTTCCGATGCCTGTTTCTTTCCCGATCCTTTTTTGGAACCCCTGATTCTACGAAGGCGTGTCTATTCAGTCATGCCCGATTAACTTTTAGTAAATTGAACCTCAGCTTAAAGACCTACATCGGGTTAATAAGTTCGAGGTACAATAAGTAAACAAAAGAAATCCTTTATGAAATGAGATCGTCCCAGGTATCTTAGACCATTATTTTGCTTTGAATAACAAAGGAAAATGCACGAATAGGTTTGTAAATACCTGTATTGTTCCCGTCGTGCATTTGTCCATAGGTTTTTTTTTTATAGAGCACTAACCACTGTAATTGGTATCTTGCTTGTCTCTAATCTTTGTTGGGCTTATATGGTTTATTGGTATATCACATGTTTATAGGAACTAATTGAAACTGCAAAATGTAGACCAACTGTGGATCCCGAATCTCGTCCGGTCGAAATAGAAATGCCGTATATTCGATACCTTGTGTAGTAAGAGTTTCACGCTATCTGCACTTTAAAAAAACATTTGAATAACTCTTACAGGGGGAAATACGATCTACGCACAATCTGTAAATAACAACTTATGCCATAATAGAATAAAGTGTAACAATGATCAAAATCGTAAGTTAAGCTATTGCCCCCCCTTTTTTTTCTTTCTCCATGGTAGACGAATGCCAAAATACAAAACGACATGAATTTACGATAACGACCACTATAAGTAAATGAGATCTGGACTTACTTTTTAAATAGATTCCTATTGCAGCCAGTATTTCCAGGTTTCGGACAAGTTGTATTTCCACTCAAATACCGTTTGATTATTGAAAGGAGATATTAAATCAACATAAAAGCACTTTGATTCTCTGAAATTTTAAATTATGGTCTTCCGATGCCTGTTTCTTTCCCGATCCTTTTTTGAAACCCCTGATTCTACGAAGGCGTGTCTAATCAGTCATGCCCGATTAACTTTTAGTAAATTGAACCTCAGCTTAAAGACCTACATCGGGTTAATAAGTTCGAAGTACAATAAGTAAACAAAAGAAATCCTTTATGAAATGAGATCGTCCCAGGTATCTTAGACCATTATTTTGCTTTGAATAACAAAGGAAAATGCACGAATAGGTTTGTAAATACCTGTATTGTTCCCGTCGTGCATTTGTCCATAGGTTTTTTTTTTTATAGAGCACTAACCACTGTAATTGGTATCTTGCTTGTCTCTAATCTTTGTTGGGTTTATATGGTTTATTGGTATATCACATGTTTATAGGAACTAATTGAAACTGCAAAATGTAGACCAACTGTGAATCCCGAATCTCCATTTCATTTCTAAAACATAGCGTCAGCAGTCCAATGGCACAACCAAATATGTATGCTAAGTATTTAGCATGCAACCATGAGTTCATCTCTCGAATAAAAAAGTACTCAAATCTTCAAAAAAGTATACATAAATTAAGGCGGCAGTAGTTTACTGATTTTCAAAGCCGGCAAATCGAAAACGGGGAGACAAATCAAGGTAACAAACAATCACTTTAGGAAATGGCATGAACTTCAAAAGGAGAGAGATCGGGTCGACAGGATAAGCGGCTCCTGCTATGTATGGATCACCTGCCATGATAATCCACTCTCAGTCAAAATTTCACAATCGGATATAGAACACAATCGGTAAAATTACAGATTAGACGACTATGCTGATATCTAAATATCTAAGACCGCGAAAATATGTGGCTAGTGAGTTTAGACACCTACACATTGTATTGGTCAACAAATTCTTTGTGATGGCCGAAAAATTATTATTCGTTCATTCTTACTTCTCATAACTCTGTTGGAAAACATAGCTTTAAAGATTGAAAACTAAAGAAAATTACCTCACTACGTAAACACAACGTGGTTCTGAAATAGATTCCCGCTTTTGGCACTTTACGATACTTATACGATATGAATTGCAAATACTAGAATACAATTATATCATTTAAAACCAAAAATACATCAGACAAGAGTGCTTTTTACCGACAAACAATATAAAAATAACTACAAAAAAACAAATATGCTAGTATGATTGAATGAGTGTTGCTTCCTTAACTATGTACTAGTAACTCATTCTAAACATAAAGATGATTGTCAATCAACTGAAAATTACAAACCTTCAAAATTACTTATTTTTTAAATTAAAACATATATAGTTCGTAATACCTGAAATTCTAACAAAAGTGGTCTTACTTTCTACATAGCGTTTACTTTGCCCCACAAAAGTTATAAACATAACAACTAAAGAAAAATGAGGATAATAAAGTTATCTAGATATTGTTATTATATCAATCAACTTAATTTAGTAAAACTAATATTATTGTTAAATAGGTTCGCAAAAAGTATTCTTTATTTTCAGTTCTAAAATAGCTGGGACTATTGTTACTCTCGTATTATGGATAGGAACAGCCATAGCAACAGCAGTTATTTCTGTGCAGAAGGACCTTCGTGCAAATCCATTGAGGTGAATATTAAGAAAAAATTTATTTTCGTTAATGACCATTTTCAATATAGATGCATCTTTTATCATCGGAAAACAGTCCGTTTATTAGAGAAACCAAAGTATCCACTTTGAATTTCCCAAAAATATGACCGTATAGAACTACTGACTTGATTGCAAGCAGTATAGTTAAACACAGAATATAATTTTACACTCCTGACTTTACAGCGAGGAAATATCCGCGCAATTTCCTGACATCGTAGAAAAACATTTCTTATATACAGAACTTTGAGATCACATTCAGATCTAATCAACCATTTCGTAATAGGAGGTTTTTTCATTAATCTTCTATGTTGCTCATTGTGTCTCACAGAAGCGTATAACTGACTATTTTTACGTTTCCAAAACAAATCTAATACTCAAACTCCTTCATGTATAAATGACATTTATACGTCTTTTAACGTATACTTTGTATACATTCGTCCTCCATGGTCCATATATCTACTGTTCAAATGTTATAATTCAGTCAAAGTTTTTTTCGTAATCCATGCATACTCATAAATGGTATTAAGACCAGTCAAGACGTCCAAGTTAGTTACAACAGTACATCATTTTTGAACTTGAATTGCAATTTTGATCTCATTCAATTTGCAAACTTATCCACTACAGTTAATTCAGTACTGTTTCGACCACATAACTGATTATTTGAAAACCGACAGAACAGAAATGGACTGACTGCAAACCAAATGTTTAAACAGTACAAAATTTACAATCGGAAAATGTCTGAAAAAAGATTAAACTCTTTATGATAATCAAAGTTACAGGTTCAAAATTTTGCAGATGATGTTTAGATCAAAATAGCTGATAAAACTAAAATTCATTTACTAGTGTAACATTTAAATAATGCATTACTATTTCCGAATCGGTATTTTTCTATAAAAGAGAGGCCAAAGAAACCAAATTGATTATCAAACTCTCAAGTCTAAAACAAAAATGCCATTACAACAAACGGAAAACAACGAAAAGACAAATAACAGTATGCAAAAAACAACATGGAACACTTAAGATTGAGCAACACGAATCCAACAAAAACGTGGGTGATCTCAGGTGCTCCAGAAGGGAAAGCAGATTCTGATTCACATGTGGCAACCGTCGTGTAGCTCATGTAAGTACAAACAAAATTATATGTCTAATTCGGTAGATCACATTCGAGAAAAAGAATAACGACAATTGGAACATATCCGTCGTCATCAGTAAAACAGATTTTCCATAACGGTCAACCAACTCGTGATGACATCCGTAACATTTTTTAAAGGTATGATTTCAACTTCACCATTTGGAACTCTTAGTTTTAAAGCTTCCTTGATATATTTGTCTAAATATCTGTCGTGATAATATAAGCAATCTAAATTTATCAACTTAGTGTATACTTTTTTTAGTGGAGGTGATTATTTTGATGCTTATTATCAAATGCCGCACTGTCGAATTGGACCATACCTGGTTGGAATGTACACAGGCTACATTCTTTACACAACGAAATGCAAATGTAAAATGAATCAGGTAAGACAGTTTGAGGATAGAGGCAATTAAAATTTCCTTTACACCACAATAGTAATACTTTTTCCATGGTAGCATATATTTTAGATTAAGATTAACACAATATGCTTATATGGAAATATTACAATCCTGTTGATGATAGCATGGCACAAAACAAAAGCTTATGATGTGTTCTAGTAATATAGGTTAGTCCGTGTACAGATTAGTCTCGCTCCTTTTCGATTTTGTTTGTTGCCTTGATTTGTCTCCTACTAATCGATTTACGATACTCGGCTAGTTTTTGTGGGAACAGATTGGGATAGGCTAAGTCTTACATAACCTACACTCAACATCAGAATTAGATTTAGTTTGTGCAATGTCTACTTTGAACGTTATATATATACGTAATTGTGTACAAAAAAATTACTGAAATTAAAACCAAAACACTCGTTGCTAGTTTATCCAGTAAAGTCACGTTTACTTCATGTTTTTGAGTTTAATACGAATAAACAAGACCATTACACAGGTAAACCACAAGTTAACTTGCTGTTTAGTTATTAGCTTTTATTTACATTTATATGAAGCATATTACTGATTTGAATCATTTCAACACATATCGTTTGTTTTAAATAACATTAACGGTACTAGTTTTACTGCACAGGATGCGCATTTTGACAATAATTTGTACCGTAAATGGTACATTTAATGTTTCTTTAGTGATGCTCGAGGAATCAATATTGGCATTCGTGTTTTTAAAAACAGGAACAAAAAGAAAGAATGCACAATTAAGGGCCACTCTAAATCCCTCAGGTGAAGTATTAAACAATGTAGTCAATGTCCTTTTTATATCAACAGAAAACATATTTGCATATTTCTAAATCTTGACAGATTTCTTGGTCTTTTTATGGTTCAAGATGTTAAAAGAATAAAGTTTTTATTGTAATAAAGGGATTACATTGTGATTAAACTTTTAAAGCTTTCCTCTAAAGATAAAGTATATTTTTCCAAAAAAAATCTATGATTACACATCGACCATCAACGTTTGTATTACATTTTTAACATCACTGAAGATATTTTACTTGTCGAATTGGGCATCTAGTGCAGTAAAATTGTTGCCATTCAATTTTATTTCATAAAACCTAAAGAAATAGGCCATGCACTGCATTTAATCTACCATCAAATGAAGCTGCCGAAACTGCTCTATACTTATATATACTGCCTTCTTTTTTTTCAGTTTGTAAATTTAACTATATGGGCGGTGTTTGCTGCGTCAGCTTTAGCTGTACTTTATGGTATATATGACGATATAAATGGTGATCAGTTATCCATAGGTGTTGCTGCACTGTACAATGTCTTACACAAAACAGTCTGGGGTGCTGCTGTCTGTTGGGTGATATTTGCATGTGCTACTGGAAATGGAGGTATATTGCTTATTATATGTTAACACCATAAGTGTGGCCCTGATTAAAATAATTGAGAGCAGTTGGAATTGTCAATGGATTATTCAAAACCTTAAATAAAACAAAAATAGTTGTTCTAATATTCTGTCGCTAAACAAATCAATCGGACAAGAACAAATTAATTCGTTTCACCTGAAACCATAAAATTATCAAGATAACACTTATTAGAACAGGCGTGGATACTCTGGCAGGGCAAAGTGTATTACCTGAACTGGACTCTTGGACCGGACTGGATTGGACTCGACTGTAGACTGGACTGGACTCTCGCATGTTGTTGTTTTTTTACTAACATGCATTTTTTTTATTTGTTTATATGTTATCTTCTGTTTATTACAACTGTACTTTATACTTTTTTTTTATCAATAATGGCATTTTAATTTATAATCTTGTCTTTCAATAGAAGTTGTATTAACTAATGAAATTCGACCTTAGAACAGATGTTTTATATCTATGTAGGTACAAATTGGAATGTCAGCACCAATTTTAGTATATAAAGCAGATAGAAGGACAGATAAATGACCCTGTATTGTGTATTGTTATGTGTATAATACATTTATCCCCTTATTTTATTTTATTTCTGAAATTAATTTATAGTGTGGTCTTTGTTTCACATAAAAATGAAAAATGTTTAAGGGCCCATTATGAGAAAAGTAATATTTAATAATTGAGAGACACTAATTTTTAAGTTAAAATTTAAAAGCTATAACTTTTAAGATATGTCTTCTTTATTATTTTAACTGTATCAATATGACATGAGTTTTTAGTTTGGGCACACGTTTATATAAAGCTGTGTATCTGTATATTATAAATCGTTAGAATGACACTCAGTTTCAGAGGTTTTTCATGATTTCCTGCATCACGTTTCATCAAGCTATTGTTTGGTTGTTTTTTTTTTTTTTTTCTAATTTATATTGTCTGAGGCTGACATTAGAAGTACTGTTTTTCTGATCATAGCATTTTCTTTCAATTGTGTTTGCATACATTGTCAGACAATTTAGAAGTGCTAAGTTCAATTACTTTTATTCAAGACAACTTGGAGGTATTGAAAGTTATTGGAACTTATATATTATTAAATGTTTTGAACTCGGAAAACTATCAATATAGTATAGATATGTTTATATGTAACCAACTAGGAATATTTGCATGTTATTTTTTGATATAATCTTTTTTATTAATGCTTTTGCACAAGTGCTTATGACTCTGGTCTCGATTGGCTTAAGATCGTAAAATAAGTTGATTATATCCATAAATTTACAGTACTGCTTGAAAAATTATTTTTGTCTGTCCTATCTGCTTTATACAATAAAATTGATTTTGCCATTCCAATCTGTAAGTTAAAGGGCACTAGCTGTCAAATTGAAATTCACCGATTTGACTCAAATTCTCATATTTGATTTATAACCATGTGAAATATATATCCAAATTATAAAAAGTCTAAAATAAACAATGAACAGGGCATGGGCTCGATAATATGTAGCTTCGTTTCGTATGTATTTTAGTCTTGACGCCATCTAACTAACTATCGAGTTGAACTCCGAAGACCTTCGATGGTCATTTGAGCGATATAAATATAGATATAGATATAAATACAAAGCGAACACGTGCAATTGGATTGTTCTAGGTCTGTTTAATTTCATATTATAGATTAAAATTATATGCTAATCATCGTTTTGACCTGTATAAGAATGATTTTTTGTGGATCGAATCAGTCAATCAAATGATTTACCTTTGTTTCACTTTCAATGTTGACATTCTTTTCCTTTGAATAACCGAACATGCACACTGCATGCGTAATCCATCTCTGGGTAAGGGGATAAATTGAAGTTCACATGAATACGGATCCAATGAGGTTGAATTATTCACTTGCAAGTGAATAATTCATCATCAATGTTTCTTAGCTTAAATGACAAAATTGAACCCTACTGGCTGCTGAAAGCGAATTATTATTTCACTATTTTATTTTCAATCAGGATTGAACAAAAAAAAAATCATACTTTAGAATTTTTATATATCTCGTAGCTAGTGCCCCTTTAATAGACATAAGACATCTGTTCGGGAGGTCGAATGTCATCAACTTATACAACTTCTTTTGATAGACAAGATTATAATTTAAAATTCTATAATTGAATAAAAAAGCATAAAGTACAGCCGTAATAAACAAGAAGATAACAAATAAACAAATGAAAAATTAAGTGCATGTTAGTCCAATCCAGTCCAGTATAAGAGTCCAGTCTAGTCCAGTCCAGGTAATACACTTAATTTGCCCTCTGGCAGTGTGAGCAAGATCAATAAAATACAGAAACATGAGGGACAAAACTTTTCAATATTTTCAAAAATGTTGCTCTGGATACTACCTTAAATTTTGATCACCAAGAAGCTTTTGTCCAACTTTCGTATAGTACCTTGAAGGTTTGACAAATTTATCAATGCGTTAAAACTTTAAACTCTTGTATGTTAACATTACTTGCAAAACAAATAAGTCCATTTATTAGTAAAATAGGGGAAAATAAAAAACAAAATATAAACAAATTCGAAAATGTTGCTACTGATACAGTCTTTTGATTTCAAAAGGCTACTGTCTATGTTTAGAAAATTCCATGAAAAGTTGACAAAGTTATTGATGTCCCCAAATAATGATGAAATATAGACGTAATCTGAATGCTACTACATGTAAAGAGGCTTTCAACCCATGTGGGTTTTCCATTTTGAGAAGACACATACCGGATAGCTGTTCAGATTAATCTTAAGAAACTTAGTTGTTCCTTAATGCAAACAAACAACATGGTGGACGTAAGAGTCGAAAAAAAGAAGTTAACATCTGGTCGATAGTAAAGGTCATAAGATGGTTCGAAAGAAAGCTTTTTTTATCAAAAACCAGAACACTAAGCTTCAAATAATTGGAACAAGGAAACAAAACACGACACAAGAATTTCACAGTACACTTACACTTCAAGATATTGTTATGTCTAGCCAAACACTTCAAACTGTACAATATATTTTGTTAAGTCATATTTTTTAGAATCTTTCTTAAGAATGTAAGACACAATTTATCAATGCATTTCTTTATTCCAGGTTTCGTAAATACAATTTTGTCCTGGAAAGGATTTGTACCTTTGTCTAGATTAACGTACTGTGCCTACCTGATCCATCCACTTGTTATGTACTTTTACTACATATCACGAAAACAGTTGTTGTTTTGGGATGATCATGAAGTGGTAAGGCTGATAGTTTCAAACAAGATATTCAATTTGAACAATATCTTTGTCGAATCAACAGTTTCGTTAAAAGTCAACATTATTGTTATATGGTCAAAGCACTTTTCAAGAAATGCCGTCATTAGTATGAATTAAAAAATATGAGGGATATATGTTAAAGAGTTTTAAAAAACAAAATGACATAAACTAAGAGACAACAAGGAGTTCAATATATGCGGTCTTCAACAATATGCATGTGTCCATACAATTATAACTATATTAAAGTCGTCAATAAATTGATATTATCAAAGATCTGCCATCAACTAAAAATGACAAATTATTAAAATATAACTCTGTACAACTACTGGCATTACTTTGGACCAGTATTTGCACATGAATATAAATTATAGCAGGGATGACTTAAGGTACATATGAGAACGTGCAATACAAACGCATAACTATGGTATTCGAGTGCATGGCCATCGAAAGAACTAAAAACGATGCATTACAAAGTTTAATTATATATATAAATGTTAACATATTTGATACATTCAATTATGTTTGGTTTTCTTTTATTTCTTAGATATACGAATTTTTTGCACATCTTGGGATGGCTTATGCAGTTGCATTTGTGGCCTCACTGGTATTCGAATCACCAATGATGGGATTGGAAAAAGTGGTGTTTAGGAAAGACAAGAAGAAATAAGAACTTTGAAAATGAATATGAAAGTATCTTATTAATAAAATGTATATTAATTAGTGTCAGTATACGTTGGGTGTTTTTTAATTTACTTTTCAAGGGAGTCTGGATTGGAAGGGGGTTTTCATTTCAGTATTCTTTAATTTTATGTCATCTTTCTTTATTTTTTTTATTCTGAGCACTCCATTATTCTCAATTCAATTTTTTGGTAATTTTTCGGGTTTTTTTTATATTTCCCCCAATATTCTCTATTTAGTAAACCCACAGAAACACTGTAATATAGCTACAAATGGCAAAAACCTATTACTACATTAGTTTTGTAAGTTAGCAGAAGCTTGGGCGTCTACGTTATAAGAAAGATTGTATTCAAGAAACGTTCAATAGTGCAATACTGGTTCTAATTTCTTATCATGTACTTTTTGAAATTGATATTCCTAAACATACTTATTACAAACCTTTAATCAATCAGGACATCGTTAATTTGTGGCTTTTGACGTATATTTTTCCTTTTGAAAACTTTTCATCTCGAGTAAACCAACTCCGGCATGATGAATATAAAAATTAGGAGATATGATATGATTTTCAATGGGACAACAATTTGATGATCTTTATCTTTTTATCTATTATGTCTGTTTGTTTTGCTCACACATTGTTGTCAATATAATGGAATTCTATGCGACTGTCATACAAGTGAGAGGTTTAGCTAGCTATAAAACCAGGTTTAATCCACCATTTTCTGCATAAGGAAATGCCTGTACCAAGTCAGGAATATGAAAGTTGTTTTCCATTCGTTAGATGTGTTTGAGGTTTTGATTTTGCCATTTTATAAAGGACTTTCCGTTTTGGATTTCCCTTGGAGTTCGGTATTTTTGTTATTTTACTTTTTACCCGCTACACTTTGAAGGTACCATTGTTTTGGTATTTGATTGATATGAATACGTTTAATGTTATTTGTTTTTTTCACCTACAACATGGTTCTGTAAGACATTTATTTGACTTCTCAAATAGTATCCAAATGCTCCTTCTTTTTTCACTGTTTTCTCTACTTGTTTACCTGTCATGTAATGATTCTAAAATTTATTATTATTTTAAAATATTTTTGACATATGTTCATCATTATGCACTTGCAGTCATCTTGACCACTCATTTACTTCCGATTAACCGTATTCAAATTATGAATCCTTAATGTGATTTACCTATCAAAAATAAACAGAGGAGAAATTTATGTTCTTGCACAAAACAATTTCTAAAATGGTGGTATTCGGGAACCATCAAAAGATCATTTTGTTTCCTATTCTCAATCAAAAAAACATACAGTAAAGACAAATTGCCGATAAAGAGAATAATGACATTTTGTTTTTCGATACCGACTTCATCAGCTCGAACATCAGATCGCCCTAGCGGGCTTGCTTGATATTCTTGCTGTTAAAGTCGGTATCAAAAACACAAAATCCATGATACTACATTGTTGATTTAAACAACACAAACGTATATAACTTATTTATTATAATATTAATCATGTTAATCGTAAACTTATATTGGATAAGCTTGGTATGGGAATGATGTATGGACAATTTACTTTGAAACACAACATACACTACAACGACACGTGCGAAAGAAGAAATCTTGAACAATCGTATTTTTAAATGTCTTTTTTATTTTTCCTTTGGAATATTATATAATAGTAGACCTCTTTCTTCCCTCACCATTCTGGATGACCAAATTACATAAGATTCATGCTCCAAATTACTCCACGAAACCTCTTTCCAATTAATTAACTTCGATTTTATCAACAATCGAAACCGGGAAAGACTTACTTTGAAACTACCGACTCTAGAAAGGATGTGATTCAGATTTGGGTATTAACAAATTCCAAAGAACTGGTAGAGTATATTAAATCTTAGTTCATCTCCTCGTGTAATAGTATAACAAAACATTTTGTGTGCTTATACTTTGTATATTTATTCCTCATTCCAATTGAAAGCCTTATTGAAAGAGTTATATTTAATTCATAAAAGTGAAAGTACACAATCCTGCACATGCACAAAAACAAAAACAAAGTGAACATAGATAAAGGCCTAAATATTTTGTTTCAGGCACGATCCGCATTTTTTAAGCAATGATAAACCTAATCACGAACCCGTGACTTGTTGTTTGTCAAAGAAATAAAAAGTTGTCCGAACATGAACAAGGGTACAAATTTTTGCACATGATTTGGAAATTAGGGTCAAAATGTGCTCGATATTATGTGCATGTACCTAGTCAGGAGCTGCGGCAGTGATTGTTTTATGTCACATTTTTATGTGTTTTTCCTCTTGTATTTTGTGTTGATTGTAGCTCTTTGATAGTTTCCGTTTCGTTTATTCACAACTTTTATACTGTTAAACAAGAATGTGTCCATAGTACACGGATGCCCCACTCGCACTATCATTTTCTATGTTCAGTGGGCCGTGAAATTGGGGTCAAAACTCTAATTTGGCATTAAAATTAGAAGGATCATATCATAGGGAACATGTGTACTAAGTTTCAAGTTGACTGGACTTCAACTTCATCAAACACTATCGTAGGTGGGGCATAAAAACCACTCTGATTCTTCAAACAAAAAGGTCACTGAAACTGAAATCACCAAGATGCTTGATTTGTTTATTGTCAACATATTTGTTACGATTCGAGGACATTTTTGTTACAAATGACAATCGCATTCATGTGACTAAAAACTGTGCCCATCTGTTTGCCGACTGGTTCCTTCATTTCTATGAGGCAGACTTCGTACAGAGTCTTCTCAAGAAATATGAAAAGAAGTTAGCATTTACCTTTTACTTCACTTTCCGTTATTTAGATGATGTCCTTTAATTAAATAATTCATAGTTTGGTGACTATGTTGACTGCATCTTCAGTTTGGATCAGTTCTAACCTGTCTTAAAAATGTGTCAGGAACTGTCAGGACAAATTGGCACCTCTAGAACAGTCTCTAACAGGAGCGATTCTAACCTGATACATATTTGGATGTTTTAACCTATAACAGTTTTGGAAGTTCTAACCTTTAGCAGTTTTGGAAGTTCTAATCTATAACAGTTTTGGAAGTTCAAACTTATAACAGATTCTGACAGTTGTATCCTTGAATAGTTTTGGACACCTCTACCCTAGAACAGTTTTAAACAGTTCTACCCTACAACTGATTCTGACAGTTCTACCGTAGAACAGATTTTGACAGTTTACCATAGAACAGATTTGGACTGTTCAACCTTAGAACTGATTCTGAAATTTCTACCCGAGAACGGATTCTGACAGTTCTACCATAGCAGAGGTCCTGATAGTTCTATCTCTAGAATATTTTGGACAGCTTTATCAGTAATTCATATAATCAATTCATTTAAATATTTTCTTTCTTTCATTATCTTTGTATTTCTTAATTGTGTGCCACTAGTGGAGCATGAACTGAAGTTACCAATCCGAAGCACCAGAGATCACCTCCGGTTTTATGTGGGGTTCCTGTTGCTCAAGTTTTTATTTTCTGTGTAGTGTTTAGTAGTTTTTTTTTTTTAAGTTTTGGCGATGGTTTTGTCTGTTTTTATTACACTTGTGATCTGTTATTACACCCTTGGTTTCAATTCTCCCTTTTTCGCTCCGTCCCTTCCTACTACATGTCTTTTCGATTACAATTTGTTTTTCAATTTTTCATCTGATAGCATATATGTATACAAATAACGTTCGGATGGGAAAAAAGCCGGTAAACATGCTTATATTACTAGTATGGAAGGAACTTCAGTGTCAAATTTATAACAAAAACTAAATCATTTGTGCAAGACCTTTGATGATATTCGAATACCATTCTTTTTATTGACCTTGATCGTTACAAAAATTTTACTGGATAATAATTATGCCTCATTTTCAGCACTATTCGGAAGATTATAAAAAAATTAATGCAGATCACTGTGTAATTGGTCAAGGTTAAAGAAATTGCTCTCAATGAACCATTGTACGTCATGATCAAATAAATGATGTCACCAACCTGAAGCGCCTTATTTGACCAGAACATCTTTTAGTGATTATCTTAGTTACTCGCAAAAGAGTTTTAAAAAAGCCAACACAAACATAGCTCTAAGGGTTAATTGGTAGTCTATATTAACAATGACACACGACAAAGACTCAATAAGTTTGATCAAAATCATAAGATTTGTGCACTATACAAGCACTTAAAGCTAAACTATAAAAGGCGATTGTTGATGGACCATAGTTTTTTACAAATAAATGAGCATTAAAATCATTTAAAATTTGAAAGGAGGGTGTGGATGTGGTTTACAGAATAGAGAATATTGGTACAAAACAGGGAATAACGGTTTAAACATAAAGAATAAAGAAAAAAATGACAAAAAGGTAAAGAATAGAGAATAAAAGTGTATGCCTTAAAAATAAAGAATAGAGAATAAAGGGAGGGATTGAATATTGATAGAGAAAATGGAGAAAATGGAAAATGGCCTAAAAATTTTAAGAATCTCGTATAGGAATTTGGAAATGGTCTGAATTTAGCATTATGTGTTTCATAGAATTATATAAACATCACATATTTTCTTCTGGAATATAGGATTTTGGCGTAGCATTTATTCATACAATAATGCTTTGAATAACTAAACATTGCGCTTTCACTATTGTCTGCGTGGGACACATCCATGGGGCAATCAGACAATCAGAGATTTGTAGCGATCACAAAAAAAAACATTATATCATTTCCTGGGATATAGTTAGATAGAAAATATTATTATGTTATGCTCTAAAGAAAGCAGAACTCATCTGTTTGATAATAACGTGGTTTCTCGAAGAAGTCAGTGAAGTCAGTGAAAAACAAAACTTAATGAATTTCTTTTAAAATTCATCCCATACTCAACATCTAGTACAATGGGAAAAGGAAGCAGTTATCACTGTTGAATTGACTAAATCCATTAGATGTTGGATGTGTACTGATTGATATATTAGTCTTAGATTCATTGTTTCTTTAAATAGTTGTTATTGGCTTTGAACTAGCTGTCAGTAACTGCGGGTACTCTCAGATCCGTACTTTGTGTCTTTTGTTGTTAGGGATGTATAAATACCTTGCCACGTCCGGTCTGTTTATTTGTTAGATATTTTGCTACTTTGTATAGATCTGATGAGTTCAGCCATTTTCAACTAATTTTTATAGTTTGTTCTTATGTTGTGCTGTAACACCACTGTCCCAGGTTAGGGGAGGGTTGAGCGCTCACAAACATATTAAACCTCGCCCCATTCTTTATGTGTCTGTCCCAAGTCAGGAGCCTGTGGTTCAGTGGTTGTCGTTGGTTCATGTCTGTCATATTTGTTTTTTCAGGAATGGTTTTGTTATAAATTAGGCAGTTAGTTTTCTCGATTGAACTGTTTCATATTTTTCATGTCGGGGTATTTTATAGCTGACTATGGGGTATGGGTTTTTCTCATTGTTGAAGGCCGTTGCCTATAGTTGCTTACATCCACTTCATTTGAACTTGGGTGGATAGTTGTCTCATTGGCAACCATACCACATCTTCTTATATTTATATTTGAAAGTATTATGTGGACACACGTATAACTTATCTCCTACACATGACACCTCAAATTGCTCAGTCATGGCACAATTTAGCAGTATTGTAATTGTTAGAATATTATCAATTTGAAAAATTAACAGTGTCAGTTGTAGGTCAATACGACAGCAACCCAACGAAAAACATAATCAAAAGATGTCCAGAAGCCAACATAGTCTTCCACAATAGACATATAAACAATATATGTCAAGCTCTCCCGAGTCTATTAAAATTTGTTAAATGAATATTTGAAATACATTTATTCGTTTTAATATGTTTTTGTAAAAAAAGGTAATGCAAATTGTCCAAAGCTAAGGTTGATTTTAAGGTCATTTTCAATATAATAATTGCCAAGGTTTAGAATGCATTATATTTATTAGCGCACATACCTATAAAGATCATGATATGGTCCGATAAAACAATTAATTTGTAGTGGATTTCTAAAGAACAATAAATGCAAATTTGAAAAATCACAAAGAAAGAAGTCCAAGTTACACCCTTATATAAAAAGAACGACCCATAACTTCAATCAAATTACGGACCAATCAGTGGTTTCCTATTTTTCAAAGTTATTCGAAAAGTTATTTGAAATGTACCTTGAATAAAGAATGGAAACGGGGAATGTGTCCAAGAGACAATTACCCAACCAAAGAACAAAAAAGCAGTCCAAGGCCAACAATGGGTCTTCAACGCAGCGAGAAAATCCTGTACCGGAGGCGGGCTTCAGCTGACCCCTATACACTAATGTATACTAGTTCCAACAAAATGGACGTTACACTTAACTCCGAAACATACAAATGAACCAAAATTTTAAAATACACACAAGACTCACATGACTAATACGACTTCTTCGATTCCATTTGTAATCCTTATCTCTGTGCTTTCCGTTACGGTAGATGACATGCATGGACGTCAGACTACGCTACTCGGATTCCTGGAAGACTGTAGTAAAGCCTTAAACAAAATTATTTATACAGCTGAAGTTCTCCATGTTCTCATGGATATAGCAAAAGATTTCGACTGTTTACCACTTGATGTTTTTTGGATAAATTATTAGCATATGGTGTTTCCCCACATTCTGTATCTTTGTTTAAATTATATCTTTCCGACAGAACCCAGCAAATTAAAGGAAACAGTGCTTCAAATTAAACACCCTAAATATTCTTTTAGTTACAGTGACATTGGAAATACCACAGGTTAGAAATACCGTATATGGTAAGAAATCTTTTAGCTTCCCTGTTCTTCTTTATAGAATAGTTAACCAGACCATTTCAGGACTGAAAACAGCCTGACACATTTTAGAAGTCTTGTTCAGTCTTAGAGTGGATCGGACTACTTTTGCTCTGCTTGCATGTAATTTTGATACATTTTCATGCACGTTATGCTGCATAAAAGTTATAGCTTGCATTCAGTTTAATTTTCGGTAATTACCAAAATTATAGTTTTACTTTACATCATTTACTAACCGGTTTTTGGCTGCAAATATTTATAAATTATCATTCTTTTTTATAGTCTGTCGTAGTGTTTCATTTATAGAACAAGAACAAGAACATATTTTATTACCAATTAAGGGCCCAAAGGGGGCATATACAGCATACATGTATAAGGAAAATATATATATATATTATATGTGTGTGTGTGTGTGTGTGTGTGTGTGTGTTAGAGTTGATATGGTGCTGTTTATAACTAGTATTTGCATGCTGCAGGCTTTAATTGTTTTATTTTTTAATTGTATACATTTTTTCAATATTCGCTGAAAAGCTCATTAAAGCTTACGTTTAAATTGTTTGTCAATATGCCGAATCAAGATAAAGTTTTACTTGCTTACTTTACTTTTACCCACTGGAACAAATATTGCGGTACCACGATTTCCCGAGGATTACAAGAACAAATTAATATCCCAAGGACCGAAAACATGATTTTACATGGTGTTATACTACTTTAAACAATATTAAAGAATATAAATTTAAGATATTTCTCGTTTTTACTCAATAAAAGTGCAATTTCACTTCAAGAAATCGATTTGTAGGTCTTTTGTATGCAAATTCCTTGTTGAAAACAATATGGCGGACATAATTATTCAAAAGGTAGACAACTTAAAAAAATTAAAGTATTAAAAGTACTGAAAGAATAGATTCTTTAAAAACCTGAAATGATGAAAAGTTAATACAGTTATCATAACTTCATTCGGGTATTTAAGCTTATCAAATTATTTCCTTTATTTTACATTCATATGATTTTATAATATATCATATTTCATAGTTAATATATATCTTTTAATCCAAAATTATTTATATTTTAAGTGACTTGTCCCATTTTGAGTATAACTTTTATGAGATTATTTACAAGTTTAAATAGTATATTTTTGTTAATATTTTGGTTTTAAGGATCAGTGTCTCATAAGTCATTTTTTGGCTGGATATTGATTGTTGTTGTGTGTATTTGAATTTTTTTTTCTCTCTCTCTTTTTAACACTCAGATTGGTGTGAACTGGCCAGTCCCTTATATATTTGAAAAATCTAATACAATATACAACCGTAGTGGTTGAGAATGTTAGTTTAAGTTTGATGTGCTAAAAGGGTGCTTACATAATGCTTAGAAGAATGAAAAGGAGAATAAACCACATTTTTTATTTATAATACGGAAATTATGATTTGAAAAATGAAAAATGAAAAATTTTCTCATCTATCATCTAGCCCATTTTTTTGACTGATTGATAGATGGCTTTTGTTCACTTTATCATCATCGTGCTATTGTGAGAAGTTTTTCGATATTTTAATTCTGCAATAAAAAAAACATGATTATTTTCATCTTATCATTAACAAAACAATATTTTAACAAATATAATTTAAATAAATAAATTTTAAATAAATTTATTATTGTTCTTATTATTGTTTCTTCCTAATTCCATGTAGATCACTGTTCTGTTGTAGTTGTGTATTTGTGTAGTTTAGCGCGGAACACCCACACTGACTACTCTTTGTTTTCGTCCCGTTTCAATTCCCTCTTTTTGGTTGGTTGTTTATTTCCAATTTGATTTTGGGCATTATGGAGACTAAACGGGTATAAAACCCTATTAGAGTTAAGCTCTAACAAAGTAGCCTCCTAATCCCGTAATCAAATTTTATTCTCTCTTGTTATTTATGTTGCCTTGATTTTTCCGATTGGTATCTTGTACCCTTTGAAATATTTATTTTGGGAATAGCCCTTTTTCTTCTTTTCTTTTTCCTAATTATATTTTTCATAAATTTCTTTATCTTTATGATATTTCATTTGTAATTTATATAATACTAATTCATCTTCATAATGTCTACAGGCCAATACTGTATGTGTGTAACCATATATAAGAGGTAATAATTCCTTTTTAATATCTACTAATAGAAGTAAATTTTTATTTATTTCAAAATTTGGGTCTTTCGTCTGTCCATTTTCGGTAACATATTGTCTAAATAGGTTTAATTCTTTACATTCTATAAATAAATGTTCAAAAGTTTCGATCTGTTTATTGCAATATTTGCACTTAGGGTCCATGTTTTTTATCCTCTTTCTATCTGTTTTTCTCCCGTTAGGACAGCTCTGTGTATTATTTTATATATAAATTCTCTCTGTATATCATTCTTTATGTTAACTATTGTTTTCCTTATACTTGTGAATTTTATTTCTTTATTTTCTTCTTCTATCGTTATTAAATTTTTCTTTTGTCCAATGATTTCATAATAAATATCTTTTAGAGTAGTGTTCTCTGTTAATTTTATTTTATTTCTGTACTGATCAAGAAACAATGTCATTTAAGGCTTTTATGAAAAAATAATAGGAAAAAGAACCACCAAACGTGATAAAGCACTTCTGGATGACTATGAAAATAAATGCCTTCAATGCTTAAAGCAACTCCCGTTTAGTTAATAGAACACAAAACCAACAAAACACAAAACCCAAAGCAGGGAATTTTCATATCAGACACAAAGTGTGATACAATTGATGAACAATTGTTAATTGATGAACAAGAATTACTGGTGTACACGCATGACCAATAATGATTCAAATTGGTACGTCGATACTACTGTCTGTTGAAGTATGGAATATAATCATACCCCGTGACACCCCTCATTATTTTTCTCTAGAAGCCATGGAATAGGCCAACCCCCCGCCCCCTGTTTGTTTCCCAAATGTTTCAAATTTCGAACCCTAGTTTCAGATTTTTGAACATAGTGCCACTCGAAACCTTGCGCAAATGATGCACCTGTTTCTCCTCTACAAGACCTATATATCCATACCCCCTGACAATCATCATTATATTTCTCTAGAAGCCATGAAATAGACCCCCCCCCCCTGTTTTTTTTTTCCAAATTTTTCATATTTCGAGCCCTAGTTTCTGATATTTGAACATAGCGCCACTCAAAACTTTGCGCAAACGATGCGCCTGTTTTTCTTCTACAAGACTACATAGCAAATAAATCAAGATTAAGTAAATTTTGGCACAAAATGGTCTATATATTTTTTTTCTATCATTAAAAGTTTCATTTCTGCTAATTTGTTTGTTAGTTCAATTAAATAAAGACAACAAAGGTGCTTTTTTTCCGAGAAGGACTTCTTTTACGTTCTAAATTGAAGTGGTGGCATTGGTGGTCAATCCGTTGACAGGTGTAGATTTACTGTGGTACTGAATGTTACCATGAAAAAGGGGTGTGGCTTGTTTAATAAGCAGAAGTGGTAAATCCCATTTCATGATAGAGATGTAAATTGCAATTTCTGGACGGAATTTCTACCTTTTAAATATTTTTTTTTGAACGGCGGCCGTTGCTGTCTTTTAGTTTTTCGATTTTTAGATATATCGCCTTATTGTTCGCTAGCTTCAATCTGGTTCATGACATTGCCTATGCAGACAACCTAAGGCCATTGCTTATCATTTGTACTTATTGTGGGCAAAAGCTTTGTCGTAGGGAAATTTTTACGTATTAAAGTTGTGAGAGGGTATGATTTCAATACCCCAACTTTAGACCTCACATTGTCATTTGTAGTAGTTTCGTAAATCTACCCACCTGGGTCTTTGGATCCAGGCAACTGTAGGCCATTTTTTAACATTTGCACCTAGCGTAGACGAAAGCTTTGCCGGAGGGACTTTTAAACGAATCAAAGTTGGGAGGGGTATGGTCTCCATATCTCAACTTTGGACCTTAGTTGTAGATGGTCCTTAACTTTACCCACCTTGGTCTTTGGGTCCAGGCAACCTCATGCCATTGCCTATCATTTGAACTTATTGTGTACAAGCGCTTTGCCGTAGGGAATTTATTAGGTATTAAAGTTGGGAGAGGGTAGGCCGATCTCCATACCCCAACTTTGGACCTCAGTCGTAGAAGTGCCGTAAATTTATCCACCTGGGTCTTTGGATCCAGGCAACTGTAGGCAATTTTCTATCATTTGTACTTATTGTGGACAAAAGCTTTGTCGCAGGGAAATTTGTACGTATTAAAATTGTGAGAGGGTATGATTTCCATACCCCAACTTTTGGCCTCACATTGTCATTTGTAGTAGTTTCGTAAATTTACCCACCTGGGTCTTTGGATCCAGGCAACTGTAGGCCATTTTCTAACATTTGTACCTAGCGTAGACGAAAGCTTTGCCGTAGGGAATTTTAAACGAATCAAAGTTGGGAGGGGTATGGTCTCCATATCCCAACTTTGGACCTCAGTTGTAGATGTTTCTTAACTTAACACACCTGGGTCTTTGGGTCAAGGCAACCTCAGGCCATCGCCTATCATTTGTACTTACTGTGTACAAGCGCTTTGCCGTAGGGAATTTTTTAGATATTAAAGTTGGGAGAGGGTAGGCCGATCTCCATACCCTAACTTTGGACCTCAGTCGTAGGAGTGCCGTGAATTTACCCTCCTGGGTCTTTGGATCCAGGCAACTGTAGGCAAAAGCTTTGCCGTAGGGAATTTTAAACGAATTAAAATGTGGAGGGGTATTGTCTCCATATCCCAACTTTGGACATCAGTTGTAGAAGTTCCGTAACTTTACCCACCTGGGTCTTTGGGTCTTGGCAACCATAGGCCATTGCCTATCATTTGTTTCTAGTGTGGAGAAAAACTTTGCCGAAGTGATTTTTTCTCAAATTAAAGTGGGATGGGTTAGGGTTAGGGGATACCACCAATCAGACACATCATGACCATTCATGCATTTTCACCATTCTTTTTTTTTAATTTGTTTTGTGGGTTTTTCCCACATCCCACATTATGGTCATATCCCACTTCCTTATTTTTTTTCCTTCTTTTTCCCAGATCCCACTTTTTTTTACCCCCTATATCCCACATCCCAAAATTGTGTCACCCCCTCTGTACTGTATATATAATTCTTTCAATTTTTTTGAATTTTTTCCAAATTGTTCTGTATGGATATATTTATGCTCAGCCAGCTCTGGTATTAGTTCTCTTGTTGTTATTCCTAAGAAATATATATATAGAGTTTTCCAAATTGTTTGTTTTCCTGTGATCATGTCACTTATCTTTTGTAGCCACATGGCATTTATCTTTTCCTCAAAATCAGGCATTTGGATTCCCCCCTCTATTTTCTTTTTATTCAATGTTGTTCTTTTTATTAATTCCGGGCCATTCCACAAAAATTTGTATAACGTTCTATTTATCCTTCTTTTTATTTCCATTGTTGGTAATATTATTTTTGCCACAAACCATGCTTTACTTAACATATATGTATTTATTATTTTTACTTTTGAGTATATATCTATGTTTCTGTTTTCCCATTCCTTACATATTTTTGCTATTGCTTCTACTATTGGATTCCAGTTTTTGTCCATTTTGTTTTCCCCAAATTTTATCCCTAGCACTTTAACATTTTCCTTAATTAAATCCTTTATCTGTTGATTTCTGATTGTTTTTTTCCTTCCTATTTCCAATATTTCTGTTTTATTTTCATTTATTTTTGACCCCGATACCTCGCCAAATCTTTTAAATTCTTTTACCAAATGATCATAATCTGAACTTTCTGTTGTGATGGTGGAGCAGTCATCTGCGTGTTGGAATAATGCGCAGTTGTCTTTCCTATTTGGCAGGTTTATTCCTTTAATCTCTTTAGAATTTCTAATATTTGAGGCCAAAGGTTCTATGATAAGCGCATAGATTGTAATGGATAAAGAACATCCTTGTCTTATTGATCTTTCTATTTTAATCTCTTTTGTGAGGTGGCCATTAACATGTATCTTACTTTTAATGTCTTTATATATGATCTCAATCTACCTTATTACGCCCGGGGGGAAATTCATTTTTTTTAATACTAGTATAGTATAGTTGTGCTCTACTCTATCAAATGTTTTTTTCCTGATCAAAGGATACAAGATAGCCATTCCAATCATTTATTTCCATTAATTCTATTATTGAATCTATTCCATATATGTTTTCTGTGATTTTTTTATTTGGCCCTGCCCCTGTCTGGTTTACATCAATTAATTGATTAATTACGTTTGCCATTTTTTTTTTAAGGTCTTTGTTATTATTTTGTAATCAAAGCACAATAAACTTATAGGTCTCCATTGTTTCAGATCTCTAAAATTTCCTTTATTTTTATAGCTAAGAGTAATAATTCCAGTTTTCATTGATTCAGTCATTTCCCCTGTTAAATAGATATTGTTTATGACTTCTGTCAGATCTTCTCCTATGATATCCCAAAATTCCACATAAAATGCTTTCCCTAAACCATCTATGCCTGGTGTTTTGTTATTTTGAAAGTCTTTTGTATTTTTGTAGCATTCTTCATTTGTCATAATTGGGCTTAAGTGAACCCAATCCGCCTCCTCCAATTTATTTAGTTTAACCCCTTCCAAATAGTCCGATATTTTATCATTTTCTATATTTTGGCCACTATATAAATCTTTGTAAAAATCTCTGACTATGTTTATTATCTCTTCTTTATTTGTACTTAATTTTCCATTTTTG